>CAJQZJ010033096.1:687837-710625 GCA_907164525.1 Lophiomys imhausi | reverse complement strand
GAAAGAAAGAAAGAAAGAAAGAAAGAAAGAAAGAAAGAAAGAAAGAAGGAAACATGGACACCAGATCAATCACAAAGTCTTTGACATAAAATCTGTCCTGCCTATAAAATATGCCTTGGCAATGATGGCACATAACTTGTCAGTACAGACAGTCAATGTCTGATTTGAGTTAAATGCCTATTTCACGAGAGTAAACCCATGTCCAAACTGGTTAGTTAACCAACAACCAGAGACTAGATAGCCCAGAGACCTGGGGTAAAACTAAACACTATGCCCCCACCAAAGTATCAATAAAAAGACTCCTAGTGATGTTCTATTATACTCATAGATCAGTGCCTTGTCCAGCCATCATCAGAGAGGCTTCCCCCTGCAGCAGATGGGAGCAGATGTAGAGACCCACAACCAAACATTACACACAGTGAGTGTCTAAATGGGTGGTCAAATTTCTCCTCTTAGAACCCTGGAGGAAGAAGAGGTGGGAAGAGTGAAAAAGCCAGAGTGGAAGAAGGACATCAGGAGAATAAGGCCCTCAGAATCAACTAAACAAGGCAGATACAAGCTCACAGATACTGAAACAACAATCACAGGACCTACACTGGTCTTTACCAGGTCCACTGAATATATATTATACCTATTAGTTTATTATTATTATTGTGGGATTCTGGATTGTGAGACCGAATAGGTTTCTGACTCTTGTGCCTGCTCTTGACACTCTTCTCCCCTTGTTGGGTTCCATGAATAAATTCTACAGATCTAGAAGAGGCTGGGAGAGAGAGAGACTGAAAGGCCCTATATACAAAATACTTCTGTTTTATAAGGCCACTAGGTTTTATTCATCCCAGTCTTGTAAAAAGACAGTAAAACAAAAGGAATAGTTAATTCCTTATATGTAATTGTGGAAGCACATAGTCATTTATTTCAGAAAAGCCAGCTTCGATCCTGGGGTCTCTAGAAGCATCACTGTTCTGCATAGGAGACAGCATCTGTCTTCTGGGAGACTTACTTGTCTATATCTTGGCTCCTGGCAGATTAGTCAGAAAATTTCTCAGAAGCAAATATTCTTTTAAGTTCTTAACTGTTGATAGCAGCAGCATTCCTCTGTCCTTTGTAGCTGAAAGTTTCTTGTTCTTTACTGTGACATCATTGGCTTATACTTTCCTTGAGTGCAGACACATTTCTGTATTTGTCTTTTGCTCATTCATTTTTCTTTAAAAGCTTATAAAGATTTCTTTCCTGCATAAAGTCAGTGTTTTCTAGATGGAAAAAAGTGTTTTTTTTTTCCAATTTTTCTTTTTTAAATAAATATTTATTTATTACTTCAAGTTACATTTCCATCACAGTGCCCTCTTTCCACCCCTCCTAGTCCCACCCTCCCAACCTCTACCTGTTCTCCCTTCTATCCTACTCCTCCGCAGTGGGGTGTCCCACACATCAGTTTACTCCCTCCCCCCAGTTCAGCAGTCACATGAGGGCTAAGAGCTTCCTCATATACTGGGGGCCTACATGGCAGAACCACTAGGGCAAAGTGTCTCATTAACAGGAAACAAAGTCTATGTTCCTGTTCCCTTTGGTGCATTGCTTGTAGCATAGTTATCCTGTACTATGGGCTAAAATCTGATTATAAGTGAATAGATGCCATGTGCAAACTTCTGAGTCTGGGTTAGCTCACTCAGGATGAGCTTCTCTAGTTCCATCCATTTGGCTGCAAATTGCAGGATTTCATTGTTTCTGATGGCTGAGTAGTTTTCTGTTGTGTAGATGTACCACATGGGACATCTGGGGTGCTTCGTTTCTAGCTATTACAAATAAGGCTGCTATGAATATAGATGAAGAAACATCCTTGTGGTGGAATCATTTGGATGTATACCAAAAAGTTGTATGGCTGGGTCTTGAGGTAGAGCTATTCCAAGTTTTCTAAGATATCACCAGACTGATTTCCATAGTTGTACAAGCTTGCGCTCCCACCAGCAATGGAGGAGTGTTCCCCTTTCTCCACAACCTTGCGAGCATGTGCTGTCATTTGAGTTTTTGATCTTAGCCATTCTGACAGGTGTGAGATGGAATCTCAGAGTCATCTTCAGTTGCATTCCAGTTTTTCTTAAACTTCTAATGGAGTGATACTTCACAGCTAAAGGAGCATGGAGCTTGTGATCTTGCTGTGAAGGCCATCTCAGGGACAGTTACCACTTTGCTTTGCAGTTTATTATCAGAAGATTTTAATTTGGACTTTCTCTTTCTGTCTCCAACATTACTCCCTTTTTCCTTCATCTCTCTTCAGATTTTATGTTGTACTTTGCATTTTATAGTATTACCTTCACACACTCATTTTTCTTTCTAATTTAGAACTGTTTTCTAAATAATAGTAGTTTCAGTTCTGAGTACCCATGCTCACTTCCTAATTGCTTTTCATTATTAATTATGTTGTCCTTTCATGTCTGTATAATTATCTTGGTGTTGTTTTGCTTATTTGGGGGCAGGTTTTTAAAACATACTTTAATTACATATAGGATTGCTATTTTTGTGATAGTCTTCATTGTGCATTTTAATAGACTGAATCTATGCATACAATGCAATACATTTACATTAAGTTCTGATTGTAGGCCTTATTTGAAATGCTTAAATACATGGCAACAAATTTTCTGAAATATCTGGGTCTAGACATCTCCTTTGATTTAGTTTGTATCCCACACTCCTTTTTTTCTGAGTTCAAGACTTTCTCTGTGCTTATTATATTTCCAGAAGCTTTCTTTGTTCTGTGCCTTGTATGTAGTAGAAGGTTAGTATGCCAAGTGTAGTGGAGTCATACTGTTTAAGAAGTTAAAGGGTTTTTTTTTTTTTGCATTTTTGTGGGTCTCATAGCCTTTGGGATAAGTCAAGAAAAAGGAGTTAATGTATTGTATTGCAGAAAGGATTGTTTTTCAGAAATATGGATACATAATATCAAATCTCTTTTAAGTTACTTTGTGCTAGTTTGTGTTGTACTTATATTTGAATCAAATTTCATTTCTCTTTAAAAACAAACAAATATATGTATCTGTTTAATAATAAGATATCTACAAGCTACTATTTATATTAATTAAATAAAAGGTAATATTTTAGGTTATAAAACTCTGAATGGAATGTAGCCAGTATTAAAATCTCCCAAAGAATGAATTTTGCATTGTCTTTAATTATTCCTGAAAAAGCTTGGGTTCTACTGGTAGTTTATCTTTTATAATATTTCTGACACAGTGAGCTCTAAATCATAGTAACATTCACATATATGTTTTCATTTACCCTCACAGGAAACTCATGTTCTCATAGGTAATCATTTTAACTTTCGCTTAGAGAAAATCTTAGACCATAGGTCATAATTCAAGTTTCATAGCATCTAGTAGGACTCCAGTATAACAAATGCTGGGATATAGGTGAAGTAGTAGAGAAAGATAATTGGATATGGTATCTATGTAAGAGAAACCAAGAAAGAAAATTGAAATTCGATCACACATTATTTCAGATGCTATAGCGTGTTATCAGTTTTTAATAATAACTTAGTGAAGACAAATTGCAAACCCCACTTTCTCAATGACAAAATGGAGGCATAAGACGTTATATGAGTTTTCCTATAGACAAAGTGGAGCTAAATCCTATTTATTATGAAGAAACAATGCGAAAATAGCTTACCTGTCTGAGTCAAATGTCTATGCTTCATTTTTCTCATAAACTTGAACCACAGAGAAGATCCTGTTGTGAGGCCCTCACTAACCATGCTTTTGGACTGTGCTCCCATAGTGTCTCCTGTTTTTTCTGTGCCCTTTCCTTTTATAGGTACAGTTCACCAGACACCTCACTAGCACACGGAGGGTTCAAAAAAGTTTACTGGGAGAGTTCTTACATGATCAAAACATAACCTCTGACTATTTTTAGATCTTTATTTTTAAACATATATATATATATATATACATATATGTTTGAAATCTTTAACATACAGACATATATATATATATGTTAAAGATTTCAAACACACCTGTGTATGTGTGTATGTGCACATGTATGTGCTTATGTTCATGTGTGCATGTATGTGTTTGTGTGTGTATGCATGTATCTCTCTGTGTGTGTATGTTTGTGCATGTGCACATGTTTGCACAAGCATGCAGAGGCATACAATCCAGTGGAATTGAAATTGCAAACAGTTGTGAGCTATCCAATATGGGTTTTGGAAACAGAACTCAAGCCCTCTGTAAAAGCAGTATGTGCTCATAGTTTCTAAATCCTTTCTTCAGCCCCTATTTTTTAACATATAAATATGCACTATCATTGAGGTCTAATGATTTTAAATGTTATTAAAATTATCTAACTTTATTAAGAGTGTGCCTTAAGCAACATATTTAACTGCATGATTCATGCTGCAATAATAACTTGGTATTTCTAAGATCTGATTAAAACAGATTGTATGGTGACTTATTTAATCTGTTCTGTTCCTAGAGTCCATGAGTTCTACCAGAGAGGTAGCAAAGGAGAGCAGATGAGTAGGCATGTGTCAGAGATGAGCTGCATTCATTTTTTGCAGACTTTGTCTCTTTTCTGGAAGTTTAGTGAACTCTGGTAGCCTGTCTCCACCTAGACTGGGTCTTTGCAGATCCATATGACATGTTGAAAGGAAACTGCATAGAATTTGCTAAGTTTGTCATGAAGGGGAGAGCCTTTCCACTCCTATCTCCACTCTGCAAGAGGAATGCCTTATATCATCACAAAATTTACTTAATTTTTATGTACAGTATTTAGAAAAAGGTTTTTATCTCCAACAGATTTCATTTCCATCTCACCAAGATTAATATTCTAAAAACATGTTGCTTGGATTTTTTTAAAAATAATCATGTACAAATATTAACCCAAAGATTTAATTTGAAAAAAAATCAATAAAAATTGTCAGATATAACAAATTTTAAAAGACAGACAATTTTATAACCTATAAACTAAAAGTAATTTGAATTGTAAGTAAATATATAGATAGATGTTAGACGAATACCATCAAAAGAGAAAAGAGGAAACAATATAATTAAATTAAAAAATCATCCTTGTAGGGGCTTTATTATGGGTGTTTTTCTTTTCTATCATATACTTTCTTGTGATGGAAAATGTATTAGGTATGTATCTAATAAAAACCAAAAATTGAGAAGCAAAGACTTTAAATAAAAAATAATTTGAAAGAAATGATAAAACAGAGAGACACAGCATGAGGGACAGTGAACTAAGACAACTCAAGCTAATCTCTTGATTTATTTAATCATCTTCCAGGTGGATTAGTTGGGAGATGGAAGCACTAGGGACAGAAAACAGTCATGTGACAAAATGACCTTGATGAGCTTTTGTTGTTATGCTCTGAGATTCTAACGTACTCCTCCTTTCTTTTCACTTCCTCTGGCTTACTACTAATAGCAGAAATGTCTACTCATGCAAACAGTTATTAGTTTTTTGCCTAAGCAAACATCTGTTCTGGCTCCAAAATAGCATAGCAACTCTATTTTAATAGGTCCTGTGCGTTCTGCTATAATTTGTCATTTTAGCTGCACGAACCCTTGCTATGACATGAATATATAAGAAGAGAAAACTTCTTCAAATCTGCACAACTCCAGACTAAATAATTGCTTTGCACTACATAAGACTTATTCATGAGATTATACTTCATCTGTTGGAACATCATAGTAGAAAGTCTTCACAACTTTCTTTCACTGAAGATTATGTTTGTTTTTAATGTCGACAATTTTATAATCACTTAAATTTGGAAACTGAACTTAATCCCCTGGGGTTTTTACTTTTTCCTGATTGATCACATTAGTTTTGGATTCTATTGATATCTACTAAAATGAGATATCTACTTAATATTTAAAATGGAGTAAAATAATTTCAAAATATTTTTGAAAATTCTTATTTTGATTATTACCACTACTAAACAATAAGTGAGATTTTTGTTTTTGTTACATTTCTATTACTGTGCTAAAACATTAGGCCATTGACTATCCTTAAGAATAATGCTTATTTTACCTTTTTGTATACAGTGTTTTATAACCCGGCCTGCAGGGTTCGGGGAACTCAAGAGGAGAGACAAAGACCTGAATGAAAGAAGGAACAAAAGACACAAAGACGGAGAGCAAGTCCAGTGATCAAGCTCTCAAATTTTTATTGAAAACAGGGTCAGTTATAGGTTCGGTAAGGGGTAGGGGCCGGAAGGCATGGAAGTCAGCTAGATGTCATGGGTTACTGGAAGATTAACGATCTGAGATATCTTATGGTTGCAGCTGGCAGGTCTCAGGAGACTTCTGGGAATTGTTCTTGGAATCAAGAAATCAGACCCTAACTCCTATAGCAGAAACTTAGCAGGGGGAAATTGAGAACTGTCTGTAGACCTGTTTCTCAGGCCTAGGTGCACATATGGAAGGTTAGTGATTTTCCATGGGCCTTGATCCCAGCAGTTTTATGTATTACTGAACTTTTTATAACTGACTGTGAAGGCTATTATTTATTACTTAAATGTAACTATCAAGATTTCTTCCATCATTTCTACTAAAATTTTACATTATAATTATTGACTCTGAAGGGAATGAAAATTATTAAGAGAACCCCTAAGTTGGCAGTAGAGCCAAGCCAGCTGCCAGGTCCCAGGAACTTAGCTGACCATAAAAAGGGTGGAACCAAGAATGAAGGTCAATTGGGCCAAGGGCCCCCAGGGTTTCAGGAACTGGCTGATCACAAAGTAAATAACAAAACAAGATTAGATTCATTCCTGAGAAAAACAGATGTAGGATGTTTCCTGCTGACTAACTAATGGGCTGGTACATTCCACCTGTATTTCCCCTCCCCCTTGGGTTGTGGTAAACAATGGGCTGGGCTGGTACTTTGCACCTGTGATTTCCCCCACCCCCTTAATCTGTGGTGCTCCCCTATAAAATACTCTAATCTCCCCCAAATCAAGGTTGCGGCTCCTACCCCTGCATGAGATACGAGTGGTGCTCTCAGTGCACTGAGCCCCGCCCTTCTGCCCCCCCCCCCCAAATAAACCTCTTGTGATTGCATCAAGATGGTCTCTTGAAAGTTTTGGGGCGGCCGTGATATCCTGAGCGTAGGGTGAGGAACTTCCCTCCCCCGGGTCTTTCAACTCAATTATGGGCATTGCTCTGTATCTTATTCTTTCCTTGACAGTTATTAATATAATTAATATTTACAAATATGTTCTTAATTGAAATACAATTGCATCACTTCATTCTTTCCTTTCCTTCCTACAGCCCCTCCCAGTAACCCTCCTTCAAGCCCTTCTCATATCCCACCACCCTCAAGGACATAAACACTTTTTATTTGATTATTAATGTTATGTTGCATTATATATATATGCACGTGTTTATATGTATAATACATATTACATATAATATACAATATATATAACCATTATGTATATAATATATACATACATATATATTATATATATGAGCATGTATTTTATTTTTGTGTATATATATATATGGTTTCAAAGCTGACAACTGCATTGGACAGTCAATAACAGAGTTCATCCCTGGGAGAGGCTAATTCTTTTTTTCCTCAGGAGTCATTGGTCTCCTGTAGTTCTTTGTATAGAAATGGGATTCCACACAATTTTCCAGTTTTATGTTAACAAGTTAATTTGTTATTGCTATTTTTCCAATCTTCTTTATGCAGCTATTTCAAGGACAGTTTCACAGGTCACTTTCTGATATGCTGGCTCCTACAATCTTTCCAACGCATTTTCGATGATACTTTTCCTGAACCATGTGTGCAACTGTGAACTGTGATGCTGATGTTTAATTGGCGCTTGGCTCCTCGTGATCCATTGATCTCTGTATTGTGTCCACTTGTGCTTTTCTATAATAGTTTCCACTTGCTGTAAAGAGAGCTGTTAGTGGAAATTTATCTAATTGTATTTGCTTCTCTGTTTCTCTTTTAACCCTGCTATCTGCCAAATAATGGAGACTCTATTATATTACTTGTTAAACAAGCTTCACAACACAATAACTGAGCATTTATTACTCTATTCTTAACTCCCTAAACTAATCTGGCTTTCTCCAATCATCAATCCAAGGGACACTTGTACTTTGTGGCTTTCCTCCTTCAGCTTGTCTCTACTGATGTTTCTTGCACCTCTGCCCTTGGTTGAGTCCCCTCCTTCCTCTCTCTAGCCCCTCCTCCCCTGGAAGGCAGGAAGTCCAGCCCTATTCTCACCTCTGCTCAGCAAATGACTGCAAACTGCCTTTTTAGCATATATGGGGCAATTAGGGAGCAGTGTTCATACAACATTGAGGCAGGAGACTTTCATAACAGGACTGCAACCAGATATGGGGGCTACATAAATCAGCATTTGAATTACAGAATAACTTTATGCCTACAGAGGAGAGTTTTAATTGACAAGGAGTTAGAGCTACACTTATTTATGGATATAACAGTAAGTTTTGAATGTAGTAAAGAATTGTACAGGTGTAGCAAAGTGGTGCTAACAGATTCTTTCAAAGATCCATGACATTACCAACCCAGAGAAATTGGCTGGGTTTCCATTACCAGGGATGATTTATCTTCCTTTTTGACTGGGCTATAAGTCCATCATGCACCTGCTAGTTGACACCAGCATATGATACCACTTACAAGATGCCAGTTGCTGCACCTTTAAGCCTGTCTTGCCATGCTGATAATTTCCATGTTTATTAGATGCTACAGCTGGTTAGGAATGTTATTTATTAACTAATTGATTTGTTGGCTGAAAGGTTCCCATGGGAACCCCCAAAGAATCCAGGCCATTGAAAAGACTATAGGTTGATCTTTAGGAAGTAAAGGCAAGGCCACGTTGCTCAAGAAAATAGCTATATAACTCATTGAACATGGAGAAAGTGAGATAGTGCCTATATCGAGCCTTCACTTTTACATGCTAACATCTTTGGTACTGGATGGTACAGTACTCTGCACACTACCAAAGGAGAAATGTAAACATCAACCCAGCTACAAACTCACTGGTTTTTAATGTTCTCCCTGCAAGATATGCTAGTGCAATAGTGACACAAAGTTTGTGGAAGTAACGAAATAGTAACTGATTTGACTTAAGGTCTACTCTATGTTATGGAACCCCTACCCAGCAATGCTTGTATGACCAAGAACCTGGGACTAGATATCCCAAGAACCTAGGATAAAACCACATACTATTATTCTTCTAAAAGAATGTAGATTCCTCATAACATTTTGCTATACTTGTAGATCACTTTCTTGCTCAGTCACAATCAGAGAAGCTTCCTCCTGCAACAGATAAGAACAAACACAAAGACTCACAGCCAGTGAGTATTCAGAGAAGGATCTCTCAGTCCTAAATTGGATGTCTTCATCAAATCCCTCCCCTAAGAGCTCAGGGAACCCTGTGGAAGAGGAGGTAAAAATAATTTAAGAACCTGAGGGCATGGAGGACACCAAGAAGGCAAGGCCTTCTAAATCAACAGTATCAATGCACATATGAACTCACAGACTGAGGCAGCAAGCAAAGTACCTGCATGGATCTGCACCAGATTGGGTCCTAGAACTAAAAGAAGTGGACACAAGACCTCAACACTAGCTCAGAATCTATCTCCAATTGATGACTACATGCAAATAAGTAGTCTTACTTATTCCAAGGAGTCTTACTGGGGAAATAAACTAACCTTAAGGGTAGGCTGACTGTCCAGCAGTAGATGACCAACAGAAAATAAATTCAGTGGCAACTTTGGAGCTTGCATGCCTCATAATGTTGTGTCATGGATTTTTAAAAATTTTATCTCTCTTGTCTCTCTCTCTCTCTCTCCCTCTGCCTTACAGGTCCATCACATATACATTATGTCTCCCAGTTTAGTGTTTTTATGGAATTCCATCCAGAGTGTGTCAACTAGTGGATGTCTGTATCCATGTTTCTTTTGCCTTTTTTTTTTTTTTGGACTCTTTCTTTCTGTTTTTGTTTTGTTTTGTTTTATCTTATTCCAATATAATGGCTTTTTTGTTCTATATTATGTTTTATTTCATTTTATTGTTTCCCCATAGAAGTCTGTTTGTTTTCTTATTAGAGAGAGGAAAGGGATGGATTGGATGGGAGAAAATGTGGGGAGGAACTGGGAAGAATAAAGAAAAAGTAAATGGTGAAAGAATATGTTATATTGGGAAAAAATCTAGTTTTAGTAAATGGATTAAAAAAAAAGATCCATTAATACCAAACTATACTCCATCACTAAGTTTGTTAATGTACCAATAAACTGTGTATATTACAAATCATCTGTGCAGAAAACTGTAAGACAAATTCTAATGCCTTGAGTTTGTTATGCAGAAAACACATTTACTGATTGAAGTTCTTGTGAGAAAATAGGCTTCTTTTAGGGGATGGCAAATTGGGAGAATATGTAAAAATTCATTGTCTTATATTTGAAAGTTATATGTGCTCAGAATTAATCTTATGTAGTTTTTTGTGTGTCTATGTCTTCTTTGATCAAGGTGATGTGTCTCAGGCCCCTCTGATTCAGTGACATGACCCTGTTACTTTCCATTCATGTTTTTTGTGTCTATTTTTTTATGACATTTTTGGTTTCCAGTTCACTTAAGGTTTTCTTAGTTTTATCCAGAGTATTATAAAGTCATATAATGTTTTCCTTATAAATTCATTTTGTAGCTTTAGACTCATGGTTTGATTGCTTTTCAAGAAATATTATGTTTTTTTCACTGCAAATAGTCGTTTGGTTAATCCAATTTATTTACATTCATCCCCCATTTCTTTTCATACATTAAGTATAATTAATATTTTTGTTGCTAAACACATTATTAACAATATGTCTCGATTTGTTTTATAAGCTGCTTTGACTTACCTATTAATATTTTCTGTTTCTTGACATATCTAGCATATTATGAGTCATAAAATACATTGAATTCAAAGTTATGTTAGCTTCCTTTAACATGGTAAATTTTCTTTATATTTTAGATAAAAGAACATGCTCATCCTCCTGCTCTTGCTGAAACATAATTTTTAAGACTTGATTATGACAAAACTGCCATTTTCTCCTCTTTCCTAAGAGCCCTGGTCTTCACAGCTCAGGTATATGGTCTGAAATTAATGGCCAAGGCATCCAGCTAGTTTCTACCACTCTGCCTGGGCTTCATGGTAGATCAACTTCCACTTTGCTTCTGATACTCAGTGATCTTTGAACTACCTGAGATCATCACTTACGTCTCTCTCTCTCTCTCTTTCTCTCTCTCTGTCTCTCTGTCTCTCTGTCTCTCTCTGTCTCTGTCTCTCTCTCTCTGTGTGTATCTGTCTATGTCTTCCTTCTTTTTCTCTCTACTTTCCTTCATTTCTCTCTGTCTTTGTCACTTTCTTATTTATGCCTTCCCCCTATTCCAATTGTCTTTGTGTTGTGTTTACAAATCAGGTTTAGACATTTCCGGGAAAAAAAGCAATCAGAATACCAACATCACTTTGGTGCCTTGGGGAGTGGAAGGGGAGTTTGCCTGAGTGGACCTCCAGTCCAGCACCAGACAAACACTAGATGGGCTCCCAGGACAAGAAGCAAGTCAGAGACTAGGGGAGCCCTGCCTAGCTCTGGATAAGGAGGTTGTGGGTAAGCCCGTCCTGAGTGTGTGAGTGTGGGAGAGCCAGCCCTGCCTTCTCTCTGCTTTGTGGTGTTGGCAAGGGAGAGATCCCCTTTACTGTCTTGTCCTTCCTTCCCACAGGTAGGAGGTGGGAAAGTTAGCGCCCTGATGGGGTCATGAAAGCAGGAGACCTGATCCAGTCCCTTACCTGCTGCAACACTTAGCAGAATAGGCCCTGCAAGTGGGGGTTGTAGGTCCAGAACCAGGGCTTTGAGATGACCCACCCCAAATATACCTCAAGGATGAACTGCTGAAGTGAATGAAGAGGCCAGTTCTACAGAGCCAAAACTACAGAATCTCTATGACACAGGACAAAAACAGCGTATCTGAGAGGAGTTCCAGTGAGGTTCCAGTATTGACAAAGAAGCAGAAGTCAGCGGTCTCATACCAGACCAATGAGTCATTATAATGAATATCTGCAAGCAAAAACCTAAAGACAAAAGGAATTATTGTGGGATACACTGAGACACACTACATCTTCCACAATGATATTATTTTTATGTGGGGGGAGGTTACTAGTGTGGAGGGTGTGTCTGAGGGGAGGTAAGAGATGGGAGGGAACAAGATGAATGATGTGAAATTCATAAAATAAACAAAAATATTAAAGGGAAAAATAATGAAGTGTTTGATCACTTGAAAAGCAAACAAACAATCAAGTTTAGAACAGCCTGGTTGTGACAGAATTTTCCAGTCTGTCTGCTCTCTATGGGCCTCCCCTTGGCCACTAACCTCTTCTTTATTACCCTATGAAAATTGAAGAAATTTTACTTCTTTTACTCAGATGGTATCAGTTTTTAAATTACAATTTGGAAAATGACCCCAGGGAGAATACGGATGTGAATGTCAGCTTCCATATTGTGTCTTCATTCCCTCAAATATCAGAGGTGGGAATGGATATTATCTAGTAGCCAGAGTTCTTTACAACTTTCTACATCACCTTTTTTAAAAATATTTTTAAAAATATTTATTTATTACTTCACGTTACATCTCCATTGAAGTGTCCTCTTTCTGCTCCTCTCCAGACCTGCCTTCTCACCCTCTACCCCCTATTCTTTCCATCACATTCCTGTGGAGTGGAGTGTCCCTACATATCAGTCCCCCGCCCCAGTTCAGCAGTCATATGAGGGCCAAGAGCCTCCTCATACACTGGGGACCTACAAGAGAGCACCACTAGGGTAAAGTGTCTCATTGACAGAAAAAAAAAGTCTATGTTCATGTTTCCTTTGGTGCATGGATTGTAATATAGTTATCCTGTACTATATGGCTAAAATCCAACTATAAGTGAATAGATGCCATGTGCATCCTTCTGGGTCTGTGTTAGCTCACTCAGGATGAGCTTCTATAATTTCATCCATTTGGCTGCAAATTGCATGATATTATTGTTTCTGATAGCTGAGTAGTATTCCATTGTGCAGATGTACCATAGTTTTTTAATCCATTCTTCTGTGGAGGGACATCTGGGTTGTTTCCAGTTTCGACTTATTACAAATAAGGCTTCTCTGAACATAGATGAGGAAACTTCCTTGTGATTCGGTGAGGAATCATTTGGATGTATACCCAGAAGTGGTATGGCTGGGTCCCTAGGCAGAGCTATTCCAAGTTTTCTAAGATATTGCCAGACTGACCTCCATAGTGGTTGTACAAGTCTGCACTCCCACCAGCAATGGAGGAGTATTCCCCTTTCTCCAAACCCTTGCCAGCATGTGCTGTCATATGAGCTTTTGTTCTTAGCCATCCTGACAGGTGTGAGATGGAATTTCAGAGTTGTCTTGAGTTGCATTTCTCTGATGATTAAGGATGCTGAGCATTTCTTTAAGTGTCTCTCAGCCATTAGGGATTCCTCCTTTGTGAATCTCTGTTTAGCTCTGTTCCCCATTTTTTGATCAGATTATTTGATTTTTTGGCATTTAATTTCTTGGGTTCTTTGTAAATTTTGGATATTATCCCTCTGCCAGATGTGGGGTTGGTGAAGATTTTTTTTCCCAATCTGTAGGCTGTCATTTTGTTTGAATGACAGTGTCTGAGCCAGTTTTTTAGTCACTTAAGGGTAGTTGTCCTCTTGCATAGCCAGTCCTAGGAGACCCTCATGTTGTACAACCTCACACAGCTCATATAGAATAGCTTCTTCACACTAAATCATCTCCTGTGTTCCAGGTATCCAGTTACTCCAACCCCCAGTGCTACTCACTCCTTAGCAACAGCCTACTTGCTTACTATAGCTCTAATTTTGTGGTTTTTATCATGTCATATATATGGAATCAGGAAATACATAGATAGCATTTTCAGTATGATATTTTCAGTCAGCATTTTTCATGAATCCATATGTTTGTTTAACTTTGTAGCTCATTCCTTTATGTAGATGGGGAGTATTTGTTGTATGAATGGCCCATTGTGCTAATCAATTTTCCAAAGATCACACACTTTTTCCTAAATCAATAAAGAAATTTTTATAGTTTTATGACTAGCTTGGTGACCCATTTTGAATTAATTTTTACCAAAGTGTAATATCTCAGTATAGAAATATTTCTTAGTAGACACCAGATAGTTTCAGCATCATTGATAAGCAGGTTATTCTCTTACTATCAGCTCCCTTTCCATATTGGAAGGACTGGCTGACTAGTTTGGATCTGTTCCTAAGAAATCTATATTCATGTTTATTCTTTCATCAATGCTCCTGTTGATTCAACAGTGAATTTTGATAGTAAGAACTGATTCTATTTTGGAATCATGTTGACTACTTATATTATTCAGGATTCTCTAGAGGAACAGAGATCACAGAACAAATATATGTTTAAAATAATTCACTTAATTGACTTACATAATAGGGTCAAAAGAGAACACAGTAGCTACTCAGTCCATGAGGCATTAATCCAGTTAAAGACCTGGGGTGGGGGAGGGTTACTATATATCTACTGTTTCTCAGTCTACATTTGAAACTAGGAAAATAGCTTCTTACACCAGGGAAGGAAGCAGCTGCAGTACCAACAGGATAAATTAATGGGCCATAAAATACAGTGGACTGATAATAAGTTTATAGAATTTCTGGAAGTTTATAAATTAAAAAATCAGAAAAGGACTTTAAAATGCTAAAATATTAGAGAAAAGAAAAAAGACATACCATAAAGCAGTGTTTATATACACAAAATACACAGCATAACATCAAACAAATTAATATATAAGGAAAACATACAAACATCCAGTCAATAATGATGAAGATGAAAAAGGAGGAAGAGGATTGAGGGAAAGAGAAGAGAGAAAGAAGAAAGGTGAACATGAGGGAGGAGGAGGAATAGGAGGAAGAGGTAGTGTCTTGCTCTCCATTCTTCACATATTATTTAGTTTTTCAACAGTTCACTAAGAATTTCCCAGCGATGCACCTGTGTGCGATTCAGCCATAGAGATCACTGATGATAGCTTGCAGAGCAGGGTGTTAGCAGGATCTCTACTATGGACATCAGATTCGCTCTGGGGTTAGGAATACATGGCACCTTGTCTTCTGGGAAAGGAAGCTATTTTTTTCTTATATTTTTATTTGCTTTTATGAAAATATGCTACAAATTTCACAGCACTATTTGCATGTCTCCTTATTTATTTCCTTCTTTTTTCCATCTGGTATCCACCCATTTCCACAATTTAGTTTCAAACAAAATTCTCTGTATAAGCTCTCTCTTTTTATTTCATTTTTATTGAATTAAATACAATTAAATGGTAAGATTTGTTATTATTTCTGTTTGTTTTGTTGTGATTTGCTTTCTAAGTCTTTGTATTTATTACAAGTTATCACCACCACATGGTGAAGAAGGTGGCTCACAACAACTAATCCTCTTTGTTTGTCATTCATCTTATGTTTGAATCATCTATAAGAATAGTTTTCTTAGTTTCTGCAAAATTAATGGGTACACCTAAGTAGACTGAGAAAATAATCCAGTTCTCCTGTGTCTCATTGTCATAATAATAACTGGCATTTCTAGTTTCTGAGAGGAGCAGAATCAATTTCTTTCACTGTATCCTCTCATTTATAATAGGTAAATGAATCCAAATTTAATATTAAGATAATGAGTTTGGATTAAAAAAATTACTACTCTAAGAGTTAATCCTAAAAAGAAATAACATGACTTCAAATGCCATCAGTTAAAAACTAAGATCAGATTTTTAATTAATTGAGAAAGTGAAAGATGGTATCTGTGCTTCCTATGACTGTTGGCAGCTACATGATGAAGAAGGTGGCTCACAATGACTATATTTAAATAAGTATATACACAGCACATAATTAATTGATCAAAAGTTGTCACTCTCTACCATTTGAAAGTAATTTTTAGATATTAACCTCCTATAGGACTTGAATAAAAATGCCAGTCATTCTTCTATCACTCATACAGTTTGCTCCCCACTGTGAATTTGGGCCATATCAAATTCTGACTGGTCTTCTCAATCTTCCAACTTCAGAGCTCATACTTCAAGCTCTCCTCTCATAATGTGCCTTCACCTGTCTTTGAGTGAGAACTCACTGCCCAGTAACCACTCCTTCCAAAGAATATTTTGGCAAATCTCCAGTATATGGAGTTTCCATAACAATGATATATGGTATCCTACATAATAAACATTATTTGTGCAACCAAAGTACCCAAGATACAGTGAAACACTTAAGCATGAGGATATATTTGTTGTTTTATATTGCATTTATAGTGGCATGAAAATGAAAGAGGATAAGCATGTCTTTGTCTTTAACACTTGTTAGTATCTTTAGGATAATTTAAAAATGAAAAGGTTTAAAGTATTGCTTAAAGTATAGCTTTCAAATGGATACTTTTGTTATGGGATATTATTGAGAGAACTAGTTAATATATCAAGTGAATCACTCATTTAATTGATAAATGAGTTTATTCCCAAAGGCTAAAACTGGCTTCTCATCTTATAGCATCATCCCTTTTATAAATGAATGCTATTTGTGGCCTACTAATGATCAAGTTATTTATATTTTTTAAAAAGTGCACTTAGTCTACAAACCAGACTTAATTTACTTTATGTATATGAGTTGGTCTAGGTTAGACAAATACTTCGAGATGCATCTATTCACAGCTGTGGAATTATTTTCACTACAATGTAGATAGTCAGATGGGAATTTTATGAAGATTTACTTTTAATTCCTTCAATAAGTGAGAAATGGAATGTAGAGGATAATTAAATGAATGACACAAAATATCATGATGAGATGTAACTACGCAATTACCTTTATAAAAAGTCAGTTTGGGTTATGTAAACTACCTGAAGGTATGAATACCAAAAGAAGTATGCATCTTCCATCATTCACTGTAGTTATGGATATATCCTTCTTTCATGTGGCTTTAGTATCAACAACAAATGCACCAAAGGGAACACGAACATAGACTTTTTTTTTTCCTGTCAGTGAGACATTTTGCCCTGGTGTTGCTGCCTTATATGCCCCCAGTGTATGAGGAGGTTCTTGGCCCTAATATGACTGCTCAACTGGGGTGGGGGACTGTTATGTAGGGACACTCCACACCAGAGGAGTGGGATGGAAGGGTTGGGGGAAGAGGGTGGGAGAATGGGACTGGGAGGGATGCAAAGAGGACACTATGATGGAGATGTAACCTGAAGTAATAAATCAATAAATTAAAAAAAAAGAATGCCTTGAAATTCTCAACGTTAAAAAAAAAATGGACCCACTTACTTAAGTGTGGACTTTTGCATTTTTGTTGCTTCTTGTTTAGTTTTCTCACTCTTCCAGCATTTTCGCTCATCATGATGGTCTTCAAGGATTGCCACATCTGTTCCCTGGGTGAAGGGAATAAAATGTTCTATATGTGTCATTGCTGGTTTCACACAGCCACAATTTGCTGTGATCTGCATCTCTAGCTTTTTAAATGCCTTGGTAATTTTGGAAGCATGTTCCAAATTAAAGCTTCTGTCAGTCTATATCTCTAGTAGTTAAAAGAGATTGGTGGCCATCTAGGATGAACAAGAATTTAACATTAACTAATACAAATCACTAAGAATTGACAGTGTTTGCCACCACCACACAACCCAGATGACCCTAAAATTTAAATACAACACATCATTATTTGAATAAAATGACTTTTTTTACTTTTGCCCAAGAAAATGGAAATTTCTTCTTCATGTAGTACCACTGAAATAGCTATATAGAAGTCTAACATTTTCATATGTAGAACATTAAATTGAGTGTCATTATTTCTTGATGGCTGTACTTTTAGTTATATTAACTAAGTCTGAGGAAACATGATAAAATGTAATTCATACTAGAAAAGAAAATGCTCATCAATAGAGGAAGGCATCATCCCCCTTGGAAATTTTTGTTGTTGTTAGAGCCTAGCTTTAGCATTCTAAATGCAGGAGATTGTGTCTGAATTCAGAAGAACTTTGATAAGTCGTTTCTAATGGAAGACTTTCAGATATACTCAGAAATGCAAAAGCCCAGAGTTATTAAGCAAACAAGAGCCTTGAAATAGGAAACTTTAAATAAGAGATTCTGCACACATGCACATGCACACGTGCATGCACGCGCATGTACACACACACACATACACCACTTCATCATCAATCATCACCATCTTCATCATGTTAACAATGAGAAAATTAAGCTGGGTGGTGGTGGTGTACACCTTTAATCCCAGCACTTGGGAGGCAGAGGCAGGTGGATCTCTGTGAGTTCAAGGCCAGCCTGGTCTACAAGGCAAGTCCAGGACAGCCAGGGCTGTTACACAGAGAAACCCTGTCTTGAAAAAACAAAAACAAAACCAAAAAAAAAGAGAGAAAACAAAACAAAAAAACAAAAACAAAAGCAATGAGAAAATTATCTCTTCACACTATATCATAAGAATAGTTACTTGAAATGATTCACATATAGGTGTCTTGGGAGAAATTGGCTCAAATTACTTTGAACAATGTCTTATAGTCTCAGTGACAGCCTAAGTCTTTTAGACACAAAAGATTAGGTTGTATTCGGAAACAAGCATCATCTCATTTTTACTCCCATAAAAAAGAATTCTCCACCATGCCACAATACTTGATGCTGAAAAGATGAAGCAATACATATACCTCTTTGTAGCCAACAGCTAGAAACTGAGTGTTCTGAAAGTCTATCACAGATATTTTCTAAGCTACTCAGAAATCAAGTTGTTAAGAGACAAGTAACATTTGCTTATCTAAATACAAGAGATAAATAGGGCATCTTCAAAAACCTCAAGAGATCTGCAGAATATGGCATTCAAAGATGTTTTCTTAAATTAAGATTTCTTTGATATCAAGACATGTCAGCTCCTGACAGCACCCCCTATTCTACTCCAAGTAGAAGATGAGCATCGAAGAATCTCCAGTGTGAGATGGTTGGTTGAATTAGTGGCAAGCCTATCTCTTGGCATGAAAAACCCCCTGCTTCAACTGCAGACAGACTGCTGTCCAAAAAGGACAAGCAGGTAAGTCGACAGCCTAGCTCTGCCAAGACAGGGTAGGTAAGTCCTTCATAATTCCTTCTCTAAAAGCAATATCTGTCAGAGAAACGGGGCCAAACAGCTGAAGATTGATGCTGCAACGTATGGAGAGAAAACGGGAACTGTCCAGGCAGCCACTGATATGTCATTTCTTAGTTTTGGAAGATGCAGGCCCTGAACTTCCTACATAATCAGATATATTTATCCCTCTCAGGTCTCTGAGGTGGTTGAAGAATAGATAACTAGAGTCTCATAGTTAAATTTTGAGTTGTTTAGGAATCAAGAGGGTGTTCTGGATCTAAGAAGATGTTTTTAAAATTGTGGTGCAAGTTAGTATGAAAACTGAGTCAGATATAGAACTTTAAACTCATGGAGATTGTTAGATAGTAGAATGTTAAAGTCAGGTGCCAAATACATATGGACTGGACATTGGGAATGTATGCTAAGCCATTTAACTCTCATAATTGTGGCATATTTATTTCTGTTGTTTTGTGTAGGATTTACTGTTATAAGAGAAGGAACCATTTGTTGGACTGAAAGGGGGAGCTGTTGGGGGGAAGAAGGTAGAAGGGTGGGACAGGAGGGGGGAGTAGGGAAGGGATTGTGACTGAGAAGTAACTTGAAGAAATAAAAAAATAAAGTATAAAAAAATTAATAAAATGGTAAGAACAAATAACCATTTTATCCTAAATGGGCCATTCTGAGTGTCTTAGGATCCTCTAAAATAAATAAGGTCATTTCTGGAATGTTTCTGAAGGTCAAAAGAAATGTCAGGTTTCTTTCAGCTTAAATAATGAAAATGCTAAGAAAAAACATTTAATTCAGAGAGCATCTTATGGTTTTCTGAGAGGAACAAAGCATGGATATTATATTGAACTCATCATTAGAGAGGGAACAGAAAGACTATATGGAATTGCTTGATGGAGCTAGATTGGGAACAAACAGGTAGTATGAAGAGAAGAGAATGGAATCACATAAAATAACAAGCTGGTACTTTTGGCTTAATGCCCAATAATTTAGTACATATCTCCTATATATATTTTAATTATAACACTCACAAAATTAAGTAGTCTTAACATTGTGAAGTAAGAACTATAAAGTCTAAAAGAATGGCTGTTCTTGAATGGAGGTGCCCACTATAGATAGATAAAGATGTTGCAGGGAGCTGTGATTCATTAAATAAATACTCCATTGACAGGGGTGGTTGACTGCTTATGGATTGTTGCTCAGAAAAGCCCAACCCCTCTATTCTGACAAACAAAACAAAAAATTATCACTGCTTTCATTTACTCACCAGAACTATATCATAAGACCCTATTGCTAAAGATATCACTTCCCTTGGTTGTGAAAGAGAGAAGTCAAGCTGCAACTCACTGGAAGCTTCCTCTCTTCTGAACTAGCTAGCTCCAGAATGTGCTATAGGGAGAATGTTACCAACAACTGTTACCAACTATTCACACTGTGCACCACAAAGTGATCACCCAGGTAAGATGCCACTGGTAGAATATTGGCAAGTCTGTGGTAGGGGTAATAGTCACTTTCTGACTGGATGTGATGTCCTTGCTGCAGGAGCAAATTGCATTGGTACTAAAAACTCAGTAAACAGCTCATGGCTCAGAAGGCCCCAATGGGGAAACCTCTACTCTTCTTCTAAGTGGATATGATATGCCTTTCAAATTGCATTCTAAATAATTATGTATATAACCTATATAACCATAGGATTATGTTGCTGTCAGCTTTGAATAGAGAAAATTCTTTTTGCAGTTGTCAGTGTTGACTGAAGAGATTCATAACTTGTTAAAGATCAGAGAAGATGTTAAATGCCTATTTGTAAGTGTCTGCACTTACTTACCGGGCCAAGTTCATCTGATATGGCTGTGAGGAGTAAAATCAGGCTCAGGTTGGAGGTGCCACAGTACGACTGAGCATGTGATGATGTTATTGAGACAATCAGACTCTTTATACTTTTATAGGAAACAGAATATAAGGACAATTTTCAGGATCAATACAGCTATAGTTTCCAGGACAGAATGACATTTTCAAATTATATAGAGTAAGCAAGATTAATGTCTCAGACCAATAGACCTGTCAAACTTTTGTGCTTTTTTGACTAATAAGGATATATACAGAGCAACACAATGCTGTCTGAATGCTTTACTGCCTGAGGGAGTGTGTTGGTCTCTCAGGAACTGGAAGACACGATGTGCCTCAAGATCCATGGAGTCCAACCTGAATAACCTATGACACATGCCTCTCAAGGCAGCTAGACCAGGTCAACTCCATGGTTCCCTGAACCCAGCCATAATTAGGACTTCTATATCACCTCCTCCACAGTTTAAAAAACTTAATAGAAGGGGTACAGAGAATACAAGAGAAAAAGGAATTGAGGAAAGAGGGAGAGGTGGGAAACATTGACTTTCATGCAAGGCATGGCTGTTGCACTCTTGAATTCAGCTGTGACTATTTGCATAAGATCTTTGCATGAAGACTGAGCCTTTCAACACCACACCATGGAAGTCTTGTAGGACTTGATCTCTTCCTGAGGATTTTTAAGGAATTAACAATTGTTTGGGGAGAAACATTTTCCTCAGTGTTGCAGCCACTGGTAACAGCGTGGCATCCATGTTTCTGTAAACAAACTCATCTATTCTTCTCTAAGCAATCCTAATGAAGTTAATTGAGTCTCTGACAAGCATGTGCTTATACATGTGTGTGCGCGCGCGCACACACACACACACACACACACACACACACACATGAAAATAGATACAGAGGTAGCTGGGAAGAAAATCTTTACCAAGGTTGAGTCAAAAGGGAGTAATAGGGGTTGAATATAATTTATACATACTATGTTCATGTAGGAAAAATTAATAATGAAATCCATCATTATGTATAACTAATATATATATATATATGAAAAACACAGAATTATTGTTGTTGTACCTCAGTCTTACATCCATGAGGATACTATTTTGAAATGTCTAATACTAAAATAAGATCTTAAAAAGTCAGTCCACTTTAACACTCTATTTTTTTAATTAAAAACATTTCTTCTGTAAAAAAATTATATCATACTGTATGTATATTTGGGTATATGGGTAAATTCAGAGGTCCAGTAGATGATAAATCCTGTGGAAGACTCCAGGGTAAGGAAGAAAAAAGTTGGGACTATAACTGAATGAGTGAAAACACTGAATGAGTCCATATATCACCACAATTGAAGAAATAAGACAGGTAGCTATCACAATAATTTTATTTATGTTATGAAAATACCAAAAATAAGAACAGTAAAATATCATCCAATGATGATTGTAGCCTAAGAATTTGAGAAGGAGAAAAGTTACAGCTTTCATTTCAGAGACAAACTAAGAACGAAAGATAAGATGGAATAAGAATATTACCAGAAGAGAAAATGGTTGGAATGAAATATGAACAAGAACAAGTTTAAAGTTAGGTAAAGGATACTGACTGAGCCCATGACCTCCACATGCAGATTCTGAAGAAAGGAAGAGGGAGGCTAGAAAGACTCGGAATGAAGTGACCTCAGGTGGTGGTATTGTGTAAGAAATACCACCCAGGAGGCAGGCTTCAGTGAGACAGACAGCTTATTTAATTGTGTGTGTGTGTGTGTGTGTGTGTGTGTGTGTGTGTGTGTGTGTGTGTGTGTGTG
>CAJQZJ010033096.1:672784-687827 GCA_907164525.1 Lophiomys imhausi | reverse complement strand
GTGTGTGTGTGTGTGTGTGTGTGTGTGTGTGTGTGTGTGTGTGTGTGAAAGGCTATTTAAATCTCTGGGGAGTGGGTAGAGGCTTTGGGGTGGGTGTACATCATTGTCTGGGGCCAAGGTGCTGGGAATGCCTTATTTGCCTGAAGAGGAATTCCAGGTACTTGTAGGGCATGACTTTTTTTTTTATAAGTACTTTATTTTTTTTCTTCAAGTTACATCTCAGTCACAAACCCTTCCAAATTCCCCCTTCCTGTCCCACCCTTCCACCCTCTTCCCCCCCAACAGCTTCCCTTTTCAATCCAACAAATGGTTCTTTCTCTTATAACAGTAAATTCTATACGAAACAGAAGAATTAAATATGCCACATTTATGAGAGTTAAATGACCCAGTATACCTTCCCAATGTCCAGTTCATACATATTTGGCCCCTGACTTTAACCTTCTACCTTTTAACCATCTCCATGAGTTTAAAGTTCTATAACTGACTTAGCTTTCATACTAACTTGCATCACTATTATAACCATCTTCTTAGATCTAGAACGCCCTCTTGATTCCTAAACAACTCAAAATTTAGCTATGAGACTCAAGCTGTCTATTCTTCAACCACCTCAGAGAGCTGAGAAGGATAAATATATCTGATTATATAGGAAGTGCAGGGCCTGCAGCTTCCAATACTAAGAAATGACAAACCAGTGACTACCTGGACAGTTCCCATTTTCTCTCCATACATTCCAGCATCAGTCTTCAGCCTTTTGATCCTGTTTCTCTGACAGACATTTATTGTAGAGCAGGGATTGTGAAGGACTAACCTACCCTGTCTTGGCAGAGCTAGGCTGTCGACTTCCCTGCTACCAAGTTTTGTCCTTTTTGGACAGCAGTCTGTCTGCAGTTGAAGCAAGGAGTTTTTACATGCCAAGAGATAGGCTTGCCACTAATTCAACCATCTCACACTGGAGATTCTTCGATGCTTTTCTTCTACTTGGAGTAGAATAGGGGGTGCTGTCAGGAGCTGATATGTCACGATATCAAAAAAAAATATCACAATGGTATTGACCCTTGTATATGGACGCAATATTAAGATTTTATTGGGCCACATAGGCATTGATCTTTGTATATTGATACAAAATTAAAGGTAACGCTTCCTAATGGTATCGTACCTAGAGATACTTAAAAATGAAATGTGAAGCTCTGGCCTCTTGATACCAACCGTCTTAAACTGTTTAGGATAGTTAAGAAAAACAAAATCCTAGTCATGCATGCATGTCACCTTGTTAGCTACTATGACAGTCTATCACAGATATTCTCTAAGCTACTCAGTAATCAAGTTGTTAAGAGACAAGCAACATTTGCTTATCTAAATACAAGAGATAGATAGGGCATCTTCAAAAACCCCAAGAGATCTGAAGAATATGGCATTCAAAGATGTGGTCTTAAATTAAGGGCATGACTTTTTAAAGAAAAAAGTTTTGCCTGTAACTTGGCTGCCAGAGTAAGTGATCACCTCAAGAGTGACAGAGATGGGAGCCTTAAGTCTCAGTTCACTGGGGCTTGCCGGTCAAGATCAGGGAATGAATGGTTCTATTCCTGCCAGTCTCAAGGCAAGATTTTTGGAGATTGGGCATGCTTAGACCTCATTCTTGCTCCAGGTAGGCTCCCTTAGTGTCATGGTTTCCAAGCCCCACAAAAGGGGATAATGACCAACTGAGGATAATTTTTTAAATATTTATTTATGACTTCAGGTTACATCTCCAGCACAGTGCCCTCATTCCTCCCCTCCTAGTCCTGTCCTTCCACCCTCTACACCCTCTCCCTTCCATCCCACTCCTCTGGAGTGGAGTGTCCCTACAGAACAGTCCCCCACCCAAGTTCAGCAGTCATATGAGGGCTAAGCATCTCCTCACACACTGGGGGCCTACCAGGCAACATCACTAGGGCAAAGTGTCTCATTGACAGAAAACAAAGTCTATGTTCATGTTCCCTTTGGTGCATTGGCTGTAGTATAGTTATCCTGTATTATATGGAACTGAGGATAATTTAAGAGACAAGTAGAATTCTTACGTGTTTTATCCAGATCTATTTTTTATAGAGACCCGAGAGTTGGGGATTGAAGAGTTTGTACAGACATTTTAAGGAATAAATGGTCCTCTTTGCTTAATTTCTGTGCTTGTCAAAAATGCTTCTTTTAGTTTAACTACCTCTAAGCTATCTATGAAAAGGCTTACTGCTAAGCCATACAGACAGTTAAAAGTTATAAGTGACAAATAAGAGAATAGGAGGGCTGAATATAAGCACAATATATTATATACATGCATGTATAAGTTGAAACATTTTAAAAAAAGTTTTTAAAAACAAGTAAAAATTGCTAACATATTGTATTATCAAGCAATATGCCCACTTTTGATTTTAGGTTTTCTGTTCTTTAAAACTATGTCATTAAATTCAAACATCAAGACAGTGATAGCTCACTGATAGATGTACAAGGAGAATTCTTATCTATACTTCTTGAAAGAATGGAAATATTTCTTTAGAATTTGGGGGGGGGGAGATCTTAAAATGGAAAATTGGCAGCTACTTCAAAGAAGCAACAACCCATTCAGCGCTCTTACATTAACTAGAGTGTTGAGCAAAAATGTTCCCGGAGCAAAGAGGCACTTTACCTAGGGAGAGTAAACATGGGACATAAAAGTTATTGATTCTTACTTTGATGCTGTCCCAGAAGCAGATGTTTGAACAGTAAGCACATCCTAAAACTGCTCTGAGTACTCCATTAGACCTGTATTCAGGGTTGATTTTAAACTCTTATATACAGATAAAAACTCCTGGATCCCATGTGATCAGAGAGAGCAGAGGGGTGGCATTATGGGGAAAGTGCTGTAGAACATTTGTGAGCAAGACCATTTTCCCATCCTATGTGTTTGGCCTGCCTTCAGGGAGGTCAGCCTGCTGAGCACCACCATGTCTAGAGCACAACACTATATTTGAAAGTCCATTGTCCATTTTTTTTTATTAATAAGGACTTGGAATGCAGTTTTTAGCAGAGAGAATGCAATATCAGTGAAATTTGAAATGTCTTAGGAGACAAAAAGTAAGGGTGGACAGTTAGGGAAGAAATGAACTTTTCCTGTTCTGTGGAGTCTGTTATGGGTAATACCATTTAGGGTAGACAAGGTTGAGGACCACGTCTTCAGGACTGCCTTTGGCCAATGTGGTAACCCTCTGTGATACTTGGCACATCATGTCTATGTCTTTTGTCTTATAATAGTGTATAACTATGTATGTATTGGTCTGTTTGGTTAGGTTAAAAAATAAGTGGTCGGGGAATAATATATAGCTAACTGAGTAAAAAAAAAATTAGTGATAATAAATGACTTGAAAGTATTAAGTTCTCGAGCCTTGTAATGAAATGAGAGTTGAATGCCCAATTAATACTTCAGAGCTAGGAGGGCCCTTTGAGAGTTTCCTGGGTTAGGCCTTTCTTTTTGGTGGCAAGAGACTGGGTTTCCAGTAGCGGGCACTTGAAAGAGAAGATATGGGGAGAGAAAGTAAATTTGTTATGGAAACTACTAAAGTTAGAGTGCCTGCAAAATACCTGGTGGGAAACACTAACTAGGCATTGGGTCCATGCTTACCAATTTTTCTACATGGTGTTTATCCTGGAACATACTTGCCAAACAGATAATTATGATCTGGTAAGTATCACACAAGGGTCACTAGGAAATGGTTATATCTGTTTGGAATGGATCCTTGGGAATACGTAGGTTAAGCTAGCATCACCCTTCGCTCAGGTCTGCATCGTTCCTCCTGAAGGTTAGGCGTAAGAGTCTGCAAGCCCAGCTCCTCCATGGGTCAACCTGGACCCTGCGAGGTGTGCTCTCTACAAACTTAGGACATGCTTAATTTATAGGAGTCTAAGTCCTTTCCAATGTAGGTGAAGAGCAGGCTGCAAGCCTCTGTCTCCAAAAAATACATGTGCACAGGCAGGCTTATCTGGGCTTAGGGTTTGAAGGATGAAAATGAATTACTATGCAAGAAGAAAATTAAAACCGCAGGTGTTGTGTTTCCTGGTGTTCAAGAGAAAGGAGCACAAAATAAACAATTAAGCAACAAATCTTTTGAAGCATCATTCTTGTGGATTCTTTCTGGCTCAATTCCTAGTTTGTTGTGGATACACCAGCATCAGAAAACAGATACTTTCATATTAAGTGATCTTTGTAATCCTTTGGAAAGGGAAGTGTGTGTGTGTGTGTGTGTGTTTTGTGTGTGTGTGTGTTTAATTTTGTTGAATGCAAACACTTAAATGATATTTGAAATAATGAAATCAGTATCTTTGAAGAATTAGTCTAAAAATGTAGTTTACATTTCCCCCATGATTTTAAAGTACAACCAGCTTAAAAGGCATGTGTAACTTCAGTGTGTGATTTTTTTTTTTTATCTGCTCTATCTGGAAAACTGCCTTTTACTATGAACTTCTGCTCCTGGATCCCAGAATCCCCCACGATCCCAAGATTCCAATTTCCCAGTTGACAAACAACTGATTGGCAATGAGATATGTGGGCTTGGTATATGTAGGTCTAGCAAGAGGATCTGTTGCAGTCACTTTGAGGAATCCAATTTCTGAGAACAGAGAGGGATAGCCCTACAGCACAATTCCTCTTATACGTGACACACTAGGAAAATGCCCCCGAGATTGTCCAGTCTGCCATCTTCACCTTGGATTGCTAACAAATGTCTATATTCTGCAATCCTACTAGTGGTGAAATATTACCTAAATTAAACAAGTAAATAAAATCTATCTCTGCTCACTCCCTTCCCCCACCCCTCTGCCCTACCTGCATCCCTGTCATCTAAGAAAATTCATAAGTTGATGAGTTTCAAATACAATACTACCCAACTAGAATGCCTTAGGGACAAATGCAAGGATGCACATTTCAGCACCAAGTGTGTGTAAAGGAACATGGATCATAGACATATGAAGCTCATTGTGATCAGAGGGAATGTGTTGTGTTTATTAAAAAACCAAAAGCAGAACAGAAAAAAGAATTAAGCTGATTAAATGAAGCAAATCTCTTATCTTTAAAACCTCTAGTTAACATGCTCATTTTCTTACCTGACACTTAGAAGCCCAATGTTTCTCCTATAACAGACTGTTTACAATGCTATTAGACATAGTGGTTTCTTTCCTGAAATCTTTCTCTTCACTTGTAATTTGTGCATTCTTTGCTGAGGGAAGGGAATTTAGCCCCATTGTTAACCTGGAACTTACTGCTACATAAAGTTCCATCAAAAAATTGTTGTTCTTTCCTTAAGAACTTTAATTTATTGGCTATGGTCCCTCCCCCCCTCCTTTTTTTAATCTCCACTCTCTGTCTCAGTGGATTTGTAAATAAGGAAAGGAGAAATTTTCATTTAATTGTAGTTCTAAAGTTCCCACTAAAGACAAATCATAAAAATTCAATTAGGATCAATCACCAGCAATAGAGCCTCACACATTGAGAAAGGAAGCCTGACACTTGCTATGTATTAGTAAGGTTAGCTTTGAACCATTAAATATATCCTGGGATGGTGATCATAAGTATTTTCCAGGACATTCTGAAGGATTCTATATAACCACCAACAAGAAGAAAAATTACAGGAACACAATGTTCCTACAGACATTATCTTCCCAAATAAAAATTATGAACTCTGGAGATAACAAGTTTGTCAAACAAACCCTGTTTGCATGACACAGGGCAATATTTAGTATTATTCACATCGCACATAAATAGTATGGTTAGAATATTTGAGTTATGGGTTATGGATTATGAAATATGAGTCACAGTTTTCACTGGTATGTTGTAAGTACATGGTAGGTTTTGCCTACATCCTATAGTCTGGAAAGATAACAGACATCCTTAAAAGAACTGAGTGTTAGGACTAGGAGTGGTACCCGGCTTTCACTTCCCTCTCTCAGTGCTGAGACCTCATCTGGCTTGAACCTGTGTACTTCTTATGCAAGATGTCACAGTCTCTATGAGTTTTTATGTGCATCAGTCCTCTTGTGCCTGGAAGACATTGTTTCCTTGGAGTCATCCAAAACCTCTGGCTCTGACAATCTTCTGCCTCATCCACATAGGTTTCTGAGCCTTAAGGGGAGGAGTCTGTTGAAAACATCACATTTCTGGTGATAAAGGAAATAAAATACAGGAAGTTTCTTCTTTGGAAGAAGACAATGGTGTGTGTCTACAGGTAGTTGAAAGAGACCTAGAATTCAGTTTCTAAGATTGTTTTTCATTAGCTTATTCAAGATTAGTACTTAACTATAGTTATAATCTGGTATCCTATTGCTGCATTGGAATAACTAGTAAGTAAGTATAATTGATGTCACAAGTGGTAATGACTTAATGCTGGTGATTGTCACATATACTGCTATTTGGGCTAATAAAACAGCCACCTTTCTCATAAGCATGTGGGCAGTTCAATTTGTAATAATCTGGATGCTTTAAAATGAACACACAGAGATGTTCTCTGTATTTTAAAAGTTTTAATTCAGAGGAATGCACAATACCTACGAATAATAGCATTTTCTGTGTAACACCAACTCTGTCTTTGGTACACAACACCGATATGTGGAGTCAGGTATAGCAACTAACAATCTTTTTTGTGCTGTAAGGTATTTTCACCTCAGTGAGACAAAATCATAACAAAATTCCCTCTGCCCTCTTGCAAAGTGAGTTGGATAAAGCTGAGGGCTATATTTTCACTTTGTGTTTTGGAACATCCTATTCATTGACTCATTTGTCTATTGGCATGTTGGTCATATTCAATCAAGTCCATTTTACTTGAGTTTACACCCTAAGCATTCTAAATTTTAATTAATTGGTCCTGCTTGCTGTCTGTTACTTACATTGTTTCTGATTGGTTAAATAAATGCTGTGGCCTGAGATTGGGCAAAGACAGATAGGCAGGACTAACGTGCTTGGGCTTCGGAGGCAGAGAAGTTAATGGGAAGAAGAAGCCTCCAAGAGAAGAAGCCAGGAGCAGGAAGAAGGAGACACTCCCTGGGGTAGATTAAAGAAGATCATTCCACATGGCCTGAGACATTGGCATATTGTGGAGAATTGCAGTCCAAAGGAACATATGTATATGTGGGGTCGTATTTGAGAAATAGATTAAGAGCTAGCTCAGATGGGCCAAGATTGCTCAATTCAGGCCAAAGCTTGTTAAAATCCACCAAGTCTCTCTGTGCTCATTTATAATGGCGAGTTAAGGATTAACAGCCACTGCCAAACCAATTTATGATAATATAAATACTAAGTAAACATTTTAATCAATTTTTTCTACAGTGGAACTGCTTTGTGAATGTGGAGGAAACTATTAGGGTGTGCAGGGGTGGGGCTGGGTGGGCTTGGAACTTGGGTTATTTGACTGGCAAAGCAAGAACAGAAGGAGGGGGGAATGTGGTTGTGTGTGTGAAACTCAGTCAAATTATTGAATACTTGAGTATCATGAACAACACTGATTGACAAAGTTCTAGGATACACATATATTTGCCAGGGAAGTTGAGTTTTACAAAGAAAGTTTCCTATGCAAAATAGCTGAGGAATATTATCTTAGAATTCTTAAGGCTTTTACCATTCTAAAGAGTTAAGCGCTTTTGTTTACTGCCTAAGCAAAGAATGAAGTGAGACCTCTGAAAGCATTTAAATGTGTCTTATGAAAGAAAAAAAATAGAAGGTTCACAGAAAAAAGAAAGTGACTCAGAACAATTACATAAAGGAAGAGGAGTGGCAATTTGTGTAATTACAGAGGAGAATCAAGGAAAGATGAGTAAGAATTGAGAAGCACAATGTGGGAGGTAAAAGGGTAACACTCATCTCATCGCTGTAGGGAGCACTCACCTTGAGCTTTGATGGAGACACACGTTGTCTCCTCTGGGAAGAAGGCTGATCAAGCAGTCCCAGAGAGAGTGGGAGAGAAGTTCCGGCCTTGAAACTGAAGTGGAGGCTCTGTGGCTTCCTTGGGACTACATCTGAACTTTGTGCTTTGCTTTAGTTTGGAGCAATATCGTACAATGATACACAGAAGATCAAATATGTCTGTGTTTAGAGAGGCACTGACACACATGATCATGAATGTAGCTCTGCCTTCTGACAGAGTGTTTCCTCCCACAGAGTCAAATAATGAAATGATCCAGACGGAGCCAGGGAAGGAAAAAGGAAAAGAGAAATCTTTATTATCATGGAGAGAGGGAACCTTTAGAAAGGAAAACAAGTTCTGTTTGTCTTCTACGCTAGGGATTCTTGGAACACACTATGTAGAATCACAAGCCACAGCTGTGAATAGAGCTACAGAAGGCAAGCAACGGGCTCACCCCCTGTTTGGAAAAATCTTATTCAAAGATCCTTGCCCCTCTGTATCCTTTTGTAGACATTTCACTGACAGTTTTCACACTCTCAATTAATAGATCCAACGTTATGGAGAGAAAAACCACTCTGAATGCATCACTTTAATGTCACTGACCCTGAGTGCCCGGCATAAGTTTCAATTTCAATAACTGAATAAGCCATTTCTAACTAGCTCCCTGATGTCTTCCTTTTTTTCCTGAAATCTTTACTCTGCCCCTTTAAAATGTCAGTGAACTTCAAAGGCTCTTGTTAATTTTACAATCGAAAAATAGCTTTCCCAAGAACCTGGAAATGACCTTTTGGAAAAGCAACCATCAACAAAGATATTACCTGGTTCCTGTGGGAGAACGGGAGCCTAAACCCAATGTGAACACGTGTTAGCAAGCACAGATGCCCTAGTTGCAGAATAAAACATGGAGAACTCAAGAACAAACTCACGTCTCACTGATCACCCAGCTCTCACACAGGGTCCTCTGGGATTTCTCCAAGTTCTCAGCCCTTCAGCCTTTACTCTGACTTCGTAGTGTGATAGATCTGAGTGAATCTTCTTTATCAGTATAACTTGACCAATGCAACATTTCTGTGTCTAGTGCAATAGAGGAATGTAGAGAAGCATACAGATATTTGCCTGGGACCAGAGAAGAGGAAGGATTCCTTGAATATCTGATATGTTCGGGAAGCTGCATATTTGTTTATAGTTTCATGTAAGTGTAGTAATACTTAAGAGGGCATGATTTCTCCCTTTTTTTTTTCCAAGAATGAGGAATGAAATTGTGGTATCTCCAAGATCCAATTTTATAATTGACAATAAATATACATGTAAAATACAAAAACAGTTGTGTAAATATTTGTTGATCACTTCTCATTTCCTTAGCACGCTGTGGTCATTAGCAAAGTATTGTCTTAATGCCTTAGAGAAGTGGCTCTCAACCTTCTTAATGCTGTGTTAATACCTTTCCTCATGTTTTAATGAGACTCAACCATAGAAGTATTCTTTTGCAACTTTGTAACTGAATTTTGCTATGGTTATAGATCATAGTGTAAATATCTGATTTGCAGGATGTCTGATATGCGAACCCAACGGGGTCACAACCCACATGTTGAGAACCACTGCCCAAGCTCCTGTGTACCATTCTCACCCTCCCATTTTTCATTAAAGTCTGGGACATACAATTTCTAGTTCAATAAATTTTGTCATCAAAACATACATGAAAGAAAACAGTCCTTATAACTTTCTGTTTCAGCAATCATTATGTTTTTGTGGACAAACATTTTCCAGTTTGGTTTCAGCATATTCACCTACAAAATCATAATGATAAAATCTATTTCACAAGATTTAGCAATGGATTATGCAACTAAAACATGTAAAATTGCTTTAGAAAAATATATGCAAATAATAGATTAATAGTAGGAAAGTCAAATGGTCAGCTGGCTGGTGGAGTCAAAAGTTTGAATTGGTAACCCAAACTTCCCACATATTATAATCACCTCTTAAACACAGAGACACTTAACTTCTCTTTATTAAGTAGGCTTCAGAAATGTATGCCTTTCTGTATTATGTGCATCCCAATTTAAGGTTACAAGTTAATATGCCTTAAAAATAATAAATCATTTACCAGTGATGAGTAACTCATTGCTCTGGGACAAGGGTGGGCAGAGGTATAGGGGGATGAAAAGAACCATGTATAATAGCATATATGTATGTAAAATGTCATAATGAAACCCATCATTTGATAGGCTGATTAAAATTAATTTTATAAAGGAACAAAGAAAAAAGAAAGCTATGCTTGTTTGCTAAAGGAAGTGTTTCCTTTACACTTATAAACTACATATACGCCCAAGGAAATTAATTTTACCTACTAGCATTGATGATTAGCCTGATCTGACCTAAGTGAAAATGCTCTGATAAACTATATATTGCATAAAAATGTATGCAGAAATTCTGAGCATTGTGAATTAACATTAGCTAACAGCAATTTGTGCTTTGCAAGAATGCATCATACAAGTAAAATGATTAATTGTTTCAAAATGACATACGATGTATTCAAGCAAATGTACCAGAAAAGGTGAATGAAAGGATAAAGGAGGAAAGCAAATTGAGTTATGTTTTTAACCACCTGAGGATGGAGAAACACCCCAAAAGCCAGCAGGGAGATATCACTTCCCTACTCCACAATGAATAACAAAAGAGGTCAAGTTCCACACACTCAGAGAGAGCCATATGAGCTGTGAATAGTGATGTTGGGCAGGCACTGATCTTTCACACAAAAATATTTTACTTCCAACAGCAGGCTCGCCATGAAAGGAAACAGAAGCAAAAATCCCTGACGTTTCCAGTTATCTGTTCTGCTACTGAGTCTCAACATAATATGAAGCCAGTTGGAACAGGACCTGTTAGATTTGTCTCTCAGCACAGACCTTCATCCTTTGTTTAGGTGAAAAGCCATGCATCTTCAACTTAAGGAGTAAGCAAGGTGTTATCAGGTCAAACCATTCATCTTTTCAGCTTCAATCTACTACAGTGATCAAAAGCTTGTAGAGGACTTGATTAGAATAGTATGCATTTACTATAGACCTCTCTGCCTGTAGTAGCCAAAAGACATCCTTTAGCTTCTTCCATCCCATTTCATATTCCCAACATTCCCTCCTCCCAAGTATCATATCTGTTTAATGACCACAGAGAGGGAATTGCTATAGGTGCAAGTTTGTATTATGGTTTTCTTTTCTTTTATTATTTTGTCTTGTGATTTTAAAAATACTTATTTTATTTTTGCTCTTGTATATGTGTGTCTATTTGTGTGTGAGTCTGTGTGTCTTTGCACACATGTGGGCAGGTCTCTATGGGGAGCTTATGAGAGTGTTTGAACCTGTGGAATTACAAATGATGGATGTGAGCTGTTCTGATATGAGTGCTAGGAACTGAACTCTGGTCTTGAGCAGCAAGCAATCTTAACTGTTAAGCCATCTCTCAAGCTTCTATGCTTGTATTACTCTGATATTTTATTTTGCTTTGTCTTTTGTGGTTTTTACTGGGTCACAGAAGCTCTCTAAAAATAGATTCCTAAGAAGACTATGAGAAGAATAAGTACTATGGAGTATACTACTTATAGATATGGTTCCCTAACATTCACTGCACAAATTTAAACCAATTTATCCTCAATATAAAATCAATTTCCTTGGCAATAGTAGCCAGGAATTGTGCAGAGGCAACACCAGCTTCCAAGCTAATGAAATAATGTATATCTTCCCTGATGGAAGAGATCTTTTCCTTGTTCCATACTAGCTGAGTACAAAGAACAGAGATAGTGAACTTTGCATGAATCAGTCTCTTAAAGTAGATTCCCTAATGTCCTTGGGTAAGTTGGCACAATACATTGACTACAAGTTGAAGATATATGTTGTTTCTTTTTCTTTTTTTCTTTCTTTCTTTCTTTCTTTCTTTCTTTCTTTCTTTCTTTCTTTCTTTCTTTCTTTCCCTTCCTTCCTTCCTTCTTTCATTCTTCCTTTCTTTTTACAAAATAATATTCTAGAAACACAGGGTTTTGTCTTCTGGCTCATTTGTTTTTCTTTTATTTTGATTTTGTTTGTTTATTCAAGTTGTAACCTGATTGCAGCCACATCTGTCCTCCCCATCTGGTCCCACCCTCCTACCCTCTTCCCACACCACTCTCTCCCCCCTCCTTCTCCTCAAATGAGGGGAGACCAACCCTTATCAACCTACCCTGGTTCATCAGTTCTCATCAGACTAAGAGTGAAGAGAATTGATTCATAAAAAGGCAACAGTGTCAGGTACTGGGCCCCCCTCCCCACTCCACTTACTAAGGGATCTGCATGAAGATCAAGCTGTGTATCACCCATATATGTGTAGAGGGCCTAGGTCCAGTTTATATATGTTTTTTGGTTGGTGCTTCAGTCTCTGTAAGCCTCCAGAGGAATAGGTTGGATGGACCTGTTGTTCTTTATGTGGAGTTGGTTTGTTGTTGTTTTTGTTTATTTTGTTTGTCCTTTTTTTTGTCTTGCTTTTAGTTTACAAATAGCAGATAACTTTATGGAAATTTCATATACATTTAGTTTTGTTTGTCTTACTCTCCACCCCTCCTCTTGCTCCCCAATCTCTCTTTTAAAATTTTATTTTTAAAAATTATAAATAAGAATATTGTATGCTGAAATTTACTACACCCAAAGCTTATACACATGCATATCAATGAACTTCTATAGTTAGACACAAACTTGAAAGTGTAATACATGCTCTTGATGAAGACTTTACAACTAGAATATATAACAGAGTTAGAAGAGAACAAAGTCAGCAGAATATTAAGCATGTATACAGAATCTTTAAAGTACAATACAGTATCTAAGATCGACATGATTATCAAGGTTATTAAAAAAGGATTGTTTGACATTTTAATGTTTTTCATTGATAAGTTATAATGACCCACATAGAAGGCCTTGTAATTCTGTTAGCTTGCTCTCAAATCTCATTGAACACCTTAAAAATGGGGTATAAATAATTAATCAGTAAATTGGACAAGATAACATGCATGTAAGATAGTGTTTTCATTATCAGGACTCTCACTAGTTCTAGTTCAATAGTTCTAGTTTGCTAGAAGTAATTCATTAGAACTAATTTACTAGTTCAATCGCATTTTTTTTATATTTTTGCATGCCATATTTAACTAAGAAGGATAAATGGGGATAAAAATAGAATACCTGCTAAAAATAGAGGCAGCATAAGAAAGTAGATGTCTATTACCACTTTTCTGACCTATCGAGATTTGAAAATTATATTCTATTTAAAGCTACAAAAATTGTCAGCAAGGTACTGTTTTTCTCTTTTGCTCTAGTAGACGCCAGGCCCTGTCTTGCTTCCATTGAGAAGCATCGAGGACACTTGTGGAGATTTGAGCCTTGACAGAGCAGAGTGCAGACGAAACTGAAGTTCACAAGTTGTCAGTTAATTATGCTCATTTCACTCTGTCACCTCGCCAATGGACCCTGCAGAATGGGTTATCTGTCACTGCTCCATTTGTCACACTCTCTGTGGTCCAGATTCTTTTTGTTTTTGTTTCTTTGTTTTTACTAAAAGATAATTTCTTTCTCAACTACGACATTATGACTGAAATGCTAGTTTAGGAATATGGACCAAGTAAGTTACTCTTCCAACATACTAATAGAGAATAAAAAAAATCCATATTCTCAGCTGCTTGGTTAATTGATCTAAACAAAACCCCACATGAGTTCTACAAAGAAAATGCTCAGTAAAATTGTTTAGGAGGTCTACCTTGTTCAGTTGTCGAGCTGACATACATGGGAAAAGAGAACCTTAGTTGAGAAATTGCCTCCCTCGGAATGGCCAGTGGACATATCTGCCATGTATCTACTCAATTTGAATTATTATAGGAGTGTCAAATCCACGATGAACTCTACCATTACTGGAAAAGTGGTCCTAGGCTGTAGAAGAAAGTTTTCTAGTAAGCAGCATTCCTCTGTGATCTCTGCTTAAGTTCCTCCTTCTAGGTCCCTTTCTTGATTTACTAACTTTGCCTCCCTTCAAAATGGAAGGTCTACACCCTGTAGACCAAATAAATCCTTCATTTTCTCAGGTGGTTTTGATCAGTATTTCACCACAACCATAGAAAGCAAGGCAGAGCATGCATGTGCTTAAAATACTAAATAATTGAAAGCCTACTATGATATCTTTTTTTGAAATTATTAGTAAGTAAAGAAGTTTTCCCAAGTTATAGGGTAAAAACAGTATTTTAACATGTATATGAATACATATAGTTATAGCATATATATAGTATGACATACATATATACATGTATATACACACATATGCATATATACATATCTATGGTATATTTATTTGTATACATATGTATGTGTAGGTATACATAGTGTATGCATATATATGTGAGTATATGTACATATATACATGTACATGTCATATATATGTATATATGATGTGAGTATATAAACATATATATATATATGATGTGAGTTAATTTAATTCGTTTTACCTCTGGAAAACATTAGGTCCATTTATTATGGTACTTGAACAGTTAGACAAGTCACTTACCCTAATTCTAGTAACATAAAATACAATAAAGATCTCCTTTCAGCAAAGAATGTAAAGAAAGCCTCAGACCTGATGGGACTGGTTATGCTGCAGTGGGACAATACTAGGGGGGAGGGAAGAGGTTTCCCTTTTCTAAGGCGAAGAGGGGGATGAGGAAAGGAAATGGAAGGGTAGGATCCAGAGGAGGGAAAGGAGGGGATATAAAATGAGAAAGTTAAATAAAATTTAAAAAAATAATAAAATAAATGAGGTATTTTGCATCTTAAAACAAGTTAGATTATTGCCCTGAAACCAACACCCTGCAAGTGTCCTTCATTTGCCTGTGGAAGTTTTATGAAGAATCTATCCCCTCAAAAGCAATCACTTCTACCCAGCCCTGAGCACCATAACCTGCTCAAAGCTAGGTGTGCTCAAATTAGCACACTGCATTCAACTGTCTGCCTCTGTTTCCTGTACAAAATAAGCACACGTTTCTCAGCTTACAAATGACACCTTCCACTGTCTGGTCCTTGCTCATTATTTCAGAACTATTCCCCTTTCCTTTCCTTTCCTTTCCTTTCCTTTCCTTTCCTTTCCTTTCC
>CAJQZJ010033096.1:645653-659829 GCA_907164525.1 Lophiomys imhausi | reverse complement strand
TTCAGCCATTTGGCCCCATTTCTCTGACAGACATTGGTTGTACAGCAGGAATTATGAAGGACTTACCTACCCTGTCTTGGCAGAGCTAGGCTGTCGACTTATCTGCTTCCAAGTTTTGTCCTTTTTGGACAGAAGTCTGTCTACAGTTGAAGCAAGGGGTTTTTCTTGCCAAGAGAACGGCTTACCACCAATTCAGATGAGCATCGAAGAATCTCCAGTGGGAGATGATTGAATTGGTGGTAAGCCATTCTCTTGGCCAGAAAAACCCCTTGCTTCAACTATAAGACAGTTATTGAGGCTCAGTAGATTAAAGTAATTGATGCAGAAACCTGGCAACCTGGGATCAACCCCTGGAACCCATGTAAAGGTGGAAGGAGGGAACCAACTCTGCAAAGTTGTCCTCTGAGTTCCTCATGTGTGTCTTGCCATATCCACCACATTCATAAACCATCATGCATGGACACACAATAATAATAATTAAAAAACATTAACCACTGTAGTTTTTAATTCCTCAAGGTGAAAAACACCATTTTATATTAATATTACTATTTTATTGCTATAACAATCTCTAGTACTATTCTGGGAATTTCTACAAGTGACTGATATCTTCCTATCACTCTCAAATCAGGTCCACATGTGATTTAAATCTGATTATGAAGTAAACATGGCATTCTTTAGAAAATGAAAGTTACTGTAGATAAAATTAACTTTCAAAAGAACACAGATACTAAATTCAGTTTTATACCTATTGTCTAAATGTGTTCTCTCTCTCTCTTTCCTCTCTCTCTTTCTTTCTTTCCTCATGATAGATATGAAGATAATAAAGGCCTCTGAGCAAGTTTTTTGATTTTGTCTCATCATTTTACTTCTGATTTCCTAAAGCAAGGCTGTTCCTATATACCTTGTGGAGATGTTATAAAAAAATCTTCTCTTATTATTCATTCAGCAATTACAAGTCATGACCATTAGTGGTTTTTTTAATGATCACATGGTTAAGTAAGATAGTCAATGTTTTTCATTATTGACTCCATCCTAAAACAGAGTCCTGAACATTTTATCTGGCATTGTGTTTCGAAAGCAGTGACTCACACAAATTCTAAGGGGAATCTTATCCAGTGATTTTAATTCAGGGAATAATTTGAAATGAAGTGTGATCTAGGAGTGTAATTACTTAGGTAGACATATTTTCAAATCTATAAATGTAAGTTTGTTGATATAATCAGAGCAAGAAATTTTGAAAGTTTCTGTGTTTCTCTGCCACAGAGGATAGGGGAAGGAAATCAATAGACATTAATAATTTTGTGTATAAGGATAAACTGATTACAAATTTAATTTAGAGTATTTACCTGAAGGCAGATGACATTTAAGTAGTTATACAGCATGCTGTTTAGGCAATTCTGCTGTGTCTTATAACTTTCAATTGTATATTTTCTATGAAGTATTCAGGTGTTGAAAGTAAGTGAATGCTTCCAAAAACATGCACCTTTGCTTCCCTAAGGGAAACATGGCTGTCACATTAGCTCTCCAGGGAAGAATATAGAGACATTTCCCACTGTATATTTAAAGAAAGACAGTAGATATTTGTCTTTACAAGAACCATTACGGTTCCCTGGCCTTACCCATTGTTATGTTTTACTTTGGGCTCATTCCACAATAATGATCATTCCAAAACCGTTTTAGAGAAATAAATAAAAATGAGATGGTATGGTTAATGAACCACAATGGAACATAATCTTGGAACTTGCTAGTAGTTCATTTCTGTGTGACTGGAAGCAATTTTGGGTGTAGAGAACATTATACTGTGAACATGCTGAAGCCAACGTTTCTAATCTTTCTCATGCAACTTAGTGGAAGGGAGATTCTTATCCATACAGAGGTGAGAACGTCTAGAAAATATGAGTTCTACTATATTTTTTTAACAACTGTTTTTCTCTTTAATTTATTTACTTTATATCCCAATCACAGCCCCATTTCCCCTCTCCCCCAAACCCCACCTTCCCACTTTCTCCCCCATTCCCCTCTATTTCCTCTCATAGGAGGAATTCCCCTCCCCCGTACTATCCAGTCCTGGCTCTTCATGTTGAATCAAGATTAAGCTCATCCTCTTCCAAGGAGACCAGACAAAGCAGCCCAGCTAGGAGAAAGTGATCCACCAGCAGGCAATTGAGTTCATGTCAGGGACAGCCTCTGCCCCAATTGCTAGGGGACCCACATGAAGATCAAGCTGCCCACCAAATCCATTAAGTGTAAGGGGTCTAAGTCTAGTCCATGCATGTTCTCAGGTTTGCTGGTTCAGTCCCATGGGTCTAAGTTAGATGACTCTGTTGGTCTTCTTTTAGAGTTCTTGTCCCTTTTGGGATCCTCTACCCTTCCCACAAACATTCCACAAGATTCCCAGATCTCTATTTAATGCTTGGCTGTGGGTCTCAGCATCTGTTTCAATCTGCTGCTGGGTGGAGCTTCTCAGAGGACAGATAGCTAGGCTCATGTCTACAAGCATCGCAGAGTATATCATTAATAGTGTCAGAGGTTGACTCTCTCCCACGGGATGGGTCTCAAGTTCAGCCAGTCATTGGCCGGCCATTTCCTCAAACTCTGCTATGCCTTTATCCCTGCACATCTTGTAGACAGGATAAATTTTGGTTTGAAAGTTTAATGGGTGGGTTGGTGTCCCCTCTCCTCACTGGAAGTCATTCCTGGCTATAGGGGGTGGCCACTTAATTTTCCATATCCCCATCTGCTAGGAGTCTCAGGTTCCATATCCTCCCAGGAGCCTACCCCATCACATGTCTCCAGCTTGCCCTAGAGATCCACACATTGGCTTCCCCTCTCAGCCCTACCACCTCCTGTTCCTGTTTTCCAGCTCCTGATTTCCACCCTCTTATCCCTCCCCACCCTCCCCACCCCCTCTCCCAACCAGCTCCTTCTCCTCAACCACTTTTGATATCCTCTCTATTTCCTCTTGTGAGTGAGATACAAGCTTCCTCCCTTGGGCCTTCCTTGATTTTTAGGTTTTTTGTTTGTTTGTTTTGTGTGTGTGTGTGTGTGTGTGTGTGTGTGTGTGTGTGTGTGTTCACGGGTTGTGGTATAGTTACCCTGTATTGTAGACTAACATTCACCTATGATTGAGTACATACCATCTGCATCTTTCTGGGTCTGTGTTTTCTCACTCAGGATGATATTTTGTAGTTTCATTCATTTGGTTGCAACTTGCATGATTTCCTTATTTTGACAGCTGAATAGTATTCCATTGTGTAAATGTTGCATACTTCCTTTATCCATACTTTATTTGAGGGACATCTAGATTGTTTCCAGTTTCTGGATATTATGAATAAGGTTGCCATGAACATAGTTGAAGAAACGTCCTTGTGATATGATGGTGCATCTTTTGGGTATATGCCTAGGAGGGGTATAGCTGGATCTAGAGGTAGAACTATTCTCAATTTTCTGAAAAAGTGCCAAATTGATTTCCAGAGTAGTTGTGCAAGTTTGCACTCCTACAAATAATGAAAGACTGTTCCCCTTGCTCCACATACTGGCTAGCATATGCTGTCACTTCTGTTTTTATCTTAGCCATTCTGAGGGGAGTAAGATAGAATATTCAAGTCATTTCAATTTGCATTTCCCTGATGACTAAGGAGATTGAGTATTTCTTTAATGCTTCTCTGGCGTTAGGGATTCTTCTGATGAGAATTCTCAGTTTAGCTCTGTATCTGATTTTTAAATTAGATTATTTGGTTTGTTGTTATGTAATTTCTTGAGTTCTTTATGTATTTTGAATTAGTCCTCTGTTAGATGTGGGGTTGGTGAAGATCTTTTTCTAATCTGTAGGCTGCTGTTTTGTCCTATTGATAGTGTACTTTAAGCCTTACAGAAGCTTTTCAGTTTCATGAGGTCCAATTCATTAATTGTTGGTCTTAGTGCCTGAGCTGTTGGTGTTTGGTTCAGGAAGCTGTCCCGTGTACCAATATATTCAAGGCTATTTGCCACTTTCTCTTCTATTTGCATTAGTGTATCTGGTTTTATATTAAGGTCTTTGATCCACTTGGACTTAAGCTTTGTACAGGGTGATAAATACGGATCAATTTTCATTTTTATATGTGTTGACATCCAGTTAGACCAGTACCATTTGTTGAAGATGTTATCTTTTTTCCATTTTATGGTTTTGGCGTCTTTGTCAAAAATCAGGTGTCCATTGGTGTATGGGTTTATTTCCGAGTCTTCAATTTCAATTCCATTGATCAAACTGTCTGTTTTTATGCCCATACCATGCAGTTTTTATTACTTTTGTTCTGCAGTATAACTTGAAGTCAGGGATAATATTTCTTCCAGATGTACTTTTATTCTATAGGATTATTTTCACTATCCTGGGTTTTTTTTTCCATATGAAATTGAGAATTGTTCTTTCAAAGTCTGTAAAGAATTGTGTTGGAATTTTGATGGGAATTGCATTGAATCTGTAGATTCTTTATGGTAAGATGGCCATTTTTACTATGGTAATAATAGAGATCCTTGAGCATGGGAGATCTTTCCATCTTCTGATATCTTCTTCAATTTCTTTCTTCATCGACTTGACATTGTCATAGAGGCTTTTCACTTGCTTGGTTGGAGTTACCCCCAGTTGTTTCATAATGTTTGTAGCTATTGTGAAGGGTGTTGCTTACCTAGTTTCTTTCTCAACCCATTTATCTCTGTATAAAAAAGGGCTGCCGATTTTTTTGAATTAATTTTGCATCCAGCCACCTGACTGAAGGTGTTTATCAGTTGTAGAAGTTCTGTGGTGGAATTTTGAGGGTCACCTATGTATACTAACATATCATCTGTGAATAGGAATACTTTGACTTCTCCCTTTCCAATTTGTATCCCCTTGATCTCCTTTAGTTGTCTTATTACTCTGGCTAGTACTTCAAGTACTATGTTGAAGAGTTATGGGGAGAGTGGCCTCCTTCCATTGTTTCTGATTTTGAAGCAAATATTTTAAGTTTCTCTCCATTTAATTGGATGTTGGCTACTGGCTTTCTCTGTCTTTATTATTTCTAAGAATGGTCCTTGTGTGCCAGCTCCCTCCATGATTTTTAGCATGAAGGGTTGTTGGATTTTGTCAAATGCTTTTTCAACATCTAGCGAGATTATCATGTTGTTTTTTTCTTTGAACTTGTTTATCTGGTCAATTACATTGATGGATTTTTGTATGTTGAACCATCCCTGCATTCCTGGGATGAAGCCTACTTGATCATGGTGTATTATCCTTTGATGTATTCTTGAATTGAAATGTCAACTCCTGATCTTAATTAGCACAAACACATGTCCATTAAAACCATATAATAGCTGAAAATTGATGGACAAAGTTTTTTTTAATCTAAACATAGAATAAAATTCAACAAGTATACATAGGAATAAATCAAGATACATAAAAATGGAAAATAATATCTCCATAAAACTTTGGTGAGAAATATAAATTGGATATATCCTGTATCTGATTCCACCTCCTTAATCTTGAGAAATTAAAGGACTAGGAAGATGACTAGTGATTGTCTAGGCACCCCATTGGCTAGGGTGAGATGAACAAAGAAAATGAAAGTGATTAGCTGTAAAGTAGTCCCTTGGTGCTGCAACCATTCATTGTCTTTATTGGAACAATGCATGCATTATCATGATAAGAATTAGAAGAAAGACTAAATTAGAACTCTCTATCAGGTCCCTCCACTTGGAACTTGGGAAACCTACTGAAGAGGAGATGAAAATTTGTGGAAGTCAGAGTGAATGGAGGCCACCAGGGGAAAAATGCCTATTGAATGAACTAAGCAGGTATCACAAGGGCTCACAGAGACTGAAGAGGCAATCATGTGGCCTGAATGGGTTTTCACAGGTCCTCTGTAAACATGTTATAGCTGTTACCTTGGTGGTTTTGTGGAACACCTAAGAGTGGCAATGGGTGCATCTCCAACTCTTCTGTCTGTTCTTGGGACTCATCCTTCTGTTGGGTTGCTTTGTCCAGCCTTTTCAAGGGCTTTTGCCTTATCTTATTGTATCCTGTTTTGTTGTCTTTGGTTGTTATCTCTTGGAAGCTTGCTCTTTTCTGAAGGAAAACAGGGCGAAGGACTCTGCAGTAGAAGTGAGATGTGGGAGAGTAGCTGGGTAGGGTGGAGGAAAGGGAACCTAAACTTGGGATGTATTGTATGAGAGAAGAATCTACTTACAGTTACAGAAGAATCTATGTACAGTTATAGATGTACTATGACTAGTACAATTACATATAAATATATTTCTATCTGTACTTATTTATCTCTATGTTGATTATATTGAAAACAAAAGTAAATTATCAAATTTATTGTCAATTCATTTTCAACACAGATTTCACAAGAATGTATTGAGAAATGGTAGCCTTCAAGAGCTGATGTTACAGCAACTAGATATTTATGTACAAAAATGACTGATGTAACAACTGTACAATTTATATTTTCAAGTGCACATACTTCATATGATCAATACAATGATATAAAACAGTCCCTGACATATATCAATGAATCTATCAGATAAAGGCAAATTTCAATTAATTTAAAGGACTGTCTCATAGTTGTCATCACTGGGTATCTTAGTTTGGGTTTCCATTGCTGTGAAGAGACACCATGACCAAGGCAACTTTTATAAAGAAAAACATTTAACTGGGGATAGCTTACAGTTTCAGAGATTTAGTCCATTATCATCACTGTGGGAATCATGGCAGCATGCAGGCAGACATGGTGCTGGCAGAGCCCATGAGTTCTACATCCTGATCCACAGGCAACAGAGGGAGACTCTGTTCCATACTGGGCAGAGCTTGAGCATTTAAGACCCCAAAGCCCATCCCCACCATGGCATATTTACTCCAACAAGTCCACACTTATTCCAACAAGGCCTCACCTCCTAATAGTGTCACTCCTCATAGGCTAGACATTCAAACATGAGTCTTTGGGAGATGTATCTACTCAAACCATCATTCTGGGTAGTAAAAATGGAAAGTTAAAGGCCTTGAAAGATGGCTTAGTGGTTAAGAGCACTAGCTGCTCTTCCAAAAGACCTGGATTGGTTTCTTCATACTAACATGTTGGTTCAAGATCATCTATAACTTTTGTCTCAGGCTAGCCAACATCCTCTTCTGGTTTATGTGAGTACTGCACACATGCGGCACACCAACAAACATTCAAGCCAACACATGAAATAAAAATAAATGAGACCCCCCCAAAAACATAACAAGTAAACATTTGTGTGCAGATGTTAAATCACTTTACTAATAATTTCTGAGTAAGATAAAAAAATAAAAAAAAGTTTGATTAAACTCATTACCAAAATCATACTAATAAAAATCAGGAAAACAAGTAAATTAGTTCTTGAGGAAAGTCTAGGTAATTAAAAGCTATCAATATTATGTTAGAAAATGACCACAATAAAATGTGAAGAACAGGAGAGAAATGATACCACCAATGCACCAAAGGGAACATGGACATAGACTTTTTGTTTGTTTGTTTGTTTTTTAGTTTTTCTCTCCCTGGCAGTGAGACATTTTTCACTGGTGGTACTGCCTCTATGTCCCCAGTGTATGAGGAGGCTCTTGGCCCTCATATGACCTCTGAACTGGGGCGAGGGACTGTTATGTAGGGACACTCCACTCCAGAGGAGTGGGATGGAAGGGTTAAGGGGTAGAGGGTGGGAGGGAGGGGCTGGGAAGGGGGAAAAGAGGACACTATGATGAAGATGTAACCTGAAGCAACAAATAAATAAATTTATTTATTTATTTTAAAAAAGGGAAAAAAGATGAGAAATGAAGAGATTAAATAGAAATCAAATGTATAACAAAGGGGACAAAAGGCAAGAGCTGGCTCTTTAAACACTAATGCATTGTCAGTCATTCCAGGAGCTACATTGACAAAATGGAAAAAGTTAAGGGTGATGAAGATGCTGCAGACATCACAAACATGACTAAAAATAACTGTCTTTGAGTGGATACGTTTGAATATTTAGGCAAAACAAATAAGACAGGGACATTGACGTATATAGCTAAGAAACAGCATCAAGAAGATATAACATGAATATACTCACACCAATTAAAGAAATCAAATTAAAAATCTTCCCTCAAAGACAGCTTCAAGCACAAAAAGTGTTTCTACTGACACTAAAGAGAAAACTCGTTTGTTCTGGTGGATGATCCTTAAATTCTGGACTCACAGAGTTATTCTCAAAGTAGAGAAGAGGAACTTTGTTATCTCATATTTTTTTAGAGTTTTATAACTTCAGTGCCCAACTTGGTAAGTTTTAAAGGAAAATAAATCCATAGCATGACTTTTTTCTCCACCAGGGTGCAAAAAATCCTAACAAAACTTTAGTTGACTGAATAGAGCAACACAAAAAATATTATGGATTTTCTAAGTAGCTATGTTTAACAGTATGTTAACTAAGTAAAATAATCCTTAATTTAATTGTATTAGAGTTTGTAAACTCTTTAGAAAAATTAAAAATTATTTTTACAATTAAAATGGTAAGATTAATGTCTTAAAAATAAGTAAATTAGTAATAGAAATGTATAAATTAACCTAAACAAACACATTTGCAAAAATGTACAGCAAACACTGTGACTACTAATGACATTTAAAAGTATTTCTGAAATCAAAACAGAAACAATAGTGTGGTAGAAGTTAAATCTTTATAGTGAAATTAGTAAGCAGTTCAGATTAGCATCTGGCAGCACATAAGGAGGAGCTTGGTGTCCTTTGGTTTACTGATATGGACAAAAAATCCAGTTGTGGCCAGACGATATGCCTATTGAAGGGGCATGGCTAAGAAACTGCGCAAGTCATGCAGATGATGTCAGTTATTGTAGAAGCAACTGGATTGCTGGACATCTCTAAAAATCTCGTGGACCTTTGTGACTGCCAAGTATCTCAAGATAATGCAATATATAACATGAGAATTCCATGCAGTCTCTCTTTCTCCTGCCCTCACCAACTGAGAGGTCATGCTGAATAAGAGCACAGCAAAGTATACCATTAACAGAATTTAGAGTGTTAGAGCCTAAAGCAAAGGCATTGCATAAAACTTACTGAGAAGAGAGTTCTTTAACAGCATCTGTCTTGGGGCCCAGAGCTCTGGGTAAGCAGAGTTCATAAGCCACTTGGAGAGGCCTTCGGCTGTGATGTTTGGCCTGGCCAAGGAGACCCTTAGAGGCCAGTTTCAGCTGATGAACAAAGCTGGCCTCAGTTTGGCAGCTGGAATAGACTGATTTTATAAACTGGCAACAATTTGGTGGTGGAAATAAACTGGCATTGCGAACTTGCAAAGTAAGACCCAAGGAACACTAATCTTTGAAAGGGACGGGGCCAAACAGCTGAAGATCGATGCTGTAATGTATGGAGAGAAAATGGGAACTGTCGAGCCAGCCACTGGTATGTCATTTCTTAGTTTTGGAAGCTGCGGGCCCTGCACTTCCTATATAATCAGATATATTTATCCCTCTCAGGTCTCTGAGGTTGTTGAAGAATAGATAGCTAGAGTCTCATAGTTAAATTTTGAGTTGTTTAGGAATCAAGAGGGCATTCTGGATCTAAGAAGATGTTTTTAAAATTGTTATGCAAGTTAGTATGAAAGCTGAGTTAGATAGAGAACTTTAAACTCATGGAGATAGTTAGATAGTAGAATGTTAAAGTCAGGGGCCAAATACATATGGACTGGACATTGGGAATGTATGCTAAGCCATATAACTCTCAGAATTGTGGCCTATTTATTTCAGTTGTTTTATACTGTATTTATAGTTATAAGAGAAAGAACCATTTGTTGGACTGAAATGGGGAGCTGTTGGGGGGGAAAAGATCTACCTTAAACTAAAAAAAAAAAAAAATGGGTAGAGGATGGGGGATTGAGAGGGAAGAGGGTGGAAGGGTGGGACTGGAGGGGGGAGTAGGGAAGGGATTGTGATTGAGATGTAACTGGAAGAAATTAAAAAAAAAAGAAAGAAAGGGACTGCCTTCCTGGACTGTCATAAACTAAGCTATCCTAAACGGACCTACACTAAGAATATTAATATCCTTTTAAGAAGGTTAAAATGGTGCTAGTTAAGTGCTTTTAGATAGGTATTAGAGTGTTCTTAGGTATTAGGGTATTCTTAGATTATAGATTTTATATTATAGGCTTTAGGATATGATTTGAGTATTTTATAGAGATTTGTTAAGTATCAATAAATGTAGTTATGATAAATAAAAAATTCTGTTACACAATAGCTCTTACTTTCAATTATTTAAGCATACTTGTCTAGATGTGCTAAGGCAAGAGGATACACAAATGCTACAAGACTAGGGAAAGTTCCCTTACAAAATATTATTTCAAAATGACCATAATACTTCCATAACTGGTTACTCATTAAAATTCCAACTTTATAATTAATGTCTGTCAGAGAAACGGAGCCAAAAGGCTGAAGATTGATGCTCTAATATATGGAGAGAAATTGGGGACTGTCCAAGCAGTCAGTTGTCTGTCATTTCTTAGTTTTGGAAGCTCTGCACTTCCTGTATAATCAGATATATTTATCCTTCTCAGATCTCTGATGTGGTTGAAGACTAGATAGTTATAGTCTCACAGTTAAATTTTAATTTGTTTAGGAATTAAGGATGTTGTAGGTCTAAGAAGATGTTTTTAAGTTGGTAATGCAAGTTAGGATGGAAACTGAGTTAGGTATAGAACTTGAAACTCATGGAGAAAGATAGATAATAGAATATTAATATCAGTTGCTAAATATGTATGGACTGGACATTGGGAAAGTATGCTATAACTTGCAGTTTTCATAATTGTGGCCTAATTGCTTTTGTTGTTTTGAATGTTATTTGATGTTGTAAGAGAAAGAGTCATTTTTTGGACTGAAAGGGGGAAGTGTTAGGGGAAAAATATACCTTAAATTAAAAAGAAAAAAAGGAAGCTGATTGGGAGGTGTGAGGGGGAAGATGGTGGGAGGGTGGAACTGGAGGGAAGAGTAGGGAGGGGATTTTGATTGAGATGTAACTTGAAGAAATAAAAGTATTTTTTAAAAAGGCTTTGTGATGAGAACACATGCATCTGATACTTGGCATATAGTTTAATAAATAAGACACAGAATGACTAATGGAGGTATTCCTTGCTATATCATACATTGAAACATGTTCCTTCCTCTGATAATATTAATGAAATTGCCAAAGGAACCCTTTTAGATGGCTCTGTGCACCATGCCTACCATTTCATCCATGTATACAATGAGGATCATACCATCTTTGATTGCAGTCTTGAATTTTTAATACAGTGGCTCTATCAGTTCTAACATGTAGCTTTTCTATACCATATCCTTAAATATAAATAATACATTTACTGTTCAGTCTTATTACAGGAATAAAAAATGTAACATGTACGACATACTTCATTCATAATATATGACTGTGTTTGTTGCTTATACTCTCAGTGATAATTATTATTTTAAAACAATTTTGCTCACATGGTTTGATGATGATTTACATGGGCAAAATATGTTATCAAACTATAAGTGTTCATAACATAACTAATAATAGACTTATAAATGTAAGAGAACTAAAATACCTACATATTTTTAAATCCCTTCTAAAAACTGATAATTATTACTTATTTTTACAATTCAATACAAAAACATAGATTTTTGTATTGACTTAGTATTGGACTGAAAGCACAACTGTGAATGCTAAGATATAGATGGCATTGCCTACATTGTCAGTCTTTCTTCCTACCTGCTGAAGAGAGATTGGTCTAGTTTTAGCCTGCTAGTGTGGCTGTTCAGCTGGCAGAACCCCTCAGCACACAGATGGGCTAAGGAACAATCCTGGCAGCAGTTCAGTTGCCCAAAGAGTACACTTTCCTTTTGCAGCCAAGTTCCTGAACAACTCATTGTGTACTCCACTATAATTCTCATCTGTCTTGGTCACTGCCATCTACTTGTTATAATACTCCTGTCACCTTTTAGGATTCTTACTACACTTATCCAGATCCTTTCTGCATCTACTCCATTACAGCTCGACAGTTCTGCTCAGCGCCTATATTGTCAACCACGTTGGCAATGCCTAAGGGGCCCTCTTTCCTCCTTCAGTTGCAGAGTCTCCCACTTTGCTTTATCCCCTCTTGGTGGAACAGAAAGATGAAACCAAACTGACAACACTTGACAGTGATACGAACCATACTGAGTGCAATGAATTAATTAGCTTAGGTCAAATGCATAAGTTATTGGTGGTACTAAATCAAATATATGTTATAGGTTGGTATGTCCTAAAATTGTTGTCTTTTAAGACTGAACCAAAAACCTTCCTTCCATGAAATTGGTAATTATAATCTGAAACTGACTTTGCTATTTTCTCCCTTTTTTCAGCTTTCAGAGAAAACAGACAATAGTTTTCAGCATTGAACTTAATGGTCCTTCCACCTAAAGTATACAGTTTCTACTGAGTTCCAAGGTATAAAAGTATATGAAATACACAATGACTATTTTGAATATTTTATGAGAAGAGATTTGGTATTTGCATGCAAAGTATTTTACTGCTTAATATTTAATACTTAGACAAGTAATTAAGATTGTTTAATTCTTATTACAAGCAAGGCAAAAAGCCATGCAGGTCATTTGGATAGCCGACCACCAGAATCTCTTTCAAAAATAAACCAAGGAAAAAGTATGTCTCTAATCATTGCATCCCACTGAAACATATTTAAGCTCCTTTGGGTTTAAAATAATAATTTTAAGTATAGAAATGAAGTCTAGAATTCCAGATTTTTTTTAGCTTTGAGGATGGATATAAATACCATTGTTTGTTTTACAGATGACTTTTATCTCTTTCAGGCTTATAAACAGTTTACTCAACACTGAAAGTCCCTTCAATAGAGTTACAACATTAATACATCCCATGTGAAATATATATATGTGTGTGTGTGTGTGTGTGTGTGTGTGTGTGTGTGTGTTCCCAGGTTTAACCAAAAACATTATTCTTTTCATTCTTAAATTGGTTTGTGTTGGAATTCTAATTCCGTTTTTAAGCATTTGAACATGTGACAGCAGTACAAATGAGATTATTATAATACATTAAGTCATTGCAAACTTTCATAATGAGACAAATGCCCTAGCAAGGCAGAACAAATGTAAAGGAAGCAATACATATTCACTGGTTTCACAGATACATGGAAGTGTCTTCCCTATACAAAGAATAAGCCACAACTTCTCAATTCATATATTCAAAATCAAACTGTTATACCCAAGACAGAACATCAACCTCTGAAACAATTCAGGAAAAAGACCCTGGGAAAATAGATTGACTGGAAGGTATAAGAACTTTGGCTTCACTCCACTATTTATTTTAAATGAATGATATAAATTTTGGTAAATAAGAGTCAATATTAGACACTTATTGGGATATTAGAATCACAAAGTACTAGTTCTTACTGTTTTTATAAACCAAAAAAGCTTCATTCTTCAGTATATGGTGATACGGTGAGCTTAAAACCTTATCCAAAAATGATAGCTTCATAGGTAATGTCTTTGGGAAGCCTTTTCCCCCAACTTCCTCTGTGATTCGTGTTCATTTACAACTCAAAATACCCTTGTCATCTTATATGTTTAAGATGCGAGCCTGCTGATAAAAACAAAAACAACAACAACAATAATAAAAAATGAACTTCTTAACAATTCTTCTATCACGGCTTCTTATTGAAGTTCTTGTTTCTGAAATATCAGAGGGTTCTGAGTTAAATGGCAGATATTCATTCCCTATTTTGAAAAATTATGCTGAAGATATGAAAAGTTTGCAAAATGCTACTGAGGTATGCATTTTGCAACCTCAGGTATGAGGAATGTGTGCAAAATTCCAAGCTGCATGAGAACACCCAATTTTGCCAAATTAAATTTATCTCACCCAAAGTTCCCAACTATTTATAAGAAAATCAGTTTAAAATATTCCTTCATATTATTTGAACCAGTCTAGAGACATTTCTCAAAAGGAAGCCTATTATTTATTTGAATAGATAGTATGTGTGAGAGGAATTTGTGTTGGCTTCTATTTCTGTACTGTTAATTGACATAGTACTGGAAAAATAAGGCTGAAAGGGTTTTGAAGATCATATTGCTTGGAGGAAGGTACACAACCAGTGATTGACACACAGATCAGTGAAAAAA
>CAJQZJ010033096.1:597396-645643 GCA_907164525.1 Lophiomys imhausi | reverse complement strand
TGCATTTGTCTGTATATATAGTATGTGTGTATATATGGATGCATTTGCACATGCACATGTGCACACAATTGTGGAGGTCAGAGGATGTCATTATCTTCTTTAGTCATTCTTCATTTTGTGTTTTTGAGCTTTGTTATCTCATTGAACCTGGAGCTCACTGATTTAGCTAGGCCAGCAAGCTCCAGAAGTCTGCCTTTCTTTGTCTTCCCAAAGCTGGGACTAGAGCCAGAGGCTCATACCCATCATGATGCCTGGATTCTACCTATATGCCAGAAATCCTAACTCAGAACCTCATGTCTTTGGAGTAACAACTTTACTGACTGAACTATCTCTCAAATCCGTATATCAATTATTTTAATGTAAATAATGATGTAACTAACTCTTTAAAGGCCATCCCTGTGGCACATAGGACTCTACTTACCAATACTCCAGCAGATACTGTATTGCTGTAATTATGTAGTTTTCTCATCAGTCTCCTATGTTCATCATGGAGGAGTAGGTCTGTTTAGCTGTCTTTGTCTAGCATAGTGTGTCCTGACCTGTATTTGGCAATCCTTATTAGGATTAGTCCTACTACACTGATGCATAAAAGTAAGAACAATACATTATGGATTAAATTCCGAATGTATCTTATAATGGATCCATTCATATTTATAACTCTGCCCAGTGCCAATCATTGTAGCACATTTTGAACTTGCTTGTTTTTGCCTGCTGTAGAAGGAGTGAGTACTAGGGATTTCAGGGTTTCAGATTTAAATAATGTTCATTCCCTATCTACTGAGCATTTATTTTTCACTGTAAAATGCCATACATATTTTGAAATGCTGCTCAATTACGTTAGTCTATAAGTGTTTGTTTCTGAGACTCTACGAGATACGTTACTATCACATAAGGATACAAGTTGATGGTGTTTAACACCATAATTGCATCAAATGTGAACACTCACCTTTTTTGTTTTCTGTTCCTAATCTGCATTTCTTTATGAACTTCGCCTCTATTTTCACATTCATACCATAACATACATCACAAATGAAACCAGTGGCAAGTTAGAGAACGACTCCTGCCCGTGGTTGAGTGCATTTCCCCTATCTAGGGACTTGATGCTTCTGCACGTCCACAATGTTCTCCTGTCAGTGTCTGTCCTGGGAGGAGCTAGCTCATTCAGAAAACTCATTAGTGTTACTAATGCCATTGATTTCCAAACTTAAAAAAATGTTAACTGCTCACATTTATTATTTTATTGATATGAAATGTCATATACTAAGAGTTTCCACTTGTCTCTCACCTCTACCACTTCACCAAAGTATGGCATGTGGATAAACAGGAGCAGTTTCATCAGGGAGCTTAAAGGAATGAAGAATATAAAAGGCCATTCCTGACCAATTCTGTCAAGATCTAGTCAGAAGATCACGTCATATGTTTGATATTTTAACAGAATTAAATATTAATAAATAAAGTTTTCATGTAGATATTTTTAAAAGGTTAAAATATTATGGTATTATGCAGGCATCAGCCCTTAGAAGGTTGGTTGAAATCACAAAATCTGAGGGATTCAGAAGATATTATGAAGCCATAGACCAAATTGATGGAAAAGGACTCTGGCCATTTGAGTCAGTTATCCCTGAACTGCAAGAGAACCCAAATATGCTGGTTCTCTTAACCCTGTGGAATGCAATTGAAAACTTGTGCTACCATCTCAACTCTGTGTCAGGGCCTCTAAAAATCTGAAAACTGGATCTCTGAGTGGAGCATTCAGTATTTAGTGTCCTTTCCCTGCAAGAGCTACACTGAGACATCTCAGCAACTATTAGAAAATCACCTATTAATTCTGCTGCTGCTAAAGGAAGACATTGTTTTTGTTTATAAGCCCTCTCTGTCCCTAGATATACTTGTTTCTTAGTATTTAGTTCTGTTAAGCTTAACATCTCTATCTTCATTTCTACAGTACCAGTGTGGCCTGACACATGATGATTATATAAAGATCTTCACAGTAGGAGAATAAATAAACAACTAAATGATACCAAGCTAGTGAACAATAAAATTTAAAATTTCAGCTAAAGTGTAACTATAACATAAATACTTCTCAAAAATTCATGCCATCAGCTCAGACGAGAAAACTGGGAGTGGGAGAGGTGGCCCTCCACAGATAAGAGTATACTAATTTGTTGTCCAGTGACAAACAGCTTGAAAACATACATATATGTATTTTTGTTATATTCGTAACCATATTTCTCTCTGAACTGTTTATCTGCTCAAGAACTTAGTGATCAAACGAGATATGCTAAATCTCCCAAAGCCTCAAAAGACTTTTCAGTATTAATTGCTCTTCTCTAGCTCATATCAAGGTTGTTGATGTGATACCTGAGCTTCTCTACCTAACAGCTGGGAATTCTGCTTAGCCAAAGTAATCTGCAAAATAGCATGCCATCCCAGGATTCAGTCATTCCAGAAATCTTTGCTGCAGCAAGCTGCATACTCAGAAGAGGTAACCTTTGCCTATTTAAGATTGCATGTCTGGGAATGATTTGGTTTGGAGGAAAGGTCTCTATGTCTAAATTGAACCATTATCCATGGAAAGCTCATTTAAACTCCACAAGTGGTGTGGTGACAGGGAGTTTTAGGATGATGGCCCTCTCTGTGTCTGTGTCTACACAGCCTTAGAACACCAGGAATATCATTCTGGGAATAATGGTATTGTCTGTACTCAAGACATAAACCTGTAAGAGGTCACAAAAATAATGGGATCTGAAAATGCAGAAATTATGTTGTGAAGACTTTCACCTGATGACTTAAAGGACTGATTATGTATCATGTGTTACTTTTCATGTCATAGAGAGATGATCTGAGCAACTTGCCAGGAGACTCATGATGGATTATATGAGGAAGTGTTTGCGATTTTGATGAAGTGCAGTAATAGAGCAACTAGAATTTTGAAACAACTGTCATAATATAATAAAGTTTGTCTATATTATCATTACCTTAGGAAAAAAGTCTATCTTTCCAGTCTAGCCTGAGGAAACCTTATATGACAAGCTTATGTCTAATTCTCCTTTTCTGCCTGCTCAAAACTAGATCCAATGCCATGAAGTCATGTGAATGGTGATAAAGGGATTTGGAGAAGTTGCTATGTGGCCAGAATTCTATTTTAAATGTATTGCATCTTCAACCCTCACCCAGACACGAGTGACATGTTTTCTGTGTTTTAAAGATGAAGGACTGAAATAAACTAAGGTTAATCAACGTGCTCAAAGGCACTACCGAATGGGCGGTACTCCAGAGCCAATAAGGAGAGACCCTAGGATGTGCTCAAAGGCACTACCTGATTGGTGGTACTCCAGAGCCAATAAGGAGAGACCCTAGGATGTATGGCAAAGTGCTCCACATGAAGGCATTCACACTGTAAAGGATTAAAAAAAGAAAAAAGAAATCTAAAGAAACTCTTTACTGTGATGGAGATGTAACCTGAAGTAAGAAATAAATTAAAAAAAGAAGAAATTCTTAAACTAGGTGTGAGCTGAGTTAGGGATAGTTTGAATTAGGAATGGCCTCAGTAATGATCCTGCAGCAGAAACTCTGCGCTGTTAAACCCCTTGCCTAACTTAAAGTCTATCTATATTTGGAGAATTGAAGGAAAAGACAGAAACGAGAAGTGCTGATCATAAAAACAGATCTTAATCTATCACAGAGAAAATTCAAGGCAGGAATCAAAGTCAAGAACCTGCAGCAGAAACCACAGAAAAACACTACTTGCTTCGTTTTTCTCACAGACTTGTGCTTAGTGAACTTTCTTTTATATCCCAGAACCATCTGGGCAAGTATCATAATTCCACAGATGGATGGGCCCTCTCCTGTAAATCATAAATCAAGACAATCGCCCACAGATATGTCCATTGAAAAATATGATTGAGACAATTATTTACTTGAGATTGTTTCTTCCCAAGTGACCCTAGGTTCTGTCAAGCTGGCAATAAAAACTAACCTGGATAAATATGAAGAAGAAAATTAGTTTAAAAGAACATTTATCACTTATCGAATGGAATGTGGCCTATTCTAGAGTTTATAGAACACCAAGTTTCTTTATCTCCATAAGATCATGATCCACAGTTATAAGAATCTAGAGTCTATACTACCATATGTAAGTAAGGAATCTACTCAGTTTAATGTTCAGTCTAAGCATGTCTCTAAATGTAGCTTTGCCAGTTGGATCTATCAGTGTGTGGGCACACTGGAACATGACACTTGCTTGGTGGAAGCTTCAGAACTTGGGATTTGTCCACAAGTGTATAGGTTAGAAGACTTGCAACATATCATTTAAAAAGTGTGTGTAATAATTTGACTTACTGGATTATAAGAAGATGTGAAATTGGGAAAGGGCATGTTGACAAAAAATAGAAATAGTGGAGAAGGAGATAATGGGTGAGTTTGTATGATCATATTTCATTGTACATATTTTTGAAATAGTCAGAATTTAGTTGTTTTCAAAACTGTGTGTTAGTTATAAATACCACTCTCATATATGCATAAAAAACACAGGACTAGGAGGTGGTAAGTAAACTATTCAAAGCTTCATAGCTCAGTGGATCTGAACAAGATTTTATCCCATTCCTATTTCAAAACCTATAGATATGTGTCTTTTTGTAGTACTACATGGTATCCTGATTACTTTCAAATGGATTTTTACCTTTGTGTGGAATCCATATCATTTTTTTCCCTCATACACATGATTTCTTGCTCGATATATTTTGTCTTTACTTTTGGCTCCAACTCTGGTTATATGTCCATCATGGCTAGCATTTCCGTTAGTTATGAACTACGGATCTAAATATCAGTACTGAATTTTACAAGACATTAAAAAACAGTAACATAATTGTGTCTAAAAATGTACCATACTGCAACTCCATAAGGCACATAAAAAAGGAGGTCACATTATCCATCACACCAGAATGTTCTTTGAAACACTGCCATGAGAGTACTATTGTTATGGCCATATGTATCCCTTCTCTAATTTGTCTTGGAAGAGTTTCTTAGTTGACTTACAATTTTAAAATCCACCAATTTACCCATTAAAATGCCTGTTAAACAAAACCTAACTGCCAACAGATATTAAGTGCTACATTGAATTGCTTCTAAAAAATTGTGGGTTACACATGTTCTCTCCCTACCTGCACAGTAAAAAAACAATAAACAGGGCTAAAAGAGATGCCCAACATGGCTGATGGATGGCCAATTAGTAGTCAGAAAGAAATCTGCAGAAAGTCTCTCTGTGGACAACCACAAAAGCCAGCTGGCATTGGCAAAAATTCCAGTAAGTCTGCTTCTAGCTGCAAACTCAGATTGTGAAGTCATTTGCTAAATGGCATTGCTGGGAGTTGGTTGACTCCATTGCTTAGCAATAACATTGAGTGCTCAGGTTTCTCCTAACTCTGTTCTGCCAATGAAGATGCTGGTTTCATTTTCTAGTTCACAGTTAAAGATGCTCCATGTATCACATGTCTTTCTCATTATCTTTCTCATTATCTCACCAAAGAAAATTGTCAGCAAAAGGCCTTTATTAGCAATTTTGTAACTACAAAAGCTTAAAGGCTCAGCAAGAATAGGCTACTTCTATACGAATAGAGGGATGAAGATACACAATGTTGGCTTTTGCAATACCTCACATAGAAAAGATACATGGAGTCTACCTTCTAAATTTTCTAGATGACTGTTAAGTATGAAATTTTTCACTCTCCCATGCTCCTGGAATGCTATGTAACATGTACTTTTATGCCAGCCTCCAATTATTGTATGCTTACTAAAGAAAAATATTTCAAGGTAATTCCCATGGATTACAATAAATTTCCTTATTTATCCCTCACAAATCATGTGGTCAAAAAGTGTAACATTATTTTCTAATAACTAAGAAATTTTCACAAATTTAATGGATTAGTAAATGTAAATTTATTATCTGAAATGCCTTGGGTCAGAATCAGAAAGGTTTTTAATGAGCTAAAATTATTTGGTCACCACAGCTCTTTCTTTTTTGGATGTCTGAGGTAGAAAGCTGAAAACTGTCTCCTTTCCCCCCCCCCACCCCTCCGAGGATGTCCACATTCCTCAAGTCCTGTCTCCATTTTCAAAGAAAAGGTTGCGTTATCACATGAAATCACTTGATTGTGACAACTCTATACACATGCATCTTCTATATTAAGTCCTTTGCAAACATTGTGCTCACCAAAACAATCTGCAGTTTTCTCCCCATTTTAAAAGGTTCATTTACTAGCAAATTCATTTTCAATTGTAATCTTAGTTTCTACATTAGCATGCCACATAGCATTCTCTGGTTTCAAAAGTAGGACATGGATATCTTTGAGGAGCACTGACTTGGTGCTTCATAAGACTTTCTATCTTATAAATAAAGAAAAAAGAAGGAAAGAGTTTTAAACAGTTGTGCAAGGGCAGAGAATTGACAATAGACAGATTTTAGAATTGGTTTCATTGACTCAGGCCTCAAATTTTATGGACTCATTTTGAAGAAGGAAATGTTGGTCCCAAATGAATTTCTGGTAAATGCCTCATTTTCATTGTTTAACATAACAAATACATATCACATTTACATATAAAACAGAACATTCTGAACCTGTCATGCTTAACTGATGTCTTGCTGCATATGAGTGTTAATCTGTCTATAAGTGGTTTTAAAAGAATGTACAATAAAGATGCTCAAAGCTTTACATTTTATTAGGGAGGTCCCCAGAGACATACACTAAATGGGAGCTAACCCTTAAATGGATTAAAATATATTCAATTTAAACTTCTTTAAAATAATTTTAGTTTTTTTTTTTTTGAGAGCTGTACCCATTGGCACAATAGTGGCACAAATATTATGGGAGTAACCAACCAACAAACCATTTTTGTTTTTATTTAAGGTCTCCATCAGGATATGGAACTTGTACCAGAAACTGTTAATGAAGTCAAGAACCTGAGACAAGGTTACATACTTCATATGTAACAAGGTCCTAGGTGAAACCCTACTATTATTCTCCTGAATGAACATAATAATAAAACTACTCCTATTTCAATACTATGAAAGTAATTTATTTCCTGCTTTCTGATCTTTTATAATGATATGCCAACTATGTTTTGTAATCACAGTTTAATTAATAGATGTCAACATTAGAAGGGCACATTATAATTCTGATTCTTCTTCTCAATGTTTTGGGAAGCTGTACTTTTAAAATGTATTTTGTATGGGGGTATGGAGGGCAGAAGTTGATATGTAATATCTTTCTTCAATAATTTCTGCCTATCATTTGAGACAGGTGTTTGGACACAATCCCTTGCCAGAGTAGACAGAGATCAGGTCTGTGTGATATGGCTGAAACCTTTAATCCTTCTGGCTGGAATATACACCTTTAATTTCTTTGGCTGGAATATAGACACACTCTTGGTGTACACCTTTAATCCCAAACAATGACATCTAATTGAGGGGCAGACAAAGTGATAAATCAGAGAAAGATTTGATAGACTGTGTCAGAAATTGGATATGCCCAACACTCAGGAGAACAGAGAGGCTACTTAAGAGCAGTGCAGGAAGAGAAAGTTGAGTTTGTGCAGTTCCATTCAGTTTGGGCAGTCAGTGAAGTTCAGTTCATGGAGTTCAGAAGCAGTTTTTCCAAGCAGAGTAATTCAATGAGAAGGAGAGAGAGGCCAGTTTGAATCAGTCAGCTTGGAGAGAAGTTTTGAGCCAGAAGAGCTCAGTTGAATTAGCCAGCCAGAGATCAGAAAGAACTAGAAAGGGTGTGATTATTCAGCAATAAGTCTCAGAGGTTGAAAATATTCTAGACCTAGATTAGCAGGCAGAAGCTGGAAGCTGAAGCCTTCAAGTCCAGGCTTGATTAAACTGTAGGGAGGTTAAAAGTTTCCAGTCCTATGCCTAGGGATAGTTAGATAGAAATGCTCTGGGCTCAACCTAAGCTATGTATATGTAAAATTTTGATATAGTTCTTATCTCATCTCCTCTTCTGAGGAAATAAAAATATTTACACAGGCTCTCCCATTGAACAATGAGTAAATGGATTGGTTAGGCTGGCTAGCTAATGAGCTCCAGTGATCATCCTATCTTCATGCCACAGACTGATATTTCAGATGCATGCTACTGTGCTAGGATTTTACATGGGTGTGGGAATTCCTAAATTATATCTTTACATTTGCACAGTAGTTACTTAATATACTGACCCCATTTCCTAGTCCTTCATTTATTTTAATATATGGATTAGAATGTTTTGTCTAGTTTAATTCTAAAAGTTCAAGTAGAATTTTGTTTATAATAAAACAAAATTTAATTTTTTTAAATTGCACATTATTAACATTATAGGTTTTGGTTTGTATTTTCATTCCTCCAAGACTTCTTCTAAGTCTTATGATTCTTGCACTAGATATGATCCTTTTAGTCTTTGACCTTTATTCTAGTGACAAAAATTGTTAATAACTAAGGATTATTTGACAAAATATACCAAATCAAATATATTATGAATGTTAACAACATTGACTCAAAGCTGTGTAAATTTTAACCATTTGTGGTAAAAATAAAAAATATCATATCTTAAAATCAACAAACAGAAACATATTCTATATATTAACCTAAAGATATTTTATGATGATTTCCAATAGTTACAGAATCAAATAATTGAATGGTGACATGCTAACTAATGGAATCCATTTTGTAAATGTTCTAGACTGAAATGACAAACTATCTTAGTTAAGTGATGACCTGCCCTAATTTAAAATACTCAGTTAGAGTTTTTGTCATATCAATGCAAGTACTCATTCTTCTGGTTTAACAAATTAAAGTCTTCCATACAAATCATTGTTTTCATTAAGTTTTAATTCAGTAACTTCTTCAGAAATTTTGTATATAGAAAATTGCTCCACACATAACTTCACCAATAATTATTTATCTGGGAAAGAAGCAAAAAAAAAAAATTCATACACATGCTGGCTATTTTGCTGTTTTTGTTGTTAGAATCTGTAAGTTTGGTGTGTGTTCTTTGTTTTTCTTTGTTTCTTATCTATTATTTTTGATTGCATTGTGTCAGATATATGTATAGATTTGAATCATGAAAATAAGATTAAGGATATCCCTAAGGAACAACTCTCCAACAAACTCTACTTTTCATCCAGGTAGCTCTTGTTATAGTGGTGATTCCAATCACAGATATGTGTACAAGATCTTTGAATATTCATGAAAGTAATAAAGTTATCAAGTAGACCATTTATCTGCCTGTATCCTGATGATAGGTCTCATTTTGGGCATTAGGGAGAGCAATTTTCTCTTCCATTTCCAACTACAGAGACCCGGAAGACTGTAGATAAAAATCCCTTGAGTAGCTATTGGCTGTGATATGCAAGTTGAAATTCAATTCACACACACAAAAAAAATCTATGTGATTGCAAACATAGAGTTTTATAGAAGAGTCTTAATTCAGAAACATGGCTGCTTTGGCAAGGGATTACATCCAAAGACCTGGCTGGAGTACAGACATGTACACATTTTTAATCCCTCTGGCTGTAATAAACACCCTTAATCCCCCTGGTTGGAATATAGACACAACAATCGTTTAATCTCATTGGCTGGAATTTAGTATACACCTTTAATCCCAAACAATGAAGCCTAATTGAGAAGCACACGAAGTAACAAATCAGAGAAAGATGTGACAAAATGAGTCAGAGATAGAATACACCCACCTCTCAGGAGAACAGACAGGAAAGGGAAGCTCCTTAAGAGCAGTGCAGAGAGAGAGAGAGGGGGGGGGAAGAGAGTATGTGGAGACAGTAGGGTAGAGTTCAGGAGTACAGTACTATTTGGTATAGTTTGTTGCAGTTCATTTGATTGTAGTTCAGTTTGTGCTGTTCAGTTAGGAGTTCAGAAGTTTTTCCAAGCAGAGAAATTCAATAAGAAGTGAAGAGATGCCAATTTGTATCAGGCAGCTTGTTGAGGAGTTTTGAGATAGAAGAACTAAGTTGAATCAGCCAGATAGAATTCAGAAAGAACTAAAAAGGATGAGCTTATTCAGAAGTAAATCTCAGAGGTTGAAAACATTCCATACTTAGGTTAGCAGACGAAGGCTAGAAGCTGAAGCCTTCAAAGTTCAGGCTTGGAGTTCATCAGATTGTATGGAGGTTAGAAGCTTCCAGGGCCAGGCCTAGAGATAATTAGAAATGTTCTGGGCTCAGCCCAAGTTGTGTATTCATAAAGCTTGGGTATGGGTACAGCTTTTATTTCATCCCTTCGTTTGAGGAAATAAAAACAACTTTCACAGAGCTTTATTTATCTTTCATTATTCATCTTTCATTACCAGTAGACCTGAAGTTGCCCAAAGTGAATTGAAACACCAATAAAATTCAAAATGGCATTCCAATCTCCAGCTGATATCTATGGAGTCTATTTCTGTCTTACTGTTCCGATGTAGAGTAACTGTTGTGCTATCTGTACCACCTATGTATTGCTCATATTGTCCACTATCACTTTTTCTCCATTCACCACCAATTTCTTACATATCAAAATGATATTTTATTGCATCATCATTCAGGATTTCTTTTCTTGTTTTTGTATACAGGATTTTGCTATGTATTCTAGGTTGTCCTGAAGCTCACTATGTAGCTTCAGGCTAATCTTGAACCCATCATTTCCTGCCTTGGCTTCCTAAGTGCTGGCACTACAGGTGTGAACCACCAGGCCCAGTTGATATTCAGGCTCTCTAGTGGCAGGATAAACTAAATTTTCTTACATCATCAAAAAGATGTTTTCTGGTCTTACCTCAAGTTTGCATTTCAGAAGTTGACTCCCTCTGTCTTCTCACTCTTTCTACCCAAGCTGTGCTTCCATGTTCTTTTAAGCTTATTCTTGAGTTGAGGCTTTGAGCATACTACTTCCTCTACCCATTGTTACTTTTCACCAGGCTACCTTACATCAGTTCTTCACTTAATACAACCCTCTGTCCCATTTAAATATTTCCTATTATCTGCAATTTTAATTTTTCATTCATTATTTCCACCTCATTTTCTGAAAGTTCTCTGAGTCTTGGTGGTCCACTTAGTAAAGAACGTACAAGAAGAGGAACACTGTGAAATGCTGGCTTCTGGACAAAGCATGCCCATGGCACTCATGTGTGCACAGGAGCCTGTGGTCACCTGAAGAAGATCTGCCGAAATCAAGGGACCCAAAATTCTGTCAGGGATCAGGAGAGCATCTCATGAGGCCCCACCACTTAAAGAAACTATTGGCTGTTAATATGTGCTCTGAGGGAGGCAAGCATTCCCTGGAGAGTTGCAACCAATGGAACATTGCCCATGGTCCAGTACATTGCTTCATAGTCATGGATGCTTCAACAACAACTCAGTAAGTTATTAAAAGTATAAAAGAAGACATAAAGCTACTGGGAGCATTGCAAGGTTTACTGACATATTTTATTATATATATATATCTAAGAAATTCTCAATGAATTTTTAAAATAAATTGAATAAATAAAAAGAGAAAATTCATATAAAATATCACCTATGATTTTCTTGACATACCTTGTTTTTAATCTTTGTTTTCATAATCTACCATCTATGCTTAAATTTCAGAAACAGTAACATGAATTATTTTATGCTGTGTTTTGCCATATCTCCTGCATTATCCTTAATAATCACTTATTTATGAGTACCACATGTTGTGAGAACCATATTTGTTTTTTTTAATTCATCTGATTCTGCAAATAGGAAGGTTAAATGATGTGCATTGTAGACTTAGGAAGCCATGGACAATTTATTGTTTAATGAGTAGCTTTTAAATAAATATGAAATGGGTACTCTTTATTCACTGAGTACTGCTACAGATACTGGAATATAGTGGTAAGTAGAACATATATAGCTGCAAATTTCCAGAGCTTTCATCTTTGTGACCTGGTTCTTATTAAGATCATGGCAACAGGACTCAGATTGGAGAAAGTTATGTTAATCTTTCATCTCAATAGAAAAAAATAGACTTCCAGCTTACAAGACTGTCCTCTGCCATTTGGATATCCTCTGAAAGATACAGAGGCAGAAATAGTAACATATCTAAAGACAAAACAGTCTTTGATCCCAGTAAATATTGGTTAGAAACTACTCCACAGGATTGAATTTGTAGCAGGTATTCAAGAGCAAGGATATTTTGTTTTTAGAACAGGCCTCTTTTTAGCTCAAATAGACTTCTACTAGCTGTATAGTGAGAGATGATCTTTAATTTGCTCCCACCTTTTGAGAATTCAAACTACAAGTATGTTCTACCATGCTCATTTTTGCAGTATGTATTTTGAACCTAAGGCAGTGGTTCTCAACTTTCCAAATTTGCAAGCCTTTAATATAGTTCCTCATGTTGTCATGATGTGACCGCCAACCATAAAATTAGTTTGTTGTTACTTTATAACTATAATGTAGCTATTGTTATGACTCATAATGTAAATATCTGATATTCAGGATATATAATGTGAGATCCCCAAGGTTGTCATGACCCACAGATTAAGAATCACTGATGTAAGACTTTCTGAATGAGAGGGAAGTTCTCTACCAACTAAGCTATATTCCTTTCCCCAAACAGATAATTTCAAACAAAAGGTCACAGTTACATTATACATGATGCTTAGAATGGAGGCAGAAGTTTTAGTAAATTAATTTTTTGGTTAAAAAAATTAACATTCAATGGAGCTCCTGATTTAATGTCTAATATTCAGAAAACTACAAGGTGGACTATTTGGTTTGAATCACACATTGAATCTAACTTGTAAGGTCTGCTACTATCTAACCATTATGTTTCTTTTAGTATTTCCATTGGAGATATACCAAAATGGGAAAATTTTCTGTCTCTAAATACCATTTCCTCAAATACTCTCATGGTATAGGATTCTGTACTTTGACTTTGGCAACCTGATTAGTTTAATGTTCATGACAGAGTGAATCAAATCCCTTCTTTGATGGCTCATCTATCACAATTACAATGTGGAAGGTTGATTCTACCCTTTTCCATAAGCCCTAGGCATAACAGCATGAAGAACACAAGAGGTAAAGTTGCCTGGCCTTTTTTTTTTATCAACATATTAACATTATTAACTACCTCCAGGTGTATCATTAATGTGATGACTTACTAAATATAACCCCTTTCATCCTTGAATATTTATACAGATATAAATTCCTACTCAAGACATAGAACACAACTCATTCTGTTTTTTCTCCCAATATCTAGTATGATTTCTAATGCATTTCTATGAAGGTTGATTCCAACACATGTGTAAAAGGTGCCCTATAGGAACAAACTACTGAATAAACTAAAAAATGATGCTATGATATCAGGGGATGAAAATATTTGCTTGGAATACAAACAAGTAGGCTCTTATAAAATAGTACAGTCTTTTATAATATGAAATATTTTAGGGAAATCATTTACAACTTGATTTTCCATTCACTATATGTGTATGAGAAAACCAGTAAGCCAATAAGCCTCTCATAAACATGTTGAGTATTTTAACTAACTAGTTCTCTTTCTATGTAGAAAGAATTTTATGTGTATAAACAGTATAAGGAAAGCTTTTGGTGATATTAACAAAAATATATCCATGTAAATTACATTGTTGACAATTGGTTTGGAGGTTAGGGGAGTGGTGCTTTGAGAAGAAACACTTTCCCTTACGCTAGCTCGTTGCTCTTTATAGCTTCAGATTTTCAGGCCAGCAGAAGAATTGGAGGAATCCAAATGCTAAATTGCCAAACATGGCTTTTGTTTTCTTGAAGACAGCAAACTGATCACACAGAATGCAGTTGCGGAATCTGTACCTGTAAGGCCTAACAGAAACAACAGAAACCCAAAATCTGGAGCATATGAACTATAATGAAGGCAAGTGTAAATTGGAGGATTTGGCCTATATCTTTCCATGACAATGCTGACTTTTGTATTTTAAGGCTTTTATGATAATTGATTTGCAATGATGTTCTCTTTAGAGTAAGCCAATGATCATTTTCTTATTGCATGAGAACATTTGTAACAGAGTTGATAAAATAATATATCCAAAATCATAGGTGTTTAACATTAATATTTTCTTTATCATTTCAACAACTCTTCTTTGGAATTCCTTTCATCAGGTAAAGTTCTAATTCAGGGTATTCCCTCCTGGAATCAGAGGACAACACTTTGGCAAGTATGGCCTGCTAGCAGATTGCTCCCAGCCTAAACAGAAATCACATTTCCTCAAGACTACTGAGTCATCAAGGCTTTTCCACTTGACAGTGGTATTCTTTACACATGTGTCAGTCACCAACTGTCCATCTTTCTCCTCTACAAAAAGAACGAATGCCCTAAAGAAAGGTATCTCCGCCTTATGTATAAGATTTCAAAAACATCCCAGGTTAAAGTAGGCCCCAGGACCCCATGGTTTTATTTATGTGACTGTTTTAATGGGGCACGCTGGTTGCAAAATTAAATTTGACTGAGCAGAAAATAAAATCTGTGAATTTCTAATGAAGGTAGGCTGTGTTCTGCCCTTTTCTTTATAATTACAATTATGGAAACATTACCATAAACAAAAGGAATTCTCTTGAGCACTCAGACCTGGTGGAAGAAAGCATCAGAGATGACTGAGTTCAGCAAGTGCACAAGCAATCAGGAAACATTGGCGATGGGGGCGATGGAAGGGTGCATGTGTTAGAATAGATTGAGACAATTGTCCTGTTGCTTGTTTTGGAAAGCAAACAAAGCAAAGGTAATATCTGACATTTTTTTGGAACAACTCAAGGTAAAATAAAACAATCCAATAGACGTTAGAGTAGAAGCATCAAATGGCTCTGATAATATCCTGGTCTATAGAGAGCTGCGACATGCCGCGCCTTAAAGATGGCGCCGGTTTCCGCCTTCCACCAGCCTGATGGTGAGCGCTCTCTGTGGTAAACAAGTCCATATTTGGTTAAGGCCGCTGATCTGGCTTGCTTCCGCATACGTGGGCCTCTAAGATAGCACCACGTGGCTTTACTTGATTGGCTGTTCATATAGTATTTAGCCTGTGGGTTGGGTCTGCCCGGGCATTCGGAAGACTGTTTTCAAGGGACCTGAATAAACTGCTTGAGAAGAGCTGTTACGAGTTGCGTCGTCCTTGCTGGTCAAGGGGGACGTGACACTGGTCCATGTTGCAGCTGCAGTAGTAAATGTGTAGGGCAACTCCAATGAATACTGAGATGACATTTGGTACAGTGACATAAACCGAAACTCTGAGATTTTGTTACCAAGACCAAGAGCCAAATACCTCCAGTGGCTTTATGTTCATGTCAATAAGCCATTGAGAAGCAAGCCACTCTAATTCCTAAAATGTTCCTTTCCCTTTCCTAAGGTAAGGTTGGGACTGTTCTCCATTCTGCTTATTTTCAACTAGTCAACCATAAAATGACCTTAAAAAGTATTTTTTGAAGACGTAAATCAAGGCAACATGGAATGAAAATGTGATTATCATTTCTCCCTTCATATTACCAAGACACTCAGGGGATCAATGATTCCAGATCTTTCTCCATAAGATATTTAACTGGAATAAGTACATACCAGTGACAGACAGGCTTTTACTAACTATCAAATGCTTTATTGTAACAGTGGTTCCTAATATCCCCTCTTGATGAAGGCAGAACAAAGTAAGAAGCCTACACTTCTACGACTCTTTGCTGACTTGCTGCTTTGGACAGGCAGGCAGGATGCTTCAAGATGAGCCCTATAGGAGTCTACCAGGTTTAACACCTAACAGTTAGATGGAGTGTCCTGAACATCTTACATTTTTTCTGACGCTGAGAGGATGGATGAATAGAGGAATAGCCAAATGCACCAACAGCTTCTGTAAGGTGTGCTACTGTTATTTCTGTTGGGGATATTTCTTTTCTCACAAGATATTATTAGACATTAAGTACTACCCACAGCAGAAACACTATCTTAAATGGAAAATGAGCAATGTGGAAAGACTCCAAGGCAAAATCATGGTCCTTTACAATGATGATCAATATTTTCTAAAATAGGAAGTTTGTTTTTTCCTTATTATGTTCTTTTTGTCTTTCTTTTTTTTTTGCTTATTTATTACTTCAAGTTACATCTCCTTCACAGTGTGTTCCTTCCACCCCTCCTGGTTCCACCTTCCCACACTCTCCTCCCTCTCCCACCCATCCCACTCCTCTGATGTGGAGTGTCCCTGTATATTAGCCCATTTAAGTTCAACAGTCATATGAGGGCTAAGAGCTTCCTCTTGCACTGAGGGATTACAAGGTAGCACCCCTAGGACAAGTTGTCCCATTAATAGGTAACCAATTTTATGTTCCTGATTCTTTTGGTGTGTTGGTTGTAGGATAGTTATCCTGTACTATACTGCTAAAATCCAATTTTGTGAGTAGATGTTATGTGCATATTTCTGAGTCTGGGTTAGCTCACTTAAGATGAACTTTTCTAGTTCCATCCATTTGGCTGCAAATTGCATGATTTCCTTGTTTCTGATAGTTGAGTAGTATTCCATTGTATAAATGTACCACAATTTTTTATCCATTCGTCAGTTGAGAAACATCTGGGTTGTTTTCAGTTTGTAGCTATTACAAATAAGGCTGCTGTGAGCATACATGAGGCTGTGTCCTTGTAGTTTGGTGAGGAATTGTTTGGGTGGATATCCACAAGTGGTATGGCTATATCTTGAGGTAGGGCTATTCACGTTTTCTAAGATATCACCAGACTGATTTTCACAGTGGTTGTACAAGTTTGCACTCCCACCAGCAAATGAGGAATGTTCCCCTTTTTCCACAGACTCGCCAGCATGTGCTGCCATTTGGGTTTTTGATCTTAGCCATTGTACAGGTATAAAATAGAATCTCAGCGTCACCTTGAGTTGCATTTCTCTGATGATTAAGGATATTGAGCATTTCTTCAAATGTCTCACAGTCATTAGAGATTCTTCCTTTGTGAATTCTCAGTTTAACTCTGTTTCCCATTTTTTGATTGGATTATTTGGTTACTTGGTGTTTAATTTCTTGAGTTCCTTATAAATTATGGATATTAGCCTTCTGCCAGATGTGGAGTTGGTAAAGATCTTTTCCCAATCTGTAGGTTGCCGTTTTGTTTGAGTGACAGTGTCCTATGCCTCACATAAGCTTGTTAGTTTCATGAGGTCCCATTTATTGATTGTTGGTCTTAGAGCCAGAGCTGTTGGTGTTCTGTTGAAGAAGTTGTCTCCTATGCCAATGAGTTTGAGGCTTTTTCCCACTTTCTCTTCTAGTAGATTTAGTGTGTCGGCTTTATGTTAAGGTCTTTGATCCATTTGGACTTAAGTTTTGTGCAAGGTGATAAGATGGGGTCTAATTTCATTCTTTTACAAGTTGACATCCAGTTAAACCAGCACCATTTGTTGAAGATGCTGTCCTTTTTCCATTGTATGGCTTTGGCTTCTTTGTCAAAAATTAAGTGACCATAGGTATGTGGATTCATTTCTGGGTCTTCAATTCTATTCCATTGATCCACTGGTCTGTTTCTATACCAGTACCATGCTGTTTTTATTACTATTGCTCTGTAGTATAGCTTGAAATATGGGATGATGATACCTAAATTTTTTTTTTTTTTTTTTGTTCAGGGTTGATTTAACTAGTCTGGGTTTTTTATTCCATGTGAAGTTGAAAATTGGTTTTTCCAGGTCTATAAAGAATTGTGTTGGTATTTTAATAGGAATTGCATTGAATCTGTATATTGCTTTTGGCAGGATGGCCATTTTTATTATGTTGATCCTAACTATCCATGAGCATGTGAGATTTTTCCATCTTCTGATGTCCTCTTCAATTTCTTTCTCCAAGGACTTGACGTTCTTGTCATACAGGTCTTTGACTTGCTTGGTTAGAGCTACCCCCAGGCATTTTATATTGTTCATAGCTATTGTGAAGGGTTTTGTTTTCCTAACTTCTTTCTCAGCCCATTTATTTTTTGTATGAAGTAGGGCTTCCGATTTTTTTGAATTGATTTTGTATCCAGCCACCTGTCTGAAGGTGGTTATCTGTTGTAGGAGTTCTGTGGTGGAATTTTTGGGATTGCTTATGTATACTACCGTATCATCTGCAAATAGGGATAATTTCAGGTCTTTTTTTCCAATTTGTATCTCCTTGATCTCCTTTAGTTGTTGTATTGTTCTAGCAAGACTTCAAGTACTATGTTGAAGAGATATGGCAAAAGTAGGCATCCTTGCTTTGTCCCTGAGTTTAGAGGAATTGCTTTAAGTTTCTCTCCATTTACTTTGATGCTGGTTATTGGCCTACTGTATATTGCCTTTATTATTTCTAGGTATGGTCCTTGTATGCCCATTCTCTCCAGGACTTTTAGCGTGAAGGTGTGTGGGATTTTGTCAAATGCTTTTTCAGCCTCTAGTGAGATGATCATGTGTTTTTTTTTTTTCTTTCAGCTTACTTATATGGTGAATTACATTGGCAGATTTTCATATGTTGAACCATCCCTGCATTCCTGGGATGAAGCCTACATGATCATGGTGTATCATATTTTTGATGTGTTCTTAGATTTGGTTTGCCAGTATTTTATTAAGTATTTTTGTATCTATGTTCATGAGGGAAATTGGTCTGAAGTTCTCTTTCTTTGTTGTGTCTTTGTGTGCTTTAGGAATCAGGGTGACTGTGGTTTCTTAGGATGAGTTTGGCAGTGTTCCTTCTGATTCTATTTTGAGGAAGAGTTAGAAGAGTATTGGTATTAGCTCTTCTTTTAAGGTCTGGTAGAATTCTGTGCTGAAATCATCTGGCCCTGAGTTTTTGGTTTGGGAGATGTGTAATGACTTTTTCTATTCCCTAGGGGTTATAGGACTGTTTAATCTGCAAACTGATCTTGATTTAACTTTGGTAGGTGGAATCTATCAAGAAAAATTTCCATATAGTTAGGTTTTCAAATTTAGTGGGGTAGAGATTTTAAAGTAGAACCTAAAGATTTTAGAGATTTCCTCAACGTCCATTGTTATTTTTCCTTTTTCCTTTCTGATTTTGTTGCTTTGGGGGTTTTCCCTCTGCATTTTAGTTAATTTAGCTAAGGGTTTGCTTATTTGGTTGATTTTCTAAATCAACTCTTGGTTTCATTGATTCTTTGCATTGTTCTTTTTGTTTCCTTTTTTTTTTCTATTTCTTCAAGTTACATCTCAATTGCAATCCCCTCCCTACTCCCCCCTCCAGTCCCACCCTCCAACCCTCAATCCCCCATCCTCTTCCCTTTTTTTTTTAAGTTTAAGGTATATCTTATTTGCCCCAACAGCTCTCCCTTTGAGTCCAATAAATGGCTCTTTCTCTTATAATGATAGATACAATACAAAAAAAAAAAAAAAAAACAGAGTTAATTAGGCCACAGTTATGAGGATTATATGGCTTAGCGTACATTCCCAATGTCCAGTCCACATGTATCTGGCACTTGACTTTAACTTTCTACTATCTAACAATCTCCATGAGTTTAAAGTTCTATATCTAACTCAATATTCATACTAACTTGCAACACAATTTTAAAAGCATCTTCTTAGATCCATAACACTCTCTTGACTCCTAAACAACTCAAAATTTAATTATAAGACTCTAGCTATCTATTCTTCAACCACCTCAGAGACCTGAGAGGGATAAATATATCTGATTTTATAGGAAGTACAGGGCCTGCAGCTTCCCAAACTAAGAAATGACATACCAGTGGCTGCCTGGACAGTTCCCATTTTCTCTCCATACATTACAGCATCGATCTTCAGTCGTTTGGCCCCGTTTCTCTGACAGACATTGATTGTAGAGCAGGGGTTATGAAGGACTTGCCTACCCTGTCTTGGCAGAGCTAGGCTGTCAACTTACCTGCTTCCAGGTTTTGTCCTTTTTGGACAGCATTCTGTCTACAGTTGGAGCAAGGGGTTTTTCCTGCCAAGAGATAGGCTTGTGACTAATTCAATCATCTCCCACTGGAGATTCTTCGATGCTCATCTTTTACTTGGAGGAGAATAGGGGGTGCTGTCAGGAGTTGATATGTCTTGATATAAAAATATCTAAAGTTACGAAAACATCTTTGAATGCCATATTCCGCAGATCTCTTGAGGTTTTTGAAGAGGCCCTATCTATCTCTTATATTAGGATAAGCAGATGTTGCTTGTCTCTTAGCAGCTTTATTTCTGATTAGCGTAGAAAATAACTATAATAGACTGTCATAGTACCTAACACAATGACCGGCTTGCATGACTATTAGTTTGCATTTCTTAATTATCCTAAAAAGTTTATGACAATTAGTAGCAAAAGGCCGAAACTTCACATTTCATTTTTTTTCTTTACCCCCTAACACTTCCATCCCATTTCTCTGGAGTGGAGTTTCCCTATAACAGTCCCTCACCTCAGTTCAGAGGTCATATGAGGGCCAAGAGCCTCCTCATTCATTGGGGTCTACGAGGCAGTACCATCAGTGAAAAGTGTCTGATTGCCCGGGAGAGAAAACTACTAAACAAACAAACAAATAAGCACACAAACAGATAAAAAAGAATAAAAAATAGAATAAAAATAAAATTAAAAAAATAAAGAATAAAAAGTCTATGTCCATGTTCCCTTTGGTGTTTTGTTGTAGTATCGATATCCTCTATTATATAGCTAAAATCCTACTATAAGTGAGTAGATGCCATATGCATCCTTCTGAGTCTGGGTTAGCTCACTCAGTATTAGCTTTTCTAGTTCCATCCATTTGGCTGCAAATTGCATAATTTCATTGTTCCTGATAGATGAATAATATTCCATTGTGTAGATGTACAACAGTTTTTTAATCCATTCTTCGGTTGAGGGACATCTGGGTTGTTTCCAGTTTCTAGCTATTACAAATAAGGCTGCTATGAACATAGATGAGGAAACTTCCTTATGATTCCGTGAGGAGACATTTGGGTGTATACCCAGAAGTGGTATGGCTGGGTCCTGAGGCAAAGCTATTCCAAGTTTTCTAAGATATCGCCAGACTGACCTCCATAGTGGTTGCACAAGCCTGTACTTCCACCAGCAATAGAGTAGGGTTCCCCTTCCTCCACATCCTCGCCAGCATGTGCTGTCATTTGAGCTTTTGATCTTAGCCATTCTGACAGGTGTGAGATGGAATCTCAGAGTTGCATTTCTCTGATGATTAAGGATGTTGATAATTTCTTAAAGTGTCTCTCAGCCATTAGGGATTCCTCCTTTGTGAATTCTCTATTTAGCTCTGTTCCCCATTTTCTGATTGGATTATTTGGTTTCAGCCCTAAGTTTTGTGATTTCCTGCCTTTTGCTCATCCTGGGAGTGTTTGTTTCTTTCTTTTTTTCCAGTTCTTCCAGTTCTGCTGTTAATTTGCTAAAATGAGTGGTATCAATTTTCTTTTTGAAGGCACTTAGTGCTATTAACTTTCTTCTTAGCACTGCTTTCGTTGTGTCCCATAAGTTTGGGTATGTTGTGCCATCATTTTTGTTGGATTTTAAGAAGTTTTTTTATTTCCTTCTTTATTTTTTAATTTATTTATTTGTTGCTTCAGGTTGCATCTACATCATATTGTCCTCTTTTCCCCCTTCCCAGCCCCTCCCTCCCACCCTTTACCCCCTATCCCTTCCATCCCACTCCTCTGGAGTGGAGTGTCCCTACATAACAGTCCCCTGCCACAGTTCAGAAGTCATATGAGGGCCAAAACCTCCTCATACACTGGGGGCCTACAAGGCAGTGCCACCAGTGAGAAGGGTGTCATTGCCAGGGAGAAAAAAACTAAAAACTCACAAAAAAACAAACAATCAATCAAAAAGCCTATGTCCATGTTCCCTTTGGTGTGTTGGTTGTAGTATAGATATCCTGTATTATAGCTAAAATCCAACTATAAGTGAGTAGATACCATGTGCATCCTTCTGAGTCTGGGTGAGCTCACTCAGGATGAGCTTCTCTAGTTCCACCCATGTGGCTGCAAATTGCATAATTTCATTGTTCCTGATAGCTGAGTAATATTCCATTGTGTAGACGTACCACAGTTTTTAAATCCATTCTTCAGGTGAGGGACATCTGGGTTGTGTCCAGTTTCTACTATTACAAATAAGGCTTCTATGAATATAGATGAGGAAACTTCCTTGTGATTCGGTGAGGAGTCATTTCGGTGTATACCCAGAAGTGATATGGCTGGGTCCTGAGGCAAAGCTATTCCAGGTTTTCTCAGATATCACCATACTGACCTCCATAGTGGTTGCACAAGCCTGCACTACCACCAGCAATGGAGTAGGGTTCCACTTTCTCCACATCCTCGCCAGCATGTGCTGTCATTTGAGCTTTTGGCCTTAGCTGTTCTGACAGGTGTGAGATGGAATCATAGAGTCATCTTGAATTGCAATTCTCTGATGATTAAGGATGTTGAGCATTTCTTCAAGTGTCTCTTGGCCTTTAGGAATACCTCTTTTGTGAATTCTCTGTTTAGTTCTTTTTCCCATTTTTAAATTTAATATTTGGTTTCTTGGCATTTAATTTCTTGAGTTCTTTGTAAATTTTGGATATTAGCCCTTTGTCAGATGTGGGGTTGGTGCAGATTTTCTCCCAGTCTGTAGGCTGCCATTTTGCTCGAATGACAGTGTCTTTTGCCTTATAGAAGCTTTTCAGTTTCATGAGGTCCCATTTATTGATTGTTGGTCTTAGGTCCTGAGCTGTTGGTGTTCTGTTCAGGAAGTTGTCACCTGCACCAATGATTTTGAGGGTTTTTCCCACTTTCTCTTCTAGTAGATTTTGTGTGACTGGGCTATGTTAAGGTCTTTGATCCACTTGGACTTAAGTTTTGTACAACTAAAGGAGATCAAGGGGATACAAATTGGAAACAAAGCAGGCAAATTATCCCTATTTGCAGACGATATGACAGTATACATAAGCGACCTCAAAAATTCCACCAGAGAACTCTTACAGCTGATAAACACCTTCGACAAGGTGGCTGGATACAAAATTAATTAAAAAAAGTCAGAAGCCCTCCTTTATACAACAAACAAATAGGCTGAGAAAGAAATAAGGGAAACAACTCCCTTCACAATAGCCATAAACAATATAAAATACCTGGGGGTAACTCTAACCAAGCAAGTAAAGGACCTGTACAACAAGAACTTCAAGGCCTTGAAGAAAGAAATTGAAGAGGCCTTTAGAAGATGGAAAGATCTCCCATGCTCATGAATAGGTAGGATCAACATAATAAAAATGGCGATCCTACCAAAAGCAATATATAGATTCAATGCATTTCCTATCAAAATACCAACACAATTATTTATAGACCTGGAAAATCTATACTCAATTTCATATGGAACAACAAAAAACCCATAATAGCTAAATCAATCCTGTACAATAAAAAAATCTGGAGATATCACCATCCCAAATTTCAAGATGTACTGCAGAGCAATAGTAGTAAAAACAGCATGGTACTGGTATAGAAACAGACCACTAGATCAATGGACTCAAATTGAAGACCCAGAAAATGGACCCACAAACCTATGGCCACCTAGTTTTTGACAAAGAATCAAAACTTCACAATGGAAAAAGACAGCAAATTCAACAAATGGTGCTTGCTGCTCCAACTGGATGTCCACCTGTAAAAGAATGAAATTTTTTCCTTCTTTATTTCTTCCCTGACCCAGTAGTCATTCAACTGAGAGTTATTCAGTTTCCATGAATGTGTATACTTTCTGTTATTTCTGTTCTTGTTGAAGTCCAGCTTTAATCCATGGTGGTCTGATAAGATACAAGGGTTATTTCAATTTTCTTGTATCTGTTGAGGCTTGTTTTGTGTCCTACTATATGGTCGATTTTGGAGAAGGTTCCGTGTGGTGCTGAAAAGAAGGTGTATTCTTTTGTGTTTGGTGTTTGGGTGAAATGTTCTATAGATATCTGTTAGGTCCATTTGATTCATGGCCTCTGTTAGGTTCATTATTTCTGTTTGGTTTCTGTCTTGATGACCTGTCCATTGTTGTGAGTGGGGTGTTGAAGACCCCCACTACTAATATGTAGGGATCATTGTGAGGTTTAAGCTTTAGAAGAGTTTATTTTACAAATGTGGGTGCCCTTGTATTTGGGGCATAGATATTCAGTATTGAGATGCTATCTTCATGAATTTCTTCCTTTAAAAATATGTAGTGTCCTTCCCGATATTTTTGATTAACTTCAGTTGAAACTCTATTTTATTTGATATTGGGATGGCTACTCCAGCTTGCTTCCTGGGCCCCTTTCCTTGGAAAACCTTTTCCCAGTCCTTTACTCTGAGGTACTGTCTATTTTGGTTAGTGAGATGTGTTTCTTGTATGCAGCAAAATGATAGATATTGTTTATGGATCCATTCTGCAAGCCTGTGTCTTTTTACTGGGGAGTCAAGTCCATTTATGTTGATGGATATTAATGACCAAAGGTTGTTATTTCCTGTTATTTTGATGTAGGTGGTGATTGTGTGTGTCTTTTTTGTTTGTTGCTTTTTTTTTTTTGGTTTAGCTGCAGTGGAGTTTTTTTGCTTTCTCTGTTTCTCTGGTGAAGATATCTTCTCTGGGTTGGAATTTTCCTTCTAGGATCTTCTGTAGGGCTGGATTTGTGTGTAGATACTTTTTAAACTTGGTTTTGTCATGGAATATCTTGTTTTCTCAATCTATTTTGGTAGAGAGTTTTGCTGGGCATAGTAGTCTGGCCAGGAACCTATGTTCTCTTCAGGCTTGTAGAACGTCAGTCCAGGTCATTCTGGCTTTTAAATTTTCTGAGAAGAAATCAGGTGTAATTCTGATGGGTCTGCCTTTATATGTTACTTGACCTTTTAATATTTTTCTTTGTTCTGTACATTTAGAGTTTCAATTATTATGTAGTAAGTGAAATTTCTTTTCTGGTCTCATCTGTTTGGTGTTCTGTATGCCTCTTAGAATTTTATTGGCATCTCTTTCTTTAGGTTTGGGAAGTTTTCTTCTATGATTTTGTTTACTGGACTTTTGAGTTGGGCATCTTCTCTTTCCTCTATGCCTATAATTCTTAGGTTCCGTCTTTTCATTGAGTCCTTGATTTCTTGGATGTTGTGGATGAGAAGTTTTTTTAGATTTCTCATTCTCTTTGGTTGTTGTACTGATTTCTTCAATCGAATCTTCCACACCTGATATTCTGTTTTCTCTTGTATCCTATTTTTGATACTTATGTCTATAGTTCCTGTTCTCTTCTCTTGATTTTCTACCTCCAGGATATTCTCTGTTTGTATTTTCTTTATTGCCTCCACTTCCAATTTCAAGTCTTGAACAATTTTACTCGTTTTATATGTTTTCTGTTCCAATTTGCTTGTCTTTGTCTCAAATCTTTCAAACCGTTCATTGCCTTGTCTCTTTCTTGTTCATGTTGGGCTGCATTGGCTTGGAGGTTTCTAATGGTACTCTCCATTGTTTTTGTTTGTAAAATTGAGGATCCTTTAAATTCTTTCAGAGATTTAACTTCTTCTTGTAAGGACTCTATCACTTTCCAAAGTATAGATTTGCCATCATTTTCATGTGTTTCAGCTGTGGTGGAATGGTCAGGGCTTACTGTACTAGCATAGCTGAATTTTGTTGGAGTCATATTTCCCTGACTTGTCACTTCTGTTCTTTCATTGGCCTTTAGATATCTGTTGTTCTCAGCTGTTTGTTCCTGATGCCTCCTAGTCTTGGTGCCAAGAAGGGTGGTTTGGTGTAGAGGCTGTATGCCTTGGTGATCTGTAGATTTCCACAGGCTGGATGGGGCCTTGTGTGGTTCTCAGTGTGTCTCCCAGAGCTCACCCCTCCCTGTTGTGTCCCAGTTGGTAATTCAGGTCAGAGGTTATGGTTATTCATGTTTGCAGGTTCCTGAGTTCCAACTGACCTTCTTTTTTTTTTCCTTTATTTTTTATTTCTTCAAGTTACATCTCAATCGCAGTCCCCTCCCTATTCCCCCCTCCAGTCCCACCCTCCCACCCTCAACCCCCCATCCTCTTCCTTTTTTTTTTTTCAAGTTTAAGGTATATCTTATTTCCCCCTACAGTTTCCCCTTTCAGTCCAACAAATGGCTCTTTCTCTTATAATAATAAATACAATACAAAACAACAGAGGTAATTAGGCCACAGTTATGAGGGTTATATGGCCTAGCGTACATTCCCAATGTCCAGTCCATTTGTATTGGCACCTGACTTTAACATTCTACTATCTAACCATCTCCATCAGTTTAAAGTTCTATATCTGACTCAACATTCATACTAACTTGCAACACAATTTCAAAAGCATCTTCTTAGATCTACAACATTCTCTTGACTCCTAAACATGTCAAAATTTAATTATGAGGCTCTAGCTATCTGTTCGTCAACCACCTCAGAGACCTGAGAGGGATAAATATATCTGATTCTATAGGAAGTACAGGGCCTGCAACTTCCCAAACTAAGAAATGACATACCAGTGGCTGCCTGGACATTTCCCATTTTCTCTCCATGCATTACAGCATTGATCTTCAGTCATTTGGCCCCGTTTCTCTGACAGACATTGATTGTAGAGCAGGGGTTATGAAGGACTTGCCTACCCTGTCTTGGCAGAGCTAGGCTGTCGACTTACCTGCTTCCAGGTTTTGTCCTTTTTGGACAGCATTCTGTCTACAGTTGGAGCAAGGGGTTTTTCCTGCCAAGAGATAGGCTTGCAACTAATTCAATCATCTCCTACTGGAGATTCTTCGATGCTCATCTTCTACTTGGGGTAGAATAGGGGGTGCTGTCAGGAGTTGATATGTCTTGATATAAAAAAATCTAAAGTTACGAAAACATCTTTGAATGCCATATTCTGCAGATCTCTTGAGGTTTTTGAAGAGGCCCTATCTATCTCTTATATTAGGGTAAGCAGAAGCTGCTTGTCTCTTAGCAGGTTTATTTCTGATTATTTTTGAAAATAACTATAATAGACTGTCATAGTACCTAACACAATGACCGGCTTGCATAACTATTAGTTTGCATTTCTTAATTATCCTGAACAGTTTATGACAATTAGTAGTAAAAGGCTGAAACATCACATTTCATTTTTTTTTCTTTACCTCCTAACCCTTCCATTCCATCTCTCTGGGGTGGGATGTCCTTATATCACAGTCCCTCATCTCAGTTGAGAGGTCATATGAGGGCCAAGAGCCTCCTCATTCATTGGGAATCTACGAGGCAGTACCATCAGTGAAAATGTCTCATTGCCCGGGAGAGAGAACTAAAAAACAAACAAACAAATAAGCAGACAAATAGATAAAAAAGACTAAAAAATAAAAAAATATATAAAAAAATAAATAAATAAAAAGTCTATGTCCAAGTTCCCTTTGGTGTGTTAGTTGCAGTATCGATACCTTGTACTATATAACTAAAATCCTACTATAAGTGAATAGATGCCATATGCGTCCTTCTGAGTCTGGGTTAGCTTACTCAGGATGAGCTTTTCTGTTTTCATCCATTTGGCTGCAAATTGCATAATTTCATTGTTCCTGATAGCTGAATAATATTCCATTGTGTAGATGTACCACAGTTTTTTTTTTTTAACAATGCAAAAAGCAAAAGGATTTTATTCTCCAGCATTGGGGGCCAACTTCACAGACTCTCCATGCAAGGAGAGGGAGGAAGACCCTGAGAAGAATCTCAGTTCAGGTTAAATTTGTTTCTGCAAGGCAGAATCAAGCATCATCAAGCAACAGTACTTTGATTGATTTGTATCTCTATCTATACATTGATTGGTGCTGGCTAAAGGTGAAGAAACCTGACATTGAGTACAGGGAACATTTGGTCTCCTAGTGACAGGGAATTTCCAAACTCATGACCATTGACAATTGTTTCTATTGTCCTCCCTGTTACTTTGGGGACCAGCCATACCCAAACAGGGAATTTTGGCCTCTTGGTAATGGTCACAGCTTCCAAGCTCATGTGGGTTAGTATTGTGGTATTGTTTTTCAACTTGCAGTACTTGGGGCAAACTAGTTTAGGGCCTAGTCAAAATTCCCAGGCTTCTGAAGCCGACCTAAAGTTTGGTCAAGTGAACTTAGGTCCTAACATTTCTAACTCCTAGTAAAGTCAAAGCTCAGGCTGCTACAGTATTCAAGATGACTAGTAGCACCTAGTTCCTTAAAGTTTTCTCCAAATTAGAAGACCAACAACCCTAAGACTGTTAATGTGAGTGTCAGAAGGTCAAGCTTTCTTTTTCTTATGCCAGCTTTTTGTTGTTGTTGTTTTGTTTCTGGTTTTTTTTTTGTTTGTTTTAGAAATACTTTCTCTTTTTTTTAAATTTATTTTCCTTAGTTTGGGAAGCTGCAGGCCCTGTACTTCCTATAAAATCAGATATATTTATCCCTCTCAGGTCTCTGAGGTGGTTGAAGATCAGATAGCTAGAGTCTCATAATTAAATTTTGAGTTGTTTAGGAGTCAAGAGAGTGTTATAGATCTAAGAAGATACTTTTAAAATTGTGTTGCAAGTTAGTATGAATGTTGAGTCAGATATAGACCTTTAAACTCATTGAGATGTTTAGATAGTAGAATGTTAAAATCAGGTACCAAATACATATGGACTGATCATTGGGAATTTACATTAAGCCATATAACCCTCATAACTGTGGCCTAATTACCTCTGTTGTACTGTATTGTATTTATTATTATAAGAGAAAGAGCCATTTGTTGGACTGAAAGGGGAAACTGTAGGGGGAAATAAGATATACCTTAAACTTAAAAGAAAAAAAAAGGGAAGAGGATGGGGGGTTGAGGGTGGGAGGGTGGGACTGGAGGGGGAATAGGGAGGGGACTGCGATTGAGATGTAACTTGAAGAAATGTACCACAGTTTTTTAACCCATTGTTCGGTTGAGGGACATCTGGGTTGTTTCCAGTTTCTAGCTATTACAAATAAGGCTGCTATAAACATAGATGAGGATACTTCCTTATGATTCCACGAAGAGGCATTTGGGTATATACCCAGAAGTGGTACGGCTGGGTCCTGAGGCAAAGCTATTCCAAGTTTTCTAAGATATTGCCAGACTGACCTCCATAGTGGTTGCACAAGCCTGTACTTCCACCAGCAATGGAGTAGGGTACCCCTTTCTCCACACCTCGCCAGCATATGCTGTCATTTGAGCTTTTGATCTTAGCCATTCTGACAGGTGTGAGATGGAATCTCAGAATCGTCTTGAGTTACCTTTCTCTGATGATTAAGGATGTTGAGCATTTTCTTCAAGTGTCTTTCAGCCATTAGGGATTCCTCCTTTGTGAATTCTCTATTTAGCTTTGTCCCCCATTTTTTTGATTGGATTATTTGGTTTCTTGGCATTTAATTTCTTGAGTTCTTTGTAGATTTTGGATATTAGCCCTCTGTCAGATGTGGGGTTGGTGAAGATTTTCTCCCAATCTGTAGGCTGCTGTTTTGTTTGAATGACAGTGTCTTTTGCCTTACAGAAGCTTTTCAGTTTCATGAGGTCCCAACTGATCTTAGTGATTTTGGTGCAGGTTGGCAGGCCACAGATTTATGCTGGAGCTGCAGCTCCCCTGCAGCTTATGCGTTGTGACTGTGATTGTGGTCCTCCCAAGGTGCTCTCAGGGGTTCTCAGGTTCAACATGTACCTTATAACCAGAAGCACGGTGTTCTGGTACAGCCCTTGTCACCCAGGAAATGAGCAATAGTTTTTGTTGTTTCACTGCTCCTGATTCAGATTTCTCTGTGTTGTGCAGTCTGGGTATTCAGCTGAGGAGCAAGGCAAGTGCACTCAGGGAATTCTTATGTGGAATTCACGCCCCGTCTACAGTGCTTAGATTCAGGGATACTCAGCTGCCTTTTCCAAGCCAGAATCACTGTGCTCCAGTATAGCCTGCCTGTGCTGACATGGCTTTTGGCAGTTTCTCTGTAGCTAGGGTATCAGGACTGTGGTTGTGGTCCTCCCATGCTCTTCTCTAGGGGCTTTCAAGATCTACCTGTGCCTCTGAGTCGGAAGTTCTTTGGGTTGGTGCAGCCCACCTGTTCAGGCTGCACAAAATAGTTCAGAACTGTTTTACTGCTCCAGATTGAGATCTAGATGCTGTAAACTGAGGCAATAGACTGAGACCCCCTCCCAAAGTGAGCTCTGGAAGTGAGTTAACAAAGAGTCTCCAGCACTTGAACACAGTGAGAATCTCAGTGGCATTTTCCCTTTCAGAGGTGCTGTGTTCCAGTGCAGCCTGTCTGGGTCTGTGGGGTTTCTAACAGATTCCCTGTAGCTAGGGTGTCAGGACTGTGGGTATGGTCCTCCCAGACTACACTTAGTGGGGGGAAGGGGTCCCAGGATCAGCCTGTGCCTCACTGTCAGAAGTTCTGTGGTCAGTCGCAGACTGCCCCCTCAGATAGCAAGCCCTAGTATAGGACCGTTTCACTGCTCTGGGCAGAGATCTAAATGCACTAGACTGATGCTGTAGACTGAGTGCACTACTGAAGTGAGCACTGGCAATGAGTTCCAATATGGAGTTCACTCAGTAAATCTCAGCTGCCTTTTCCCTGCCTGAATCTCAGTGTACCAGAGCAGCCTACCTGGGTTGTCAGGGGTTTCCACCAGTCCCCTGTAGTCAGGCTGGGTGGGGGGACAGGGAGTTCCAATTTGTATTCTATATACTGCCCACAGTACACTTGGGCTCAGGGAAGCTCAGTGTCTGCCAACTGGATCCCTCAGTTACTTACTCGTCAGTCAGATGCTGCCATACTGAATATCCCAGGGAGAGTACCCGCACAGATGCAGCAGGTACCAGAAACTGAGGAAGTCCTCTGTTTGGAGGTTGGAATGGCAAGCTAGCATCCTGAAAGGGTCCAATATGCTGTCCCTTCCACTGGGGCAGTGAGTGCAGTTTTCCTGCTGGAAGTGCTCTCTCTCCTGTGTCTGGTGACTCCGATCCTCTAGTGTCTATATTTCTAGTACTGAGTTCTTTATTGACCCTGGCTCCACTGGGAAAGTCCAGATAGGCTTGTGCCTCACAAACTGCTGTTCAGCAGGAGTATATATCTGCAGTTGTCCAATCGGTCTTCCTGATGATCAGAATGTGTCCGTAGTGATTGCAGCCATCTTGCCCCCTCCCCTTCTTATGTTCTTATAACTTAGCTTGTACCACTAACTCTGCCTGAATTGGAAAAAGTAAAACTCCATAAGGTAGCCTACCTAACATTTATTCTAACTCTTCTTCATTTGAAAATGATATTTTAAGCAATATACATAACTAAAAGATTACATTTATAACATTCCTTTACCTTTTATTTTAGTGTGTTCAATAATAAATACATATATAAATAAATTTACATAAAACAAAAAAGAATAATCACTTGGTCATATGTCTGTAGGCAGTTCTAAAGATTAGTTTTAGCAGTCAAAAAGGTATGAAGTGTCCTTCAAGCTTCTTGGAGTTCATCTAGAAATGCACTTTAAACATGTGGTTCTGCTAATTAACTCAAAAGTCTTCATTACAGGTCATAAAATATGAATGAGTAGGCACATGATTTTAAATAGAAGACATTGGAAATATGCTTGCAATCATTTTGCATATATATGCAAATATATAAATATATGAAACTGACTCTAATTACAAGTACATTTAACTTAGAGTACTTGGATTTCTAAAATAAGTATTTAAATAATACGCACTGTTTATAACTAACCATAAAACAGCATTTCATTTATTTTCCTTAAATACAAATCCATCTCTGATTCTGGAGTAAAACCAAAAGTTACCTTTGAGACCATTTTGTGACCTTTTTTGAAAAGCTGTGTCTTTTTATTGGGGAGTTGAGTCCATTGATGTTTATGGATATTAGTGACAAGAGGTTGTTATTTCCCATTGTTTTGGTATAGGTGGTGGTCCTGTGTTTCTTTTGGTTTAGTTGCCATGGATTTTTTTGTTTCCTCTGTTTTCTAGGGTGTAGTTATCTTCTCTGGGTTGGAATTTTCTTTCTAGGATCTTCTGTAGGTCTGGATTTGTGGGTAGATATTGTTTAAGTTTGCTTTTGTCATGGAATATCTTGTTTTCTCCATCTATGTTGATAGAGAGTTTTTCTGGGTATAGTATGTTCTCTCAGGGCATGTAGGACATCTGTCCAGGCCCTTCTAGCTTTTAGAGTTTCTGAAGAGAAGTCAGGTGTAATTCTGATGGGTCTGCCATTATACATTACTTGACCTTTTTCTCGTATGGCTTTTAATATTCTTTCTTTTTCTGTACATTTGGAGTTTCAATTATTATGTGACAACAGGAGTTTCTTTTCTGATCTAATCTGTTTGATATTCTGTAAGCCTGTTGGAACTTTATTGGCATCTCTTTCTTTAGGCTCAGGTTTTCACATCAACAATCAATAAATGGGACCTAATGAAACTGAAAAGCTTCTGTAAGGCAAAAGACACTGTCATTCGAACAAAACAGCAGCCTACAAATTGGGAAAAAATCTTCACCAACCCCACATCTGACAAATGGCTAATATCCAAAATTTACAAAGAACTCAAGAAATTAAATGCCAAGAAACTAAATAATCCAATTAAAAAATGGGGGAACGAGCTAAACAGAGAATTCACAAAGGAGGAATCCCTAATGGCTGAAAGACACTTGAAGAAATGCTCAGCATCCTTAATCATTAGAGAATTGCAACTCAAAATGACTCTGAGATTCCATCTCACACCTGTCAGAATGGCTAAGGCCAAAAGCTCAAATGACAGCACATGCTGGTGAGGGTGTGGAGAAAGTGGAACCCTACTCCATTGCTGGTGGGAGTGCAGGCTTGTGCAACCACTATGGAGGTCAGTCTGGTGATATCTTAGAAAACATAGAATAGCTCTGCCTTGGGACCCAGCCATACCACTTCTGGGTATACATCCAAATGACTCCTCACCAAATCACAAGGAAGTTTCCTCATCTATGTTCATAGCAGCCTTATTTGTAATAGCTAGAAACTGGAAACAACCCAGATTTCCCTCAACTGAAGAATGGATTAAAAAACTATGGTACATCTACACAATGGAATACTACTCAGCTATCAGAAACAAAGAAATTATGCAATTTGCAGCCAAATGGATGGAACTTGAAATGCTCATCCTGAGTGAGCTCACCCAGACTCAGAAGGATGCACATGGCATCTATTCACTTATAGTCGAATTTTAGCTATATAGTACAGGATATCTATACTACAACCAACGCACAAAGGGTATATGGACATAGACTTTTTTTTTTCTCTCTCTCTCTCCTTGTCATGAGACACTTTTCCCTGGTGGTACTGCTTGTAGGTCTCCAGTGTATGAGGAGGCTCTTGGCCCTCATATGACTGCTGAACTGGGGTGGGGGACTGTTATGTGGGGATACTCCACTCTAGAGGAGTGTGATGGAAGGGATAGGGGGTAGAGGGTGGGAGGGCCGGACTGGGAAGAGTGGAAAGAGGACACTATGATGGAGATGTAACCTGAAACAATAAATAAATAAATTAAAAAAAATAAAAGCTGTGTTGGTGAGAGAAAATTCAGGCTACCTCCATCCTTGCAGGTGCTAGGACATATCTTATAAACTCATAATAGTAACAGATGTCAGAAAGAACTTCACCATGATGCAAATGCATTTTCTATTATTTTCTCTAACACATTACTCCTGGTGTTATTTTTGCCTCCACTTAAATGAATATGCTTTCTTGTGGATAGCAGAGCAGTGACTTATCTAGGAAAGGAGGGTCACATCATCTATTCCCTATTCTTCTAGGTATTATTTCTAGTTATTATTTATAATAGTATAAATAACTAGTATAGTTATTTTAAAATTAAATAATTCACTGAAAATAGTTTGGGTTACAAGTCCATAGTAAATCCGTACATTTTAATGTGAACAATGGTATTTATTAGAAAACACAGTTAAGTAACAAATTCCTATCAATTTTTGTAATTATTGTGCCTAAATTGTATTGCCATAGAATGTGAGGTTTTATGAAATTTGCCCCATCTGAACTTGAAATACTGAAAACCACTCACTCAGGCATGAATTTTACATTTTGGTTTTCTTGTTTTCTCTCTCAAATATTTGAAATGAAACTGAAATTGTATAGGAATACTTATCAATGAAAACTGAATAGTATTAAGATATTTATATCATGTTTTTCCAGCCAAGATGAATATTTCAGTACAAATGATGCATTGCCAAGTTAATTAATATTCTCAAAGCTGTTACTAAATGATACTATCTGTCAGCATGAACTTGGGACTGTAAATAATGGCATAAAACCTGTGAAACATGTTCCTACTTGGGAACACCTCCTAGTTAAATCCATTTTATAATGTAGAGTTGAGAAGTAGTAGACATATTTAATTAAAATTTAAATGTATCTATTCAATGTGCTTTCCACCTTGATACTGCTACCACAAACATTTAAATTATGCAACAAAATATAATATCGTTTCTTTTTAAATAATGATTTTCTTCTATTGGAAGCCTGAAGATTTAATATCATGGTCAACCTTACAGAGAAACTCCCAATTTCTAAAAACATAGTTGTGAGAAAAGAAATAACATTTAAATGTTTCTAATTTATGTCACAGACTATGAAGCCATAGTATGGCTGTCATCTTTGTATTTAATGAAAATTTATCTGATAGAAAGTGGTCTAGTGTCTATAGTGTAACAGGAACTGCAGTCCTGAAAATTGAGAACTGATCTCAATATGATGATAGCTTCCATGTTTTCATTTTTAACAGATACTTTCTACCATATAGCTCAGCTTTGTTATTTATTTATGAAAATATCTGTCTTGTCTATATCATCTACTTGCTGCACATTTCTATCTGCTTCTCTTAAATACCACAGTTTCTTTATTAAACCCAATCTCTTCAGATAGAAAGTTATGTGTACTAGATATGTTGTCTATGTTATTTTTCCTGCTGTTATCCTTATTTGATTCCTACATTTAAAAAATATGGCCTGGTAGTCTTGTATAAAATATAAATTGCATGTATCTTCCTTGCATTCATATTCTACAAACTTGAATATTGAAATCAAATGCATTTACCCTTAAAGAACGATATCAAATTTCACGTTTAAGTACAGTTCTTTGAAAAGGTTTTAATAGCCTTGCTAAATAATTTTTTATTTTTCCCCCTGAAATATGGCTTTGATCACTGACTACCAAATTTCTTTTAACAAAATATAAAGTTAGAAAACATTTCTAATCCATTTCCAAGTTAAAGCATACAATAATTATAGTTTACAATTATTTTTTTGTCCAAAGAAAAATCCTGCAAAATTTTGTTACTGCTAAGAAGCAGTAAACAAAACTGTTAATTAAGTCAAACTTAGAAATTGTTGGCACAGTTATCTCTTTCAATCAGTAAATGGCAGATTGCCAATGGGCATTAACTGGCACAAGGCATTGGCTAATTAATGTGCCTAATTGTTAGGCAAAACATTGAATTTTGATTACTTAACTCTTTGCAGAGTCAGTAGTCTAGATTATTGTAATTAATTATAGTGTCTATATTTAATGTATTATATATTTTGTTTTAATCCAAGTGTACTTTAAGAGATCATATAATATTTTCCAGGGCAACACTCATTCTGCATTGTTTGAAAAGATAAAATTCTCATTTGTCATCTCATTTCATGATTGTGTAGTGAAGTTTCACAGCCATGGGTAGGCAAGTATATTATGATACTTACATTCATAATTTTTCTGATATATTCTTATTATCTATTCATTTTTGCCTAGTCATTTACCTATTACCGGATGAATTCTATTCTGTAAATTGGCTGAGAAAAGTTAAATTCCTTATTTCTGTCACAATGTTGGTGACAGGTTCACCAAACCCCTCAGATTCCATGATTCTCCAAGGACCTGTTTCTTGCCTCCTGTCTGCTCAGCATTAAAATTTTGGTAACTTTCTGGTCAATCCTTAACAACAACACAACAAAACATAACATCTGAATACACACATTGTAACACTCAAATATCTTTGCCAATGAGTAATATATTGAGCCTCCTGATAAATGCCTTGGAGGTGATTCTCTAGGAAGAGTTCATATGCTATAGAGTCTGTCTGCCTTTCCCTACCCCTGCAAATGCTGTCCAAGAATCAGGACCTGAAAGTTAAGATTCCAACTGCATGTCATAGCAAATTCTATTGACACTCCTTATTTTTCTCTAGAGGCTGAATTTTTCTCTTCTGGTAGATAGATATATGTTGTCTCATCTATACACCTACAGCTTGAAAAAGCCATTGAAACTCATCTTACTATTTCTCAAATGAACCAACTTATATTAATAAAATTGCAAGGCTATCTTAAAAGTGTGCTTTATTTTTCCTAAATGTCACTGGAGAAGATGATGAGACTGGAAGTCCCACTAAAAGATACTCAGGAGAGAAAATGTCATATGACACCTCCCACTGACTCTTAGACTCTTCGCTAGAATCTCAGGTGAAAACTGGGGATAATTGTAGAGCAGATCTTTTATGAGGTAATGAAAGAAAAAAAGAGAGGAAAAACTTTAAATGTAGAACAGAAAGAGAGAGGTCAGAGTCCATTCTGCCAAGTTTAGCCCAACTGGGGAGTCATAGTTCCTACTGTAGAGATTAACTGTAGAGCATTGGATCATTACCCTAAGAGAAGAGAGCCTAAGAGAATCTCCATGATATTACTCTCATCACAAAATATTTTATGGTGGTGGTGGTGTGTGTGTGTGTGCGTGTGCGCACGAGTGCGCGCATGCTTTATCAAGGGGTGGAGAGGTGGTACTGAGGTAGACAATGGAAAATAGAGGAAGGTAAGAAGGCAAGAAGAATATGGGATATTAGAGATAAAAGAGTCCCTCATGCCAGAGCCTGGTTAAAGCCCTTTTGTTAGCTGGAAAATCAAGACTTTCAGCACAAGTAACAATATTTGGTGTGAAAAGTGCTGTCATACAAATAAAAATTTATTTAAAAGTGTTAAAGTTACAATAAACCAGGCTTAAGGGTTAAATATAAATGACCTTTCCCTGATATTTTCTGAGAATCTCATAATAAAAAACTATTAGTCTTTGTTTATAGTGAAGCTGTCCTAACGTCTGTATCCCCAGGATAACTTAATATTTGTAACTTGACAAACACACCTCGGGAACCACCTGGTGATCTGTGAACTTTAATTTCTTAATAGCCCTTTGAGGATAATAATGTCATAAATCACCCAAGTCATAACTAGGGCTGAGGTAGGCAACTGCTTGTGATTCTACCAAAGCTCAGCTTAAGCTTCTTCCGAAAGCCTTTTATTGACCCCAGTTCTTAAATCTGTTTTTTTTTTTTTTAATGTAGGTTTTTGTTTGTTTGTTTATTTTAGGGCTAGGGATATGCTTCAGTGGGTAAAAGCTCTTGACTAACAATCATGAACACCTGAATTCAAATCTCAATTACTGCATTCAAAGCCAGACATGGAAGCTCATTCCATAACCTCAGCATGGAGGAAACAGATCCCGAGAGCTCAGTGGTGATATGATGATGTTACACATTCTGAATTTTAATTAACCTGCTCCCAGAAGCCTGCTTTCTATACATCAACTAATGCTGTGTTACCTTTCTATTGTCTTCTGATTGGTTAAATAAATGCTGAGGCCTGAGATTGGGCAAAGACAAAGGTAGGTGGGACTAATGTGCACAAGCCTTTGAAGCAGAGAGGACCTTGGGTAGAAGAATCCTCCAGAAGAAGAAGGGAAGAAGAAGTCAGAGGACCAAGAAGAAGGACATACGCCATGGGTTTGAGAAAAGAATCTCATTCCACATTGGTATAGCATGGAGAAAAACAGCTCAGGGAACATATGAATATTGTACAGGGCTTTATTCAGGGATAGAATTATGAACTAGCTTAGATGGGATAAAACTACACAATCCAGACCAAGGCTTGTTAAAATCCATCTGGTGTCTGTGTGTGCTCATTTATAATGGCAGGTTAAAAATAACACTGCCGACCAATTAAATATAATATAAATAATGATTAATAATTTAATTAGTCTTCTTCTCGAGGCCAGCCTGGTCTACAAAGTGAGTCCAGGACAGCCAGGGCTACACAGAGAAACCCTGTCTCGAAAAAACAAAAAAACAAAAAAACAAAAAATAATAATAATTTAATTAGTCATTTTTTCTACACAGTGGTCAGCAAACCCCACTGAAATGGTGAATTTTAGATTTGGTTAGAAACATGATCTCAAAGAAATGAACAAGAAAGCAATGTTGAAAACATCCAACACTTGTTCTGACTGGTACAACTTCAAGTTCCAGTGCATTTGCCACACACATATACAAAATAAATAAATGGTCTTAAAAACAACTCCAACTCTACTAAACTACTTTGTATTCTTTTTCCCATTTCTGTAAAGCCAATAATCTAGCTTTACTTGAGAAGAGCTCAGAGTATAGGTCTATGTTATAGCAACATGAAACAGTGCCTCCACCTCAGACTCTGATGAAAATACAAAAGACCAAAATCCCACAGCTGAGGGAGGGGAGGGGAGAAAACCTAGGGAAAAGTAGAAAACAAAATAAAAAAATTACAACCAGCAGTATATATACTGCCGAACACATCTGCAGTCCAACCACAAAGCATCTTAGATTTCAATACCATATATGTGTTGGGAAAATCTTCTCTTCTCAGTGTTTGACAGGAACAGTGACAAGCAAGAAGACATTTTAAAAATGTTCCTGCTAAGGTGGCAACTAGCCAAATCTAAAGGCAAAGTGCCTCTCAGAATAGGCTACTCTGGGAACCTAAAGCAGCTACATAGGACTTTTCTGAATTTTGACATATGAATGCTGCTAGGTAGATAGGGAAAAACCATGAGTGCAAAACACATAACATATGCATGTTGAAAATCTGTTCTTAGCAACAGACTGGAGTGAGACTCATTGATTTCCTGGAAGCAGAGAAGGAAGTGATTAAGGTTAGGAGCTAAGATGTCAGTAGAAATTTGCTGACATCTCTTACCAGTACCTAAAGTCTAAAATATCCCTGATGTTCTAATACCTTCTGCTTGACCAACAATCCACAAACCATGGTGCAGAAGGTAAAATTTCAACAACACACCACGAAGTTACTGCTCTCCTCAGTATATACCAAATGAAGTATCCAGAAAGGGAACAGCAAGATGGCAGAGACCAGATCAATTCAGAATTTTCTGGAGAACTAAAAACAACCTCTATGTGATGCAACTAGACTACACTTGGTTGTACCCATTGGTGGCTCTAAGTCCACATATCACAGAAGTACAAGAAAACCATGTTTATCATATCACTATGCACATGGCTAACGTGTAATGAACCTAGGTTCCTGTGAACTTGGGAATTTATATAGAAGAGATGGTATATGTACACAATGTAATTTTCCTCATTCATAAAGAAAAGCAAACTGTAACCTTTTCAGGGAAATGCAGTCTAACAATCATCATATTAAGCAAAATAATGCAGATTGAGACATGTATTACATACTTTTACTCATATTTGCATGTTGAATACATACATACATATATGAAAATCTTTCTGTGATGAAAACAGATGTGTGTGTGTGTGTGTGTGTGTGTGTGTGTGTGTGTGTGATTTCTACTTAACTGTGCTCCCACTCCACAGTTCTAAGGAACAAAGTAATATCTAATGTCACTGACCTGTACTGTGTTTGGTAAATAGAAGTTAGTTTGAATACAGACCATCTTCTAGTAAATTTTATATTGCCTAATAATCTGTTATTTTGTTGTGGTGGTTTTGCTTTCTTGGATTTCTTTTGCTTAACTCTTCTGGGATTATATATTTCTTGTGTTCACTCGTGTATTTTTAATCCTCTCTTCAGATAAGTATTCATTCTATTGTCTTCCAGAGAGCTGATTTTGTGACATAAATTTCTTTAGTTTGTTTTTATCACAGAAAGATTTTCATTCTCCTTCTATTACTACTGCTAATTTTGTTTAGTATAACACTTGTGGTCATTTAGGACCTTGAGAATATCAGACAAGTCTTTTCTCACTTTCAAAGTTTCCATTGAAAAGCTCAGTATTGACACTGATCTTCTCTTATAGTCTTCCTCCCTCATTTGATACTTTTGTCTCAGCCACCAATACCTAGAGGAAAATCCAGGGAATCAAGTAGATGATCTTTACTCCCTTTTCCTGTCTTTGATTTATAATCCCTTATTCCTATCTCCATGCCTCGCCAGACCACCTATAGGTCCCTTGTCTTCTCTCTCTTTCACCATTCCCTGGTGGATTCAACATATCTTCATGACAGATCAGCCTTTCCTCCTTTCTGTGAAACCTTTCAGCCCTTAGCATTCGAAGCTGAAACCACATGTAAGCAATCTGTCTATAAATCCAAATCTACAGATGACACTAGAAAGAAAACGTTAACTTGAAGAGTTTAAGACCAGAAAATTCATAGAGGAAAAAAAACCCACACCACCACAACAAAATGACATGAATCATCAAATAATGCTCACTGATAAGTTTCAATACCAATGGTCTGAATTCCCCCAATAAAAATACACAGATAAACTGATTGTATTAAAAAGTAAGAATAAAACACAATAGGACATATCCTTCTACTGCATCCAAGAAACACACCTTACCATCAAAGATAGACATTACCTCAGAGTAAAAGGATGGTAAAAAATATTAAAATCAAGTGAGCCTGAGAAGCAAGCTGATGAGACCATTTTAATATCTGACAAAATAGACTTCAAACCAGTACTAATCGGAACATATAAGAAAGGACATTAAATATTCAGCAAAAGAAAAATCCACCAAGATGATATTGAAATTCCAAACATGTATACATCAAACACTAGGGGACCCAAGTTCATAAAGATACATTACTACAACTAAAATCAAATATTGAACCTTACAAAATATAGTGACTTCGTACTACACTCTTGCCAATAGACAATTCATATAGACAAAACCTATACAAAAAATATTGGCGCTAAATGACATCATAAAACAATTGTACCTAACAGTTATTTATAGAACATTTCACTCAAGCACAAAAGAATATACCTTCTTCACAGAAGCTCATGGAACTTTCTCCAAAACTGACCATACACAAGAATACAAAACAAGTACAAACAGATACAAGAAAATTGAAATACCTCCCTGCACCCTATCTGACTACCATGAGAGCTAAGAGCTTCCTTTTGCACTTAGGGCTTAATATTTTCTTTGTTGAGAGTAGAGTTATAAGCCAGGTGATGGGTGGACATCTTTAATCTCAGCACTAAGGAGACAGAGGCAGGTAGATTTCTGAGTTCAAGGCCTGCTTGATCTACAGAGTGAGTTCCAGAACAGCCAGGGCTACACAGAGAAATTCTGTCTTGGGGTGGTGGGGGGGAGAGTAGATAAAACATCCTTGACACAAGAATTTAAATGAGTTTCACCTGTTACATGAAGGTTTTGCTTCTCTTACATGTCAAATACAGTGACAAGGATACTAAAAAGGAGAGTCTTAATTTATAAAATTCCTGTAAATGCACAGCAACTAATCCAAGATTAGTCTCTACCTTCTTCAAAACTCCATCAGAAAACAGAGTGCTGATCTTTAAACTATGTGGGGCTGTCTGCTGGTGAGTCAAGGACAAGGAACACTGAATTCGGACTGCTCTGCCTGAAACATGGTGCAGTTAGAGCTAGACAACTTGCAACTGCAGGGGGACAGACAGATTGGGTGGAAAGTTAGTAGATTTAAGCAGATAATAAGTAACTGTAAAAGTATCAATTTTCATAAATGGACTAAAAGATATGGATGTGGAAACAAATAATTACAATGGCAATTCTAGCCAGTTGATTCCACAAGTTATTAAAAGACATATTACCATATCATGGCTGTCAGAGCAAATCTATGTGCTGCCTATAACAGTGCCTTTTACCAACTTTGAAAGAATATAGGCTGCCTTTCGACTTTAGACAATCCAAGCAGGAGAATGGAACAAGTTCCTTCACTGGGCATGAGATCACACCTCAGATCAGAGTGTAGTTAAACATGGAATCTTGAGGGAAACTTTACAACTAATGAGTACTTCTTATTAATTATTTTTGAAGTTTCTGCAATAGTTGGGTCTGTAAACAGTCTTTGGTGTTTCCATGGCCCTGCTCCAGTTTTACTATGCTCACCCACTGGTGTACCTTTCTAATTGTGGTGCATCAAAGAATTCTGACAGGATTATTTTTTCTTAACAGAAAATATGTGGGTGACATTTGATATTTTTCTGCCTTACAGATTACTTCTGGCAAATAAAATATGGAAAATATGGATGTTTTGCACCAAAAAAATCATCTTTGAATAAGAGCTTTTCTTTTTTTTTCCTCCTCTTGAGTAGGCTAAAGCAGTTATCAACCAATGTTTTTAAGAACATTTCCTTGTATTTATCCTTTGATCTGTCTATCTTCTATTTGTTGAGCTTGACAAAGCCCCCTCTTGCTCAAAAGTTTTGATAAATCCTTGCCTGTATGCTTCCTTCATGATTGGCTTTGTTCTCACCTCCACCTTGGTTTTACTGTACTTATTCCAGTGTTAGCAAAGTACACTGCTTCATCAGTTTCCTTACCATCCCTCCATTTGTATATCCAACTAGTCTTGATAGCTGATCAATTTCTTCATCCTCCATCTTTAATGATGGTGTTTTATCAGAATACCTTTAGGTCAGTATAGTAAGAATTCTATCTTGGTGTGCCATCTCATAGTAATTTAACACCCACCATTATCCATCCCCTCTACGGTAAATTCCTAATTGTTGGTATCATAATAAATTCAAAGGGGAGCCCAGATTCTGTGCCTTAAATTGTTTGTCATTATTTTAAAAGCACCAGTATAATTTTCTTTAATAGTATAGGAAACATTAAATATGAGTTTTTTTGTAATAGTTATAAAATTTGCATTTATGACAAGCTATTCAAATCTCTTTATCTCTCCTACCCCAAACCTTTATTCAAATGATTGAATTCCCCCAATCTAGTAAAACTTTTGTTTGTTTACACAAAGATCTTGTTGTATTCTCAAAACTTGCTGTGGTAGCTGAACCCACTGCCTCTTTCCTTCATTTCCTTTGCACTTATTTTTTGAAAACTGGTCAAAATCAAAAGATTTTGAGGTAAACACCAACCACTTGAGGAAAAGCACATCTATATCAGAATAAAAAAAATAAGTATACTTATTGTCCTGATGTGTTTTCTTTTCTAGGCATGTTCTCTTGATCAAGAGCGAAATTTTGTCTTGTTGAGACACTTCAGTTGGAGAAATTATCTCCTTTATTGTGATCCCAAGCTTATTTCTGACAATAGTGCGGTGCTTCAACTCAGGATCCAGTTCATCCTTTCACTGCAGACATGTGTACTAGGTCACCAGTGAAGTTTTTCTCTATAGCTTCTGATTGACTGGATTTTCAGCGAATGGCCACCTTGATCTAACCTAATATTCTAAAGGATGTTGTCCTGAAACACAGAAAAGGCACTTTGCATCTTAAGGTTTTTAATATCAGCTTGTCTATGAGGCACTATCAGTTAAAAATGTGGGGATTTCCTAGCTAAAACCCCAGTCTCAGTCTCTGATAGATCTCACTGTTCGCCGTTATGACAACATATCTGCCTTCCTTTTCATTGGCACAACTTCACAAAAGGTAATTTAAAGTCTCAATATCTTCTATGGGAAAAAAGATCTTCCTAATATGACTTGCCTAATATCTCTCTCTTCCAATAATCTCTATCCCTTTTTGCCGACTTTCATAACTTTTAGACTTTTCCACAATATCCTTGACTCCTTTGCTTTAAAATCTCGACTACCTCAATCTTTGTGTTTACTTCAACAAGTCTTTCCTTTGCCAAACTAAACCTTCAAATTCTTACCACATATCTGACAAGTTAAGATTTTAAAAGCTTTCCCCATATTCATTTCTTGCTTGTGTTTTATTGCAAAAGTTACTATCCACACACATCATTATTACTAATTTATGGGCGTTTCTTATACTCTGTGTACCCCTTTCCTTTTGAAAAATTAATTTTCTGTATTATACACAATTTTAGTTGGTACAGCTACATTTCTTAAGATGTGATATAGGCCTTAGTATTTGTCAATTTTTTTGGAAAAGTCATATGAAAGTGAAACACTATAGAGGTTTCCAACAATATGTAAATACATGAATGAGATTTAAATGGGGATTTAAATCTCCACCACGTGATGGAGGAGATAATGCCTCAATTGAACACTTTTTTATATATCTAAGGAAAACCTCTCATGTCAGAAATGTTTTATATTTTGTTGAGTTGCTAACCAAATCTCTGTGCACTGAGAAGGGGAGATAGGTACAAAGTCCCATCCCTACCAATATGCTATTTGCAACTGATAGCTCCTGGCAAAGCAATAATCAGTTTTTTCTTCCAAAGTAGAGTTTCACTGGGTTTATCAAACATACTCCACTGCTTCCCTAATTCCTAGGAGTAATCAGCCAATACAAAGTGGATGTGAGAATTTTCTGTGCACTTTTGGTTTTGTTTTGGTATTCATTGTCATTTTTATTTTCATTTTGGATTTTTTTGTTGCTTTTTACTGTTATTTTGTGTGTGTGTGTGTGTGTGTGTGTGTGTGTGTGTGTGAGAGAGAGAGAGAGAGAGAGAGAGACAGAGAGAGAGACAGAGAGACAGAGAGAAAGACAGAGAGAATGAGAATAAATGTGGGTGGACAGCAAGTTGGAGAGGATCTTGGAGGAGTTTGTAAAAGGGAGAGATCTTGGAAAAATATATTGTATAAAAATAATTAAATATTTTTAAAGATTTAATTTAGATAACTGGTATATGACCTAGCAGTTAAAAGCACTTTTGCAGAGGACTGGGGTTTAGGTCTTATTATCCATCTCAAGCAACTCATATCTACCTGTAACTTTGTCTCCAGGAATCCAAACCCCTCTTCTGGCCACATATAAGGATACACAATCATAAATAACAGTAACTTTTACTGTTGTCATTTAGTGACTTAGGAAATTTCAATGTAACCTTCCCAGGATTGAAGAAGCAACAGTTGTAATTAGGAGGCTGGTACAGAGAGTCTGGTTGGGTTGTAGATGTTCCCCATGTACTTCATTCTCATACTACCTGAAGTTTCTCAGTGCCGTGAATACTACAGGGTTTAAACTGAGGCTTTCTCCCATCTAACATCTATGTATAGATTTCTTTAATGTTTGTTTAGTACTTCAAGTTACATCTCCATCACAGTGCCATCTTTTTACCCCTCCCGACCCCACCCACCAAGCCTCTCACCCCTCTCCTTCCTACGCTACTCATCCCAAGTGTGGTGTCCCTACAAATCAGTACCCACCCAGTTCAAGTAGTCATATGAGGGCTAAGAGCTTCCTCCACTGGGCGCCAACATGGCAGCACCACTAGGGCAAAGTGTCCCACTAATAGGTAACAAAGTCTATGTTCCTGTTCCTTTTGGTGTATTGGATGTAGAATAGTTATACTGTACTGTATGGCTAAAATCCAATTATAAGTGAATGGATTCCATGTGCATCTTTCTGAGTCTGGGTTAGCCCACTCAGGATGAGCTTTTCTAATTCCATCCATTTGGCAGAAAATTGCATGATTTCCTTGTTTCTGATAGCTGAGTACTATTTCATCGTGTAAATGTACCACAGTTTTTTTTTTTAATCCATTTGTTGTTTGAGGGACATCTGGGTTGTTTCCAATTCTAGCTATTACAAATAAGGCTTCTATGAACTTAGAGGAGGATACGTCCTTGTGATTTGGTGAGGAATCATTTGGATGTATACTTAGAAGTGGTATGACTGGGTCTTGAGGTAGAGTTATTCCAAATTTTCTAAGATATTGTCAGACTGATTTCCATAGTGGTTGTACAAGTTTGCATTCCCACCAGCAATAGAGGAAAGTGTTCCTCTTTCTCCACAACATTGTGAGCATGTGCTGTCATTTAAGTTTTTTATCTTAGCCATTTTAACAGCATGAGATGGAATCTCAGAGTCATCTTGAGTTACATTTCTCTGATGATTAAGGATGTTGAGCATTTCTTCAAGTGTCTCTCAGCCATTAGAGATTCCTCCTTTGTGAATTCTCAGTTTAGCTCTGTTCCCCATTTTTTGACTGGGTTATTTGGTTTCTTAGTGTTTAATTTCTTGAGTTCTTTAGAAAAATTTGGATATTAACCCTCTGTCAGATGTGAGGTTGGTAAAGATTTTTTCCCAATCTATAGGCAGCCGTTTTGTTCAAGTGACAGTGTCCTTTGCTTTATAGAAGCTTTTCAGTTTCATGAGGTCCCATTTATTGGTCTTAGAGCCTGAGCTATTGGTGTTCTGTTCAGGAGTTCTCACCTGAGCCAATGAGTTAGAAGCTTTTCTCTACTTTCTCTTCTATTAGATTTAGTGTGTCAGGCTTTATGTTAAGGTCTTAGATCTACTTGGACTTAGGTTTTGTGCAAGGTGATAAGTATGGGTCTGTTTGCATTCTTTTACACATTGATATCCAGTTAGACCAGCACCATTTGTTAAACAAAACCATTGTATGGTTTTGGCTTCTTTGTCAAAAGTAAGTGACTATAGGTGTGTAGGTTCATTTCTGGGTCTTCAATTCTATTCCATTGATCCACTTGTCTGTTTCAATACCAGTACCATGCTGTTTTTATTACTATTGCTCTGTAGTATAGCTTGAAATCTGGGATGGTGATACCTTCAGATGTTTTTTTATTGTACAGGATTAATTTAGCTATTCTGGGTTTTGTTATTGCATATGAAGTTGAGAATTGTTTTTTCCAGGTCTGTAAAGTATTGTGTTGTTTTTTGATAGCAATTGCATTGAATCTGTATATTGCTTTTGGTAGGATGGCCATTTTTACTATGTTGGTCCTACCTATCCATGAGCATGGGAGATCTTTTGACCTTCTGATGTTCTCTTCAATTTCTTTCTTCAAGGACTTGAAGTTCTTGTCATATAGGTCTTTCATTTGCTTGGTTAGAATTACCCCAGGTATTTTATGTTGTTTTTGTCTATTGTGAAGGATGTTGTTTCCCTAATTTCTTTCTCAACCCATTTGTCTTTTGTATGAAGAAGGGCTTCTGTTTTTTTGTTTTTTTTTTTTTTAGTTAATTTTGTATCCAACCATATTGCTGAAGGTGCTTATCATTGTATTAGTTCTCTGGTGGAATTTTTGGGGCTCTTATGTATACTATCATATTGTCTGCAAATAGGGATAGTTTGACTTCTTCCTTTCCAATTTGTATTCCCTTGATCTCCTTTAGTTGTCTTATTTTTCTGTCTAGCACTTCAAGTATTATTTTGAAGAGATATGGGGAGAGTGGGCCTCCTTGCCTGATTTTGAAGGAAATGCTTTAATTTTCTTTCCATTTAATTTGATATAGGTTATTGGCCTGCTGTATATTGCCTTTATTATTTCTAGAAATGTTCCTTGTATGCCAGCTCTCTCCATGACATTTAGCATGAGGAGGTTTTGGGTTTTGTCAAATGCTTTTTCAACATCTACTGAGATGATCATGTGTTTTTTTTTTCTTTCAGCTTGTTTAAATGGTGGATTACATTGATGGATTTTCATATGTTGAACCACCCCTGCATTCCTTGGATGAAGCCTACTTGATCATGGTATTTAATTGATGATGGTATATGACACTTTTGATGTGTACTTGGATTAAGTTTGCCAGTATTTTCTTAAGTATTTTGGCAGTGTTCCTTCTGTTTCTGTGCTGGCTGTCACCATCTTGGAATCCCCTAGATTTTAAAAGAATATTTTATATAGAACTCAAAAGATAATTCCCCATGGCTTATAAATTGCATGATATTTGTCATACTTTCTCTTTATGTTCAAAGATCATCATCTAGCAGTAAATAAGACCTCAGTCCTGTGAATGTATAAATTCACCACTGTGGACAGGTTTCCTTGGCAATGAGTCCTTAACCTTCCAAATACATCAAGGCTGAACTGCTTTAAAGAGCAAAAGTAAATTCAGTCTTCTTAAATGTGCTGTAATTTTTCTCATAAATAATACACAGTGATGACAGGAAGCTTTGGAAACTAAAAAAAAATGAAACAAAAGACCCAGTAAAACAAAAATTATTCAAGTCTCACTACCCAATAGTTATTATATCAAAGAATGGGTTTGTCATCTTTGCTCCTACCCACATGTCTGATGTTACAAAACAAACATGCCCACCATAATACAAGTGATATTAAACTTTCCTTTATACAAGAACATTGAATTTTCTTGTCATGTAGAGCCTAAAAACTAAAGGCTG
>CAJQZJ010033096.1:497855-592396 GCA_907164525.1 Lophiomys imhausi | reverse complement strand
TGGTTTAAAGAAGAAATTATTTTGTTATTTTGGAGCTAAACCAGCTTTAGTGTATATATTTTGAGATCTCGAAGGACAATTTGTTTGTATTGAGTGGGCCTTTTGTAAGTAGCTTTTAAACTTAGGTCCTTCCAAATCCTATGTGTGTGTCTCTGCATTCTAATTATTGGGATCAGAGACCTGTGGTTCCCATCTGAAGGGATTAAAGATGTGTTCCACCACTCCTGGATCGAAGTTTTTCTCTATTTAGAGTTTGTTTTGTATCAGGCTGACCTTGAGCTCTGAGATCTGCCTGTTTCTGTCTCTAGTGTGTTGGGGTTAAGGGTGTACTCTTCTTGAATGATGGGATTAAGGTTGTGTACCCTCACCACCCTGTTCCGTGTAACTCTAGAATTTATAAGTCCACTAACTCTATAGTGCTCCTCCCATCTCTGCTGAAGTTAAAGGCATGGGTTAACACCACATTTCTCCTGTATTTTACCTTAGCTCTATGTTTTTTCAACACTTGGAGGTTCATAAAACCAGGTTGAACAGCTGTATGCTTTATTTTATTTACAGTGTTTTAACGTTGTTACCTGCTTTTTTTTAATTAATAAATTTATTTGTTTGTTGCTACAGGTTACATCCTTAACATGTTGTCCTCTTTTCCCGCTTCCCAGTTGCACCCTCCCATGCTCTACCCCCTGACCCTTCCGTCTTGATCCTCTGGGGTGGAGTGTCCCTGCATAACAATCTCTCACCACAGATCAGGAGTCATATGAGGGCCAAGAGCCTCTTCATACACCGGGGGCCTACGAGGCAGTACTGCCAGTGAAAGGTGTCTCCTTGCTACGGGGTGGGGGGGGGGAACTAAAAAAAAAGACCAACAGACACACAAACCCACAAAAACAAAGAACAACAACAAAAAAAGAGAGGAAAAAGAAAAAGAAAAAAAAGGAAAAGGAAAAAGAAAAAGAAATGAAAAAAAAGTTTATGTCCATGTTCCTTTTTGTGTGTTGGTTGTAGTACAGATATCCTGTATGATATAGCTAAAATCCTACTATAAGTGAATAGATGCCATGTGCATCCTTCTGAGTCTGGGTTAGCTCACTCAGGATGAGCTTCTCTAGATCCATCCATTTGATTGCAAATTGCATGATTTCATTGTTTCTTATAGCTGAGTAATATTCCATTGTATAGATGTACCACAGTTTTTAATCATTCTTCAGTTGAGGGACATCTGGGTTGTTTACAGTTTCTAGCTATTACAAATAAGGCTGCTATGAACATAGATAAGGAGACTTCCCTATGTCTCCGTGAGGTGTCCTTTGGGTGTATACCCAGAAGTGGTATGGCTGGGTCCTGAGGCAAAGTTATTCCAAGGTTTCTAAGATATCTCCAGACAGACCTCCATAGTGGCTGCACAAGCCTGCACTCCCACCAGCAATGGAGTAGAGTTTCCCTTTCTCCACACCCTCGCCAGCATGTGCTGTCATTTGAGCTCTTTTTCTTAGCCATTCTGACAGGTGTGAGATGTAATCTCAGGGTCGTCTTGAGTTGCATTTCTCTGATGATTAAGGATGTTGAGCATTTCTTCAGGTGACTCCCAGCCATTAGGGATTCCTCCTTTGTGAATTCTCTATTTAGCTCCATCTCCCATTTTTTGATTGGGTTATTTGGTTTCTTGGCATTTAGTTTCTTGAGTTCTTTGTAGATTTTAGATAATAGCCCTCTATCAGATGTGGGGTTGGTGAAGATTTTCTCCCAGTCTGTTGGTTGCCATTTTGTTCTAATGACTGTGTCTTCTGCCTTACAGAAGCTTTTCAGTTTCATGAGTTCCCATTTATTGATTGTTGATCTCAGGTCCTGAGCTGTTGGTGTTATGTTCAGGAAGTTGTCACCTGTGCCAAGAGTTCGAGGGTTTCCCCTACTTTTTCTAGTATCTTTGGTGTGGCCGGCCTTATGTTAAGGTCTTTGATCCACTTGGAATTAAGTTTTGTACAAGGTGATAGGTGTGGGTGTAATTTCATTCTTTTGCAAGTGGACATCCAGTTGGACCAGCACCATTTGTTGAAGATGCTGTCCTTCTTCCATTGTGCAGTTTTGGCTTCTTTGTCAAAATTAGTTGGCCATAGTTGTGTGGGTCCATGTTTGCGTCTTCAATTCGATTCCATTGATCCACTGGTCTGTTTCTATACCAGTACCATGCTGTTTTTATTACTATTGCTCTGTAGCACAGCTTGAAATCTGGGATGGTGATACCTCCAGATGCTTTTTTATTGTACAGGATTGATTTAGCTATTCTGGGCTTTTTGTTGTTCCATATGAAGTTGAGAATAGCTTTTTCCAGGTCTATAAAGAATTGTGTTGGTATTTTGATAGGAATTGCATTGAATCTATATATTTCTTTTGGTAGGATAGCCATTTTTATTATGTTGATCCTACCTATCCATTAGCATGGGAGATCTTTCCATCTTCTAAAGGCCTCTTCTATTTCTTTCTTCAGGGGCTTGAAGTTCTTGTTGTATAGGTCCTTTACTTGCTTGCTTAGAGTTACCCCCAGGTATTTTATATTGTTTGTGGCTACTGTGAAGGGGGTTGTTTCCCTTATTTATTTCTTGGTATATTTGTTTGTTGTATAAAGAAGGGCTTCTGATTTTTTTGAGTTAATTTTGTATCCAGCCACCTTGCTGAAGTTGTTTATCAGCTGTAAGAGTTCTTTGGTGGAGTTTTTTGTCTCTTTTGTTTGCATATTATTTTTATTTATATTTATATTTAATGCCACTTTCAGTGTAGTCTAATGTGCTAAAAATTAAACACATATCCTACTATATAAAACTTACTTGTACATGATTTCTTTTTCCCAAAGTTGTAACCCTTATTAACCTACCTCCTTTATGTGGGAGACTGTTTTGTTCCCTGAAATGTGAGGACCCCTTGTCCTTTCACACCCTTTATACTGTATGTTCCGGTACAAAACCCAGGGATATCATGAACACTTTTCAAGGTAACCAAAGAGAAAGTGACTGTACTCAACAAGAAATCTGGATTTTATCTTGAATTACCTATACAGGCTAAAATACTATTAGGTTATTTTTTCCATTTTTATTTGTAGATTTAGTTAGTGTTTGTGTAAAAGTACTTTTAATAACTAAGTCTATGCCATCTTGCAGGTTTTAATTTTATTATTATTATTATTAGTCTTGTCATTGGTCTCTTTCATTTAGGATGATTAAATACTTTAAAACAAAATTTAATCCTTTGGATTGATTTCATTAAATATTATAACTTTATAACTATCTTCACATTGTGTTGTGGATTATAATATTATTTCTTAAATTATTACAATTCAGTCAATATATTGCTTTACTAAGTTCCCATTCCAATCTTTCAGCTGATCATTTAGCAATGGGTTTGCATTATCACAGCCGAGTTTTTTGGAGGGCTGTCATAATGTATTGCTTGTTAATATTGTACATTCAAATTTGTCAATCGAAGTTTTAGAAAAAATGCCAATTTACTTTTACATTTCACATTCATTACTGAAAGCAAGGGTAATAGTGTTTTATTGATGGTAAAATATGATATCAAGCTTTTACTAATATTTTATTTTCATGGAGTTTAGAAGTTTGTTTCTTTCCTTCATTTTTATGTTCTTGTTGTTTATAAATGACAACATATCCTGTTATAAAATGAGGAAATGCTTTGGTTATATAGATTAGAGACACTGGTGAGCTGTCATTAGCCCAGTGCCTCTTCCTTGTTGCTGCTGCGGTTGGAGCTCAGGGCTCTCAGATGCTTCCTGCGGCTTTGCCCTCCTCTTGTCAGCAATGTGTATCTCCCCCAATTGTTGCTGTGGGTGTGTCCCACCTACTGCATATGTTGCCCTCACCTTCACCACCTCAACTGCTGCTTATTCTGATTTGACCTCCCTAGAGGCTGGCCACTTTCTGTTTTACATCAGTCATTCTGGAGTTATGGCTAGTGGCTAATGGAGTATACTTTAAGGATGGGATAGTCATGTCTAGTCTCATTTCTTTAACTACTCAGTGACATTCAATGTGATTTCCTTCTGTTCAAGTTGTTCCAGACTGAAGTGTCCCTTACCTCAAAGTGACATTCCTATTCCTTCCATGAATTACTTTCTAAAAGTCAGTAAACAGCTTTGTTTTCTTTGTGGATGTTAATCTTAGATGTTTGTTGCCAGCAAGGCTGTTAGTTCTTCTTCCCTTAGTTTAAAATACCCTCCCTTCCTTTGACATTTTATACTGTTCAGAAATAACGTTTATGGAGTCTCAGCTTTCCAGGGTGTATAAAAAGTAAATGTTTAAGAAACCCTTTGCTACTTTCCATACAAGCAAAAGAAGACACTAATAACCATTAGTAAAAGTAGTCTTTTAATACTTCCTGTATATGAGACATTGGTTAATCAATTTTTTTAAATAAGTAATTCCATTTAAAGTCCATAAGCATTCTGAAAACTAAGCAGTATTAACTGGGTTGCGCATGAAAGAGGGATGCAGCTCAGTGCCAAAATGCATGTATACCGTTTTGATTTTGATCCTCCATGTCATGAATACACATCAATTAAACAAACAACAGCACTGACACTAGGGAAATAAATTGTTCAAGGTAAAGTTGTAAATGTTCAATATCAGACTTGTACCTCCAACCTTTCTCTAAGCTTATTTGACATTGCACCTGCACACACACACACACACACACACACACACACACACACACACACACATTCTACTTCACTGTTCTTGCTTGATCAACTCTCCAGCAGCTGACCATGAAATTACATGTGCTGAATGTACTGGCTGTGTTTCCTTTCATTTTTTTTTTTCTAGACAGGGTTTCTCTGTGTAGCCTGTCTGTCCTGGAACTAGCTCTATAGACCAGGCTGGCCTCAAACTCAGAGATCTGCCTGCCTTTGCCTCACAAGTGATAGGATTAAAGGTATGTGCCCCCACAACCTGGTTATATTTCATTTCTTAAATTTTTCCAATTTGACCCTAGGGTTTTATAATTTAATTTACAGTATAATAGTTTATTCCTGAATTTTAACTTAGGCATTGCTATTTTAGTTATATTTGTATTTTCATGATCATAAAGTCAGCCTTTTAACACAAGTAGACATTTTCTCAAAACCATAATTGCTTAAGAAAAAAATCTCCATAATGTCTTTTATTTAATGTTTAAAGGTGGGCTTGAGACTGAATTCACCCATTACACACACACACACACACACACACACACACACACACACACACACACACACAGAGAGAGAGAGAGAGAGAGAGAGAGAGAGAGAGTCATAAACTGTAACTATTGGGTTTCCTCATAGGATTAGAAGCTCAATAATTTGATGATGGCTGCTTGCATACTGGGAAGGCAAAACCCAGGGGCTGCTGCTCCAAAGGAGCTAGGAACTTTGAGCAAGGTGCAGGATGTCTGATCATTCATCCCCTGACCAAATAGTTCTCCTTGGGAGTGGCTGATGTGAGGACACAATGAAGACTTGAAGTCTGACTACTATGGTTGAGTGGAAGGCACTATATACATTCAAGGCATATATTTCTCCCCCAGTTGCATGTCCAGGTACAACTTCTCTCTGGAAATGCCTTCAAACGTACAAAAGTCTGTTACACCAATCTCCCAAGTCTCTAGTAATCTAGGCAGGCTGATTATGAGAAACAAGCTTCATGTGTACCCCCTCCATTATCTCCTCTATTTCTCATTTTAATGTTTGAAAACTAGAAACTTTTGTTATCTAGTTATTCAAATCATACCCCAGGCTTATGCATGAAACTTCTGTTACCCTCACTGATATCATAGTTTGTTCTAGGAATTCATTCAATAGGCTACTTTTAGCTGGTCAAGGCTATTGTTTTACATGATGATTTTAGTATCTTGAAGAAGACCTTGCTAGTTCCTTTCCTGTAACGTTCCCTCCCAGCCTTCAAATAAACAAATCATACAATTCTCTATTGTATATACATTAGCAGTTCCATACCATGTTTTAAGATAAAATATGATATCTAGCCACATAAGAAACCATTATACAATCCTTGCTCTTCCCTTTCACCTCATTTTATGCTTACCTTACTATGTGGATTTTGCTATGGGTAAACTGAATTTCTTCTTCCTGGAATACAATGAGCTCAGTGTTCTTGTGGGTAAATTTCTTTTAGATGAGTTTGCTTTGCTGGGCCCTTTTTTCATTAATATATCTGATTATATGAAATTCTTAGTGAGGTTTTCTCAAACATCCACATTCTAATTAATGATTTCAGAGTTGTCCTATCTCATCAACCCATGGTGTCTGACATTTTTCTGTTCATGTATTTGTTTATGTATTTGCTCAATTTCTTCCTTTGAGATGACTGGCACCAATTTCTTTTGCTCACTATTATAGCAATGAACATTTGTGGAATACTTGGATGAACATTACATAGACTAGTGATATGTGAATATCAAGATAAACATGAAAATTGGGGAATTTTGTATTCATAATAGGGATAATCAATCATAGCAATCATGTGCTAGTGGCTAGGCACAAATTTGCCGAGGTGTCAGAGAGAAGTAAACTGTGAACTTCATAGACTGGGGCACTAAAAGACCACAGCTGAAAAGAGGGGATATGTATTTTACATGTATAACCACTTCTGAGAACATGTATGTGTAAACATTGTCATCTTTTACTAGAACTCCTTACCTTACATTTTTTCCCATACACTGAGAGGAATTGGGCAAACATAGGTATGTATTGTACACAGGCAACTGGAGAATCCAGTTGAGAAATTTGGCACTGGCTCACTTTGACCCATCTCTAGTTGGATCCCACTCACACCACCTGGAGCTCACAAGGATATGCCACCTAGAACTCTTGTGCCTGAATAAGCATTCACCTTAGCATGCATCCAGGCTCAATAAGTTATTCTTCAGTGCTATACTTTCTAAGAGTTAACCAGATAGCTATTTGTTTGAAAGAGGAATAGTAGAGCTGAAGCATGTGGTTGGGTAGCCATATGAGTGAGAAGACTGTGTGCTAATTAGTTTTTGCTAACTTGACACTAGATAGAGCTATTTGAGAAGTGGAGCCTCACTAAAGAAAATGCCTCCTTCAGGTTGCCTGTAGGGCAAATATGTAGGGTATTTTTTTTCAATCCATAATTGATGTGGATGGGCCTAGTTCACAGTGGGTGGGGTATCACCCTGAGATAGGTGTTCCTGAGTTTTATAAGAAAATAGCTGAGTAAGCCAGCAGACAACCCTGTTCCATGGTTTCTGCTTCAGTTCCTGCTTCCAGACTCCTGCCTTACTTGAATTACTCCCTTGACTTCTCACGGTGACACACTATGACCTGAGAGTTGTAAGCTGAAGTAAAATCTTTCCTCCTCAAGTTGCTTTTGGTCACAGTGTTTTATAACAGCATAGAAATCTAAGGCAGGTTGCTTACAATGTATATTTATGTGAGGTGGAAAAGGAGAACAAACAATTAGCACCCAATAATCGTGATTATTGGGAATAGATGCATGAGTGAACAGGAGTGAATGGATACATATCCCTTGGCATAGTTAATAAGAATGCCAAGATTATACAATATTAATATTATCACATAACATCCTTTGTTAATTGATCTTTAATTTATCACACTTCAATTCACCAAGATTGCAAATTATGACCTATTATTAAAGTAACTTCCAGTGACAAATATGGGTAGAATGTGGTGTAGTAGTGATATAAAACTAGCCCTCATAGGTACACTACAAATTTAGGAATTATCTAGGAGCCCTCATTTTTGTCATTTCCTGATATGAGCAAATGCTTAGGTATTATCTGTACTTTATTCAAGATGCTGGTTTATTCACATTGATAGATAAGGCTGTATAGTCACAACTCTAGCTGTGACTAAAGACAAGGTGGGTGTAGTAGCATGTACCTTTAATCTCACCACAATGGAGGCAAAAGCAGGAGGATCTCTATGAATTCTATATACAACCTGGTCTATATAGAAAGGAATAGACCAACAATGGCTACATAGTGACATTTGTGGTGGAAGTTGGATCTCTTTGGTGAAATAGGTTGGCAGTTTGGGTTGGCATCTGGCCACACATGGGGAAAAGATTGGCATCAATTTGCCTGCTGGGATAAACAAAGCCAGGTTGTGGCCTGACAATATGCCCTATTGAAGGGGCATTTCTAAGAAACCATGCAAGCCACGCAGATGACGTCAGTTATCATAAAAAGAAACAAGACTGCTGGACATTGTGAGAAACTTTGTGGACCCTTGTGACTGACAAGTATTACAAGATAATGAAATATATAAGCTGAAGAATTTCATGGGCTGTCTCTCTTTCTCCTGCCCTCACCAACTTATAAGTCACGCTGAAGAAGAGCATAGCAAGATACAACATTAACAGAATTTAGATTGTTATATTTCAAGGAAAAGGCCAAGCATAAAAACTGCTGAGAGTCCCTTGAAGGTGTCTGTCTGTCTTGGGGCCCTAAGGCACCGGAAAAAGTGTGTGAGGCAAGTAGAGTTCAGAAGCCGCTTGGGGAGGTGTTCAGCTTTGAGACTTGCCTGGGCCAAAGAGACTGAGGAGGTAAGTCTTAGTTGATTGAAAAAGCCACCCTCAGTTGACAATTGAAACAGACTGATTTTATAAACCAGCCACCATTTAGTGGTGGAAATAGACTGGCCTATGAACTGGCAAAGTAAGGTCCAACGAACACTAATCTTTGAAAGGGACTGTCTTCTGGGACTGCTGTAAACCAAGCCATCCAGCACAGAACTACACTAAGAATATTAATATCCTTTTAAGAAAGTTAAAATACTGTTAGGTTTTTTAGATAGGTATTTACAATTTTGGGGACATTAAGGCATTTTTAGCTAGATTATAGATTTTAGATAATAGGTTTTGCTTATAAGGTTTAGGTAATTTATAGATGTGTGTTAAATTTTAGTAAATATAGGTGTTTATAAGTAACAATATTCTGTTACAGACATACTAACAAAAAACTAGAAAGCAAACAGATGAAACTTATGCTAAGACTATTGACAGTCTTCTTTTTTTTCTTTATTTTTTATTTCTTCAAGTTACATCTCAATCGCAGTCCCTTCCCTATTCCCCCTTCAGTCCCACCCTCCCACCCTCAACCCCCCATCCTCTTCCCTTTTTTTTTCTTTAAGTTTAAGGTATATCTTATTTCCCCCTACAGTTTCTCCTTTCAGTCCAACAAATGGCTCTTTCTCTTATAATAATAAATACAATACAGTACAACAGAGGTAATTAGGCCACAGTTACGAGGGTTATATGGCTTAACGTACATTCCCAATGACCAGTCCATATGTATTTGGTACCTGACTTTAACATTTTACTATCTAACCATCTCCATGAGTTTAAAGTTCTATATCTGACTCAACATTCATACTAACTTGCAACACAATTTTAAAAGTATCTTCTTAGATCTATAACACTCTCTTGACTCCTAAACAACTCAAAATTAAATTATGAGACTCTAGCTATCTGTTCTTCAACCACCTCAGAGACCTGAGAGGGATAAATATATCTGATTTTACAGGAAGTACAGGGACTGCAGCTTCCCAAACTAAGAAATGACATACCAATGTCTGCCTGGACAGTTCCCATTTTCTCTCCATACATTACAGCATCGATCTTCAGTCGTTTGGCCCCGCTTCTCTGACAGACATTGATTGTAGAGCAGGGGTTATGAAGGACTTACCTACCCTGTCTTGGCAGAGCTATGCTGTCGACTTACCTGCTTCCAGGTTTTGTCCTTTTTGGACAGCATTCTGTCTACAGTTGGAGCAAGGGGCTTTTCCTACCAAGAGATAGGCTTGCGACTAATTCAATCATCTCCCACTGGAGATTCTTCGATGCTCATCTTCTACTTGGAGGAGAATAGGGGGTGCTGTCAGGAGTTGATAAGTCTTGATATAAAAAAAAATCTAAAGTTACGAAAACATCTTTGAATGCCATATTCTGCAGATCTCTTGAGGTCTTTGAAGAGGCCCTATCTATCTCTTATATTAGGGTAAGCAGATGTTGCTTGTCTCATAGCAGATTTATTTCTGATTAGCTTAGCAAGTAACTATAATAGGCTGTCATAGTACCTAACAGAATGACCGGCTTGCATAACCATTAGTTTGCATTTCTTAATTATCCTAAACAGTTCATGACAGTTAGTAGTAAAAGGCCGAAACATCACATTTCATTTTTTTTTCTTTACCTCCTAACCCTTCCATCCCATTTCTCTGGGGTGGGGTGTCCTTATATAACAGTCCCTCATCTCAGTAGAGAGGTCGTATGAGGGCCAAGAGCCTCTTCATTCATTGGGGATCTACGAAGCATTACCATCAGTGAAAAGTGTCTCGTTGCCCGGGAGAGAGAACTACTAAACAAACAAACCAATAAGCATACAATAGATAAGAAGACTAAAAAATAGAAAAAAATATAACTAATATATAAAAAAATAAATAAATAAAAATTAAAAATAAGAAGTCTATGTCCAAGTTCCCTTTGGTGTGTTAGTTGTAGTATCGATACCTTCTACTATATAGCTAAAATCCTACTATAAGTGAATAGATGCCATATGTGTCCTTCTGAGTCTGGGTTAGTTCATCAGGATGAGCTTTTCTACTTCCATCCATTTGGCTGCAAATTGCATAATTTCATTGTTCTTGATAGCTGACTAATATTCCATTGTGTACATGTACCACAGTTTTTTAACCCATTCTTCGGTTGAGGGACATCTGGGTTGTTTCCAATTTCTTCTATTACAAATAAGGCTGCTATGAACATAGATGAGGAAACTTCCTTATGATTCCGTGAAGAGGCATTTGGGTGTATACCCAGAAGTGGTATGGCTGGGTCCTGAGGCAGAGCTATTCCAAGTTATCTAAGATATCGCCAGACTGACCTCCATAGTGGTTGCACAAGCCTGCACTCCCACCAGCAATGGAGTAGGGCACCATCACCAGCATGTGCTGTCATTTGAGTTTTTGATCTTAGCTATTCTGACAGGTGTGAGATGGAATCTCAGAGTCATCTTGAGTTGCATTTCTCTGATGATTAAGGATGTTGAGCATTTCTTCAAGTGTCTCTCAGCCATTAGGGATTCCTCCTTTGTGAATTCTCTATTTAGCTCTGTCCCTCATTTTTTTATTGGATTATTTGTTTTCTTGGCATTTAATTTCTTGAATTCTTTGTAGATTTTCAATATTAGCCCTCTGTCATGTGGGGTTGGTAAAGATTTTCTCGCAGTCTGTAGGCTGCCATTTTGTTTGAATGACAGTGTCCTTTGCCTTACAGAAGCTTTTCAGTTTCATGAGGTCCCATTTATTGATTGTTGACCTCAGGTTCTGAGCTGTTGGTGTTCTGTTCAGGAAGTTGTCTCCTGTGCCAATTAGTTTGAGGGTTTCTCCCACTTTTTCTTCTAGTAGATTTAGTGTGACCGGCCTTATGTTAAGGTCTTTGATCCACTTGGACTTAAGTTTTGTACAAGGTGATAAGTATGGGTCTAACTTCATTCTTTTACAAACGGACATCCAGTTGGAGCAGCATCATTTGTTGAAGATGCTGTCCTTCTTCCATTGTGCCGTTTTGGCTTCTTTGTCAAAAATTAGGTGGCCATAAGTGTGTGGGTCTATTTCTGGATCTTCAATTCGATTCCATTGATCTACTGGTCTGTTTCTATACCATTACCATGCTGTTTTTTCAACTATTGCTCTGTAGTACAGCTTGAAATCTGGGATGGTAATACCTCCAGATGTTTTTTTTATTGTACAGGATTGATTTAGCTATTCTAGGCTTTTTGTTGTTCCATATGAAATTGAGGCTAGCTCTTTCCAAGTCTATAAAAAATTGTGTTGTTATTTTGATAGGAATTGCATTGAATCTGACAGTCTCCTTAAATGTTACAAGGAATCATTCTACCATGACATACATTGCCTCACTGCTTAGACTATGAGCACACTCAAAAGTCAAACTTATCTTAGTGAAGAAACAGGCAGATTCAAAACAATAAACATCAAAAGAAAACTTCTGAGTCTGTTATTGAATCTTAATTGATTTGAAGACAACTCCATTTGAAGACAATTCAAAGAAACTTAACAGTCAATACTTTTGAAATTGTTTATGTTCTAGTTCTACAAAGAACATGAATTCTTCATGTTCTACTTCTAAATATGTCCTTCTTGTCCTTGTAAAAAACCACTTTATGCCAAGTGTGGTGGCGTGTGCCTTTAATCCCAGCACTCTGGAGTTAGATGCAGGTATCCCACTGTGAGTTTAAGGCCAACATGGTTTACAAAGTGAGTCCTGGACAGCCAGTAGTGTTACATGGAGAAGCCCTGTCTCGAAAAACAAAATAATAATAATAATAATAATAATAAATTTACATGTCTATAAAAGATGATTGGCATATTTTCTTTTAAATAATGAATTTGATTTTTGAATTCCAATTCTAAAATCTTTTATCTAAACAGCTATTGCTTTTTTTTCTCCATTTCCCCAAAGGATCACACTCGATTGAACCTTTATTATTATTTTTTAATAAATAAATTTATTTCTTTGTTGCTTCAGGTAACATCTCCATCACATTGTCTTCTTTCCCCCCTTCCCAGCCCCGCCCTCCCACCCTCTACCCCCTAACCCTTCCATCCTACTCCTCTGGAGCGGAATGTCCCTACATAGCAGTCCCTCGCCCCAGTTCAGAAGTCATGTGAGGGCCAAGAGCCTCCTCATACACTGAGGGCCTACAAGGCAGTAACACCAGTGAAAAGTGTCTCATTGCCAGGGATAGAAAACTAAAAACAAACAAACAAACAAAATAAAAAAATAAAAAGTCTATGACCATGTTCCCTTTGGTGCGTTGGTTGTAGTATAGATATCCTGTACTATATAGCTAAAATCCTAATATATGTGAATAGATGCCATGTGCATCCTTCTGAATCTGTGTTACCTCACTCAGGATGAGCTTCTCTAGTTCCATCCATTTGGCTGCAAATTGCATGATTTCATTGTTCCTGATAGCTGAGTAATATTCCATTGTGTACATGTACCACAGTTTTTTAATCCATTCTTCAGTTGAGGGACACCTGGGTTGTTTCCAGTTTCTAGCTATTAAAAATAAGGCTGCTATGAACATAGATGAGGAAACTTCCTTATGATTCTATGAGGAGTCATTTGGGTGTATACCCAGAAGTGGTATGGCTGGGTCCTGAGGCAAAGCTATTCTAAGTTTTCTAAGATATCGCCAGATTGACCTCCATTGTGGTTGCAAAAGTCTGTACTCCCACCAGCAATGGAGTAGGGTTCCCCTTTATACATAATCTTGCCATCATGTGCTGTCATTTGAGCTTTTGGCCTTAGCCATTCTGACAGGTGTGAGATGGAAACACAGAGTCATCTTGAGTTGCATTTCTCTGAATATTAAGGATGTTGAACATTTCTTCAAGTGTCTCTCGGCCATTAGGGATTTGCCCTTTATGAATTCTTTATTTAGCTTTGTCCTCCATTTTTTTTTGATTGGATTATTTGTTTTTTTTGAATTTAATTTCTTGAATTCTTTGTAGATTTTTGATATTAGTCCCATGTCAGATGTGGGGTTGGTGAAGGTATTCTCCCAGTCTGTAGGCTGCCTTTTTGTTTGAATGACAGTGTCTTTTGCCTTACAAAAGCTTTTCAGTTTCATGAGGTCCCATTTATTGATTGTTGGTGTTCTGTTCAGGAAGTTGTCACCTGTGCCAATGAGTTCGAGGGTTTTTCCCACTTTTTCTTCTAGTAGATTTAGTGTGACCGGCCTTATGTTAAGGTCTTTAATCCACTTGGACTTAAGTTTTGTGCAGAATGATAAGTGTGGGTCTAATTTCATTCTTTTACATGTGGACATCCAGTTGGACCAGCACCATTTGTTGAAGATGCTGTCCTATTCTCCACCAAGTAGAAGATGAGCATTGAAGAATCTCCAGTGGGAGATGATTGAATTAGTTGCAAGCCTATCTCTTGGTAGGAAAAGCCCCTTGCTCCAACTGTAGACAGAATGCTGTCCAAAAAGGACAAAACCTGGAAGCAGGTAAGTCGACAACCTAGCTCTGCTAAGACAGGATAGGTAAGTCCTTCATAACCCCTGCTCTACAATCAATGTCTGTCAGAGAAGCGGGGCCAAACGACTGAAGATCGATGCTGTAATGTATGGAGAGAAAATGGGAACTGTCCAGGCAGCCACTGGTATGTCATTTCTTAGTTTGGGAAGCTGCAGGCCCTGTACTTCCTATAAAATCAGATATATTTATCCCTCTCAGGTCTCTGAGGTGGTTGAAGAACAGATAGATAAAGTCTCATAATTAAATTTTGAGTTGTTTAAGAGTCAAGAGAGTGTTATACATCTAAGAAGATACTTTTAAAATTGTGTTGCAATTAGTATGAATGTTGAGTCAGATATAGAACTTTAAACTCATGGAGATGTTTAGATAGTAGAATGTTAAAGTCAGGTATCAAATACATATGGACTGGTCATTGGGAATGTACGTTAAGCCATATAACCCTCATAACTGTGGCCTAATTACCTCTGTTGTACTGTATTGTATTTATTATTATTATAAGAGAAAAAGCCATTTGTTGGACTGAAAGGAGAAACTGTAATGGGAAATAAGATATACCTGAAACTTAAAAGAAAAAAAAAGGGAAGAGGATGGGGGGTTGAGGGTGGGAGGGTGGAACTGGAGAGGGAATAGGGAGAGGACTGTGATTGACATGTAACTTGAAGAAATAAAAAATAAAGGAAAAAAAAAGAAGATGCTGTCCTTCCTCCATTGTGTGGTTTTGGCTTCTTTGTCAAAAATAAGGTGGCCATAGATGTGTGGGTCCATTTCTGAGTTTTCCATTCGATTCCATTGATCTACTGCTCTTTTTCTATACCAATACCATGTTGTTGTTACTACTATTGTCTGTAGTACAGCTTGAAATCTGCGATGGTGATACCTCCAGATTTTTTTTTTTATTGTGCAGGATTGATTTAGCTATTCTGGATTTTTTGTTGCTCCATATGAAATTGAGAATAGCTCTTTTCAGGTCTATAAAGAATTGTGTTGGTATTTTGATAGGAATTGCATTGAATCTATATATTGCTTTTGGTAGGATGGCCATGTTTATTATGTTGATTCTACCTATCCATGAGCATGGGAAATCTTTCCATCTTCTAAAGGCCTCTTCTATTTCTTTCTTTAAGGGCTTTAAGCTCTTGTTGTACAGGTCCTTTACTTGCTTGGTTAGAGTTACCCCAGGTATTTTGTATTGTTTGTGGCTATTGGGAAGGGGGTTGTTTCCCTTATTTCTTTCTCAGCCCTTTTGTTTGTTGTATAAAGAAGGGCTTCTGATTTTTTTTTAATTAATTTTGAATCCAGCCCCCTTGCTGAAGGTGTTTATCAGCTGTAAGAGTTCTCTGGAGGAATTTTTGGGTTCACTTATGTATACTATCATATCATGTGCAAACAGGGATAATTTGAAAGGTCCATTTCCAATTTTTATCCCTTTGATCTCTTCTAGTTGTCTTATTGCTCTAGCAAGAACTTCAAGTACTATATTGAAGAGATGTGGTGAAAGTGGGCATCCTTGTCTTGTCCCTGAGTTTAGAGGAAATGCTTCAACTTTCTCTCCATTTAATTTGATGTTGGCCACTGGCCTGCTGTGTATTGCCTTTATTATTTCTAGGTACAGTCCTTGTATGCCCATTCTCTCCAGAACTTTTAGCATGAAGGGGTGTTGGATTTTGTCAAATGCTTTTTCTGCTCTAGCGAGATTTCATCTTTTTTTTTCTTTCATCTTGTTTATGTGGTGAATTATGTTGATAGAATTCCGTATGTTAAGTATTTTCGCATCTATGTTCATGAGGGAGATTGGTCTGAAGTTCTCTTTCTTTGTTGGGTCTTTGTGTGGTTTAGGAATCAGGGTGACTGTGGCCTCATAGAATGAGTTTGGCAGTGTCCTTTCTGATTCTATTTGGTGAAAGAATTTGAAGATTATTGGTGTTAGCTCCTCTTTGAAGGTCTGGTAGAATTCTGTCCTAAAGCCATCTGCATCTGGCCCTGGGCTTTTTTTGGTTGGGAGATTTTTAATGTCTGTTTCTATTTCCTTAGGGGATATAGGGCTGTTTAATCTGTTAATCTGATCTTGATTTATCTTCGAATCTATCTTTTAGAATCTATCAAGAAAATTGTCCATTTTGCTTAAGTTTTAAAATTTGGTGGAGTATAAATTTTTAAAGTAGAATCCAAATAGTCTCTGGATTTCCTCATTGTCTGTTGTTATTTCTCCCTTTTCATTTCTGATTTTGTTGATTTGGGTTTTTTCCCTCTGCCTTTTAGTTATTTTGGCTAAGGGTCTGTCTATTTTGTTGATTTTCTCAAAGAACCAACTCTTGGTTTCATTGATTCTTTGTATAGTTCTTTTTGATTCTAAGTTGTTGATTTCAGCCCTAAGTTTGATGATTTCCTGTCTTCTGCTCTTCTTGGGAGTGCTTGCTTCTTTTTTTTTTCCAATTCACCCAGCTTAGCTGTTAGTTCACTAATATGAGCTGTCACAATTTTCTTTTTGAAGGCACTTAGTGCTATGAACTTTCCTAGTAGCACAACTTTCATTGTGTCCCATAGGTTTGAGTATGTTGTGCCTTCATTGTCTTTGGATTTTAAGAAATCTTTGATTTCCTTCTTTATTTCTTCTCTGACCCAGTGGTCATCCAGTAAAGAGTTGTTCAATTTCCATGTGTGTGTGTAGGCTTTCTGTTGATTCTTTTGCTGTTGAAGTCCAGCTTTATTCCATGGTGATCTGATAAGATATAAGGGGTTATTTCAATTTTCTTGTATCTATTGAGGCTATCTTTGTGTCCAACTATATGGTTGATTTTGGAGAAGGTTTTTTGCACAGCTTCTTACAACTTTTGTGGCTTTGTGGCTGTTTTCTCCAAGATCAAAATGCGTCTGTGCGGGCTGCGGCTATCTTGGATACCTGAACCTTTATCATTTTAGGGTTTTTTTTTTGCATTTTTACATTTACATATACTTTTAAAAGTTGATTCAGCATGTCAGTTCAAACAAAATAATTAGTTTCATAAAAGGACAGAACCTATTAAATTTCTTTTCAATTTAATGATATAAAATCTAGTTCTGAACCAATACATCTGTTTAAGCAATAAAAATGGGACACATCAAAGGGAAATATCTGTTTCAACACTTCACTGCTTATATCACAGTAAAAGGACTAATCAGATAACCTTCTGCCTTGGTTGCTACTGACAGTAAGTGAAATGTTAGAATATCTGAAGAAGAATGGTATAGTTAGTGCAGAGCAAATAATATGGGAACAATGCACACACACAAACTGTAAAAATGTTGAAACAATTGATGTAACAGAGGAAAATACTTGAATTCTACAGAGGATGTAGAAAACTAAAAATAGATGACACCTGTCAAATCTTTGATGTTCAAAATGATTTACACGGAGTGAAGGGAAGAGTTTACTAGCTTACCATTTCTGGCAGTCCAAAGGACAAACCTATCCATAAATGAAGCTGCTCTTCAACTTAGAAACTGTGTTGATAACCCATCAGAATATATGGAGATGGTGTCATGTCCAAGTAACCAGCAGAGGTCTGAAAACAGACATTTAACTAAGGAGATGATATCTGAATCACTAGGTGAGAGACAGCAAAACTCATTTTTGTCAATGATGAGGCATCCATAGACAGAAGTGGCAGGGTATGAAGAAAAACCAGATGGAAGCTGGATCTGGACCATAAAGAAGTATCTCATACCCACACAGAACATGCATCATCAAGTGACAAGTGACATCATTCTTAAGAAGCAAAAGTTCAGATTATAGAGGGCAACAATCTCATGTCACAGATGTAGGATAACAAACTCATTAAAGGAGTTCAGAATACACAAACAACAATGCACATAACGGTATCATTTACACTAAATATAAAGAGGCAAAAGTGATTTTTTTGAAAGACATGCTGTTATATATTTTTAATTTTAGATATGTACGTAGTATTAACCAAATCAAGGACAGTACCAGCTAACAGCAACAATCAGTAATTAATGGTAAAACTGTTCATGCTAGACAGAGTGACACATACCTTTAATCCCAGCACTTGGGAAGCAGAAGCAGACAGATCTGTGATTTTGAAATCAGCCTGGTCTACGTAGTGACACTGCTTCAAATTAAAGAAACAAACAAAATCTATGACTATTTCAATAAGTAGCATATAAATGAGAAATTGTATCTATATTTTGTAATGTTTCTGATACCTGGTGTACAACTTATTTAAATTAATCTATTCAATATTCAGATTTTATAGGTCATATCTGTAGGGGTTAGATAAATTAGATTTAGAAAATATATAGGAGTTTCTGATACTGTCTCTTAATTCGGGGCCTGAAGAGCATTATCAGCATGAAGTCAGGAAAAGCAGGAAAGACTCAATAGACTGAAAAACAAGTTTGAAGTCAGGAAAACAGGAAAGACTTAATGGACTTGAAGAAACAAAGTATCTGGCCTGACATTGTTTTCAGCTGCTAAGTGGGAAGAGCCCAAATTAAGCTGAAACAGAGTTCCTCCTATTTAAGGACAGTGCATGGAGCCCAGAAAGAGAAGAGGCCCCTGATGCTATAGAGCTCCAAGAGTCCTGCTGAAAAAAGGGCTGGCCATTGATGGCCAGCTCTCTCCCTGAAGCAGAAAGAAGCTGGTGAGCAAAGAAAGCCTGAGCAAGACACCAAAAGGCCAAGGACTAAACCCTGTAGCTCAGCTTTTGCCTAGAGGGGTTTGATCTGTCCAAACAGTGGCCTAAAGGAAACAGTGCCTGGCTTTAAGGACTGAGGCAGAGCAGCTGAGTTCCTGATTCAAAAGAAGTAAGTTGGTCTGCAGACGGCTGGGGTCTCCCACAGAGAAGAAAGCATGAAGCCTTATTTAAGGTGAGACTGCAATAACCAACTTACCCTGACGAACCTGCATCTGAGAGATCCAGAAAAAGGACTGCTAAGTGCGTTAAAGAATCTACAACAAAGACTGTGTTCCTGACGACTGAGGACCTGCCCCAGAGACTGTATCATTCTAAAAGGTTATGAAAGTAGTTGTTATGATTATCAATAGGTTTAGTGGATAGGTTAAAGGGGTTGTAGGAATTTATAGGATTAATAGATAAGAAATTGTTGGTGTTTGTTATAAGTGAATTTAGTAATAAATAAATAAGTGTTGAATAATAATTTAAAAGATCAGTTACACATATCATTTACAGACATTTAACTAAGGAGATGATATCTATACACTTCAATTAATTAAAAACTCTTAATTACTCATGAGTACAAGAATTTTTATAAAAGAGAATGCAAATTTTTCAAACAAATACTGTGTATATTTAGTGAAAATCTTAATATCATGTTTAAGTTCCCATCCCGTAGTATATTAGGATAAATTTAATCTTGTTCCATTTATTTTTTTAAATATTTATTTAGTACTTCAAGTTACATTTCTATCACAACTCCCTCTTTCCACACCTCCCAGTGCCACCCTTCCACCCTCTATCCCCTCTCCCTTATATCCCACTCTTCCAGAGTGGGGTGTCCCTACATATCAGTCCCCAGCCCCAAGTCAGCAGTCATATGAGGGCTAAGAGCTTCCTCATATACTGGGGGGCTACAAGGCAGCACCACAAGGACAAAGTGTCTCATTAACAAGTAACAAAGTCTATGTTCCTGTTCCTTTTGGTGCATTGGTTGTAGTATAGTTATCCTGTACTATATGGCTAAAACCCAATTATAAGTGAATAGGTGCCATGTATATCTTTCTGAGACTGTATAAGCTTGTAGAGAGCTGCGATGTGCCGCGCCCTAAAGATGGCACCTGTTTCCGCCTCCCACCAGCCCGACGGTGAGCGCTCTCGATGATAAACAAGTTCATATTTGGCAAAGACCGCTGATCTGGCTTGCTTCCGCATATGTGGGCCTCTAAGATAGCACTACGTGGCTTTACTTGATTGGCTGTTCATTTAGTATTTAGCCTGTGGGTTGGGTCTGCCCGGGCATTCATTCATTCGGAATTCGGAAGACTGTTTTCAAGGGACCTGATTAAACTGCTGGAGAAGAGCTTTTGTGAGTTGTGTCATCCTTGCTGGTCGAGGGGGACGCGACAGGTGGTGGCCCATACGGGGACCCAGAAAAGACTCAGAACTCCTGCAGTCAGGGGCAGCGCGCTGGTAAGTTCCTGGGATAAATCAGGACAATAAAGTTTCACGGAGATAGCGAACAAAAAGTAAAGATTCGCGGATAATAGCGAACATATGGTAAAGATTCGCAGAGATAGCGAACGAAAGGTAAAGTTTCGCGGAGAAGCAGCGAACTGAAAGTAAATTTTTAAACATGGGATTGTCTGAGTCACACCCAATTTTTCTGGCTCTTCAAGAGCTACTTTTAGCTAGGAATTTGAAGATTAAGAAGTCTACCCTAGAAAGATTTTTGAATGAATGTGATTCCGTGGCTCCGTGGTTTGCGGTGTCCGGGAATCTTACGGTATCCTGCTGGGACAAATTAGGCAGGGACTTGGATTTTGCTTGGGAGCAAGGGACTCTGAAGCATGGAGTAAGACCGATTTGGAAAATGGTGAGGAGTTGTTTAGAAGATCAGAGATGTTGTAATGCGATCAAAGAGGGAGAATCAGCCTTGGAACTGCTGCAAGGGGAAAGATCTGAGCAAGTAGACAGTGAAAAGGAAAGTAACAAAGGTGAAAGATTTGAGCAGGCAGACAGTGAAAATGGAGGCAAAAAGAAAGTTCCTCTCTATCCCAATCTTAGAGATTTTAGAGATTTTAGAGATTTTGAGGACTCAGAGAGCACGGATTCTGAAGGAGAGCTACACGCTCTAATAGAACAGTTGGAGAGGACTGTTATTAGAAAAAAGGAAAAGAAAAAGGTAAAAGAAAAGGACATGTCGGCGGCAGTCAGTGTGGGTGGAGCCGTTGCTACAGCGCCTGACATGTTGGCGGCAGTCGGAGTGGGTGGAGCTATTGTTACAGCGCCTTCAGCCACGCTGGCGGTGGCTGGTGTAAATAAAGCTGTTGCCATGGCGCCTTCAACTCCTCCTCCATATCCAGAAGCCACTCAGATAGATCAGCCTGTTCAGTCCCTGAAAGTAGGGAGATCTTTCTGCCTGGGGATGTGGACACAAGTAAGAACAGAATTACAGTTTGCCTATCCGGTATACCAAGACCCACAAGGGAACAGGTACAAGGAACCGCTTGATTTTAAGGTGGTAAAATCTCTTGCAGAGTCGGTTTGTACCTATGGTACTACCGCTTCTTTTACAATGGCTCAAGTGGAAGCATTAAGCAGACATTGTATGACTCCGAGTGATTGGAGTGGCCTGGTCCGCGCCTGCTTAAGTCCAGGTCAATACTTAGACTGGAAAGCTTTCTTGATTGAGTATGCCACTGAGCAAGCAGCCAATAATCAGAGAGATGGAAATCCAGCCTGGGATAGAGATATGCTTCTTGGGCAGGGGAGATTTGCCAACCAGCAGATAGGATATCCTATTCAGATTTATGAGCAAATAAACAAGATAGCTATCAAGGCTTGGAGATCTCTCCCTAATAAAGGGGAGGTGAGTGGGAACTTGACTAAGATTCTACAGGGCTCCATGGAGCCCTTTTCAGATTTTGTAGCACGAATGGTGGAAGCAGCAGGGAAGATTTTTGGTGACCCGGATGCTGCTTTGCCACTAATAAAACAGTTGGTCTATGAGCAATGTACTAAAGAGTGTAGAGCTGCTATCACCCCTTACAAGAACAAAGGGCTAGAAGCCTGGATGAAAGTGTGTAGAGAACTTGGAGGGCCGTTAACTAATGCTGGTCTTGGTGCTGCAGTAATACAGTTGGCCAGAAAAGGTGGAGGAAGTTCAGGAGTTTGTTTTAAGTGTGGCAAGATGGGACACTTTAAAAGACAGTGCCCCAGGGGAAGGAATACAGAAAGTACAGGAAGTGTACAACACCCCAGGCGGCCGGGGTTATGCCCAAAATGTAAAAAAGGGAACCATTGGGCTAATGAATGCCATTCAGTGATAGACATCCATGGCCAGCCTTTAACTCAAGGTTATGGTGGCGCTCGTCAAAAAAACGGACAGCGGGGCCCACGACCTCAGGGCCCACAAATATATGGGGCAGTAGAGAATCAGGACAAAAACAGAGTCAAGAGAGATGGCCAACCCTCCGCCATCCGAGAGACCGCGGAGAGCCACTGCAGGCTCAGCAGGATTGGACCTCTGCTCCACCACCAGACTCGTATTAACACCCCAAATGGGGGTCCAGTTAATTGAAACAGATTTTAAAGGACCCCTTGAACCTGGTACAGTTGGTTTGTTGTTAGGGAGGTCATCATCAGCCTTGAGAGGACTTATTGTCCATCCTGGAGTTATAGATCCAGATTATACAGGAGTGGTTAAGATCATGGTAGCCTCCCCCTGTGGTATAACGGCTATCTCTCCTGGAGATAGAATTGCTCAATTGATCATGTTGCCAAGCTTACATGACCGCTATGCAGCAAAGGATAGAGAGAGAGGAAAAGATGGTTTTGGGTCCACGGGCACGGATTTGACTTTTCTCTCCCTGGATTTGGACCAACGCCCTGTCTTGGAGTTAAAAGTTGATGGTAAAAAGATCTTGGGCCTTTTGGATACTGGGGCTGATAGGAGTATTATAGCAAAGAAAGACTGGCCTTCAGGTTGGCCTGTACAAGCCTCTTCTCAAACACTTCAAGGCCTGGGTTATGCTAAGACTCCAGATATGAGTGCAAGGTTATTAAAGTGGCAGGACCAAGAAAACCACTCAGGAGAAATGCAGCCATATGTACTTGAGCTCCCTATCTCCCTTTGGGGAAGAGACCTTTTAAAGGATATGGGATTTAAATTGAGTAATGACTATTCTGATTCAGCCCAACGTATGATGCAAGATATGGGATATGCTCCAGGCTTTGGAATAGGAAAATATTTGCAGGGATGAAAGAGTCAAATATCTATGCAGCAAAGACAAAAGAGACAGGGCCTGGGTTTTGACTAGGGGCCATTGAGGAGGGCATTCCCATAACTTGGAAGACGGAGGATCCAGTATGGGTTCCTCAGTGGCCACTTTCCTCTGTAAAATTGAATGCAGCCAAAGATTTGGTGGATGAACAGATGTCTTTAAAGCATATAAAACCATCTGTATCTCCCTGGAATACACCTATCTTTGTCGTTAAAAAGAAATCTGGAAAATGGAGATTGTTGCATGACCTGTGTGCCATAAATCAACAAATGCAGATCATGGGCCCAGTGCAACGCGGCTTGCCGCTTTTGTCAACTTTGCCAGCCTCATGGCCTATTATAGTTATAGATATAAGAGATTGTTTTTTCTCCATCCCTTTGTGTGCCAAAGATAGTGAGAGATTTGCATTTACTGTTCCATCCTGTAACCATGAGGAACCTGATCAGAGGTTTGAATGGGTAGTATTACCCCAGGGCATGGCAAACAGCCCTACTATGTGCCAACTGTATGTGGGGGAAGCCATCGCTCCCTTGAGAAAGAATATTCCAGATTTGAGATGTGTTCATTATATGGATGATATCTTACTGGCAGCTAAGAGTGAACAAATGTTAGATCGGGCCTATGAAGAATTAGTTCAATTATTAAAAAAGAAAAGGTTGTTTATTGCTCCTGATAAGGTTCAAAAGGAAAATGTGGTTGATTATTTAGGAGCGAAGGTTGGACCAGAAAAGATAATACCTCAAAAGATTGAGATAAGAAAAGATAATTTAAAGACTTTAAATGATTTTCAAAGGTTGTTAGGAGATATCAATTGGGTAAGAGGCTATTTAAAGCTACCAAATTATGAAATAAGACCCCTATATGATATTTTGAAAGGTGACTCAGCACTTAATTCTCCTAGGCAATTAACAGAAGAAGCAAGAAAAGCTTTATGTAAAGTGGAAGAAAGGTTACAGAGTGCCTTCCTAAAGAGATGGCAGGAAGGACAGCCCATTGCATTGTGCATATTTGCCACCTATGGTCAACCTACAGGGTTGTTATGGCAGGATGGACCATTATTATGGACCTATTCAAAGATTTCTCCGAAAAAATCCATAGAACATTATCCCACTGCACTTGCTGCTTTAGCCTTGAATGGTATCCAACAATGCTTGCAGTCTTTTGGAGTTGCTCCTGCCAGTATAATAGTGCCTTATTCCAGTTATCAAATTAAGATTTTGTGTGGCACTGTAGATGACTGGGCAATATTGCAATGTAGCTTTGAAGGAGTGATTGATAACCATTATCCTAAACATCCATTGCTATCATTTTTTAAGGAGCACCCAGTGATATTCCCTAAGGTTACTTCAGCAGTACCACTTCAAGGGTCACCAAATGTGTTTACTGACGGCTCAAAGACAGGCTGTGGAGCCTATTTGATAGAAAGACAAGAGCCCGTGTTATGTCAATTTCAACCGGGCTCCCCCCAAATAGTAGAGTTGAAAATAGTAATTGAGGTGTTTGAAAGATGTCAATTTGCATTCAATTTGATTTCAGATTCAGTCTATGTGGTCAACGCAGTGAAAGTATTAGAATTAGCGGGTCCTATTAAGAATAGTAGTACTGTATGTGCCTTATTACAAGAGTTACAAGTTTTAATCTGGCAGAGAAAAAGGTGTTTTTATATTCAACATATCAGAGCACATACAGGATTACCTGGACCATTAAGTGAGAGTAATGATAAAGTTGATCAATGGACCAGGATGGAATGCATTTTTTGGAGCTCATTCCTGGATCAAGCCAGACAGTTTCACCAATTATTTCATGTAAATGCAAAAACTCTACAGCAGAAATTCCATTTGTCTAGAGCAGATGCTAGACAAGTAGTTTTGGACTGTCCTCAGTGTGTGATTCATCATCATCCTCTCAGTGTGGGAGTGAACCCTAGAGGGTTGATGCCACTCAAAATCTGGCAAATGGACGTTACCCACATTTCAGAATTTGGAACCTTAAAATATATTCATGTATCTGTGGATACCTGCTCAGGTATCATACATGCTACACCTATGAGTGGAGAAAAGGCTCGCAATGTCATAGGACATTGCTTAGAGGCCTGGGCTGCATGGGGAAAACCACAGCAGCTGAAAACGGACATGGACCAGCCTATACGGCACAGTCCTTTGTCTCCTTCTGTAATCAGATGGAGGTACAACTTAATCATGGATTACCATACAATCCTCAAGGACAAGGAATTGTGGAGCGTGCTCATCGCACCTTGAAAGAATGCTTGCAAAAACAAAAAGAGGGAATAGGCCAAGGCCATACCCCCAAGGAGAGAATATCTTTAGCCTTATTTATTTTAAATTTTTTCAATTTGGATGCTCAAGGCCACTCAGCAGCGGACAGACGTCAGGATTCCCATGGTTCACCTAAAAGCATGGTGAAGTGGAAGGACATTCTGACAGGCTCTTGGCGGGGGCCTGACCCCGTGCTAACATGGGCGAGAGGGTCTGTTTGTGTTTTTCCTCAGGATCAACAAGATCCAGTGTGGGTGCCTGAACGCCTTGTGAGGAAGATTCGTCATGAAAACCTTCCTAAGGATCCTGGTGTTAGTAGCAGTGAGTATGTCAGGAATGACTGAGCCGAGATGGGGGATCCTGTCGATATTCCCAAAGCCGATGCCGGTCAGACATGATGCAACTGTGTTTCCACGCTTATTTAGCAGTAATAGAAGCCTAGGCTTACCCTACCTTCCCTTTGATGATCAGAGAAGCCCTATAGAGGGTAATAGAAATGTCAGCTTGAAGGGTAGTCTGTGCTTTTTAATGAGCTTCAATAGGTCAGATGATACAAAATGTATTAAATTGTCTCAGCAGTCAGCAGATTTTTTACCACAACTGAGATTTGGAGGTAGGAGTGGTGGTTTGTTTTCAGGCATTGGTTCTCGCCTTAAAGGATGGTGGCCCACACGAGTCTCTGACCGGGACCCCCCCAGACAGCCACGCTGGGCACCTTTTTGTAAAGGATCCACAGGAGAGGAAGGACCTTTTCCCTGGACCGGATGTCAGGAGCGCAGAGCAGTTTGGGTTCAACAAGATTATTTTTCCTTTAGCCCCATGATTAGTAATATAGTGAATAAGTCTTGTACAGGAATGCTTGATATATCTACTAGGGATCCTCAGCAGACTGCCACCAATCCTTTTGATTTGTGGCTTTTGTGTGGAGTAAATGGAAGTTGCATGGACTTGGGACCTGTCATTATGCTTGGGGAAGGAATTTATCAAAGAGGTAATTTTTCCCTAGGGTCCGCTACCAATCTGGATTTCTCTAGCAGTAGTGGCTCTGGTACTTGGAATTCTTTGTTTCATTCTTACCGCAACAAGAACTTTTCAGCTTCGCCAGTATGTCTCTGGCCTCCTTTTCTGTGGATTGTAAGTAATGGGAGTGCTTCCTTAGGTGAAGAAAAGTTAGTATGCACTCCGGGCACATGTTTTTATGCCCTATGCTGGAATGCCACAGCCTTTCCTGTGGCTGTGGTGACTAGAATGCCTCGATATGTACCAGTTCCTTTAGAGGCCCCTAATACCATGATGCTATTCAGGTTTAAAAGAGATTTTGGCATCACTGCAGCTATTGTTACTGCTATCACTGTTGCTGATGTGGGAGCTACTGCCTCAGCTATTGCCTTGTCTAGTTCTATATAGACTGCCATTGCCCTGAATAACATCTCAGCCACTGTGGCACAGGCATTGGATACTCACACCTCTATGAATTCTCATCTCAAAGGAGGTCTTATGATAGTTAATCAACGCATAGATTTAATACAAGAACAGATTGATTCTCTTTGGCAACTAGCACAATTGGGGTGTGAGTGGAAATTGCAAGGTTTGTGTGTTACTTCCGTGCAGTATCAAAATTTTACAAAGGCTGCTAATTTGTCTAGACAATTGTCAAAGTTCCTCTTACAGGATTGGTCGGCTGAATTTGAAAATTTGATGAGAGAGCTGAGAGCGACAATTGTCCACATCAATTCCACTCGGGTGGATCTGAGCCTGGCTACTGGCTTAACTTCTTGGATACAGACGGCTATGGATCATCTTAAGGAGTGGGCGGGCATAGGCTCTTTGGCGATACTAATGATACTAGCCTCTCTGGTTTGCCTATGGTGCATCTACAAAATGAGAGCCACACAAAAGCGTAATGCAGCCATGATTATACAAGCCCTTGTCACCATTGAGGCAGGCCAGTCCCCTCAGGCATGGCTTGCTGCCGTGAAGTAAATCTTCACTAAGCATAGTCCCTGCCCACTGAGGTATTCTTTCCATGGATATTAGGGTCTGGCAAGTCAGTGACGGAGTTGACGGGTAAGTCTCGGCCACCTAAGACAAGGCAGTCCCGAGTGGGGAGGCTGACCCAGAGACGGGTAAGAGTTTGAGCACCGCCCTCCTACATAAGCTCACTCAGGATGAGCTTCTCTAGTTCAATCCATTAGACTGCAATTTTCATGATTTCATTGTTTCTGATATCTGAGTAGTATTCCATTGTGTACATGTATCACAGTTTTTTTATCCATTCATCGGTTGAGGGACATCTGGGTGGTCCAATTTCTAGCTATTATAAATAAGGCTGCTATGAATGTAGATGAAGAAATGTCCTTGTGGTTTGGTGAGGTATCATTTGGATGTATATCCAAAAGTGTTATGGCTAGGTCTTGATGTAGAGCTATTCCAAGTTTTCTTAAGATATAGCCCAACTGGTTTCCATAGTGATTGTACAAGTTACACTCCCACCAGCAATGGAGGAGTGTTCCCCTTTTTCCACAACCTCACCAGCATGAGCTGTCATTTGAGTTTTTTTATCTTAGGCATTCTGACAGGTGTGAGATGGAATCTCAGAATCATCTTGAGTTGCATTTCTCTGATTATTAACAATGCTGAGCATTTCTTCAAGGGTCTTTCAGCCATTAGAGATTCCTCCTTGATGGGGTGGTGTTAAGCATTCTAAATGTTAATTAATTGGTCCTGCTTGCTGTCTGTTACTTACATTGTCTCTTATTGGTTAAATAAAATGCTGAGGCCTGAGATTGGGCAAAGACAGAGAAAGGTGGGACTTCCTGAGATTAGAACAGGAACCCTGCATTTTACACAGAGGATTAATGCATTCCAGCCAGGAGTAGGAAGAAGGTGGACACCCACCATGGGTTAGAAGAAGAACCCCATTCCACATGGCCAGGAACATTGGCATAGCGTGGAGAATATCAGTCCAAAGGGACATATGTATATATGTGGTCATATTTGGGTAATAGAATTAAGAGCTAGCTTGGGTGGGCAAAGATTGCTTAATTCAGGCCAAGGCTTGTTAAAATCCACATGGTGTCTGTGTACTCATTTATAATGGCTGGTTAAGGATTGACAGCTGCTGACCCAATTAAATATAATATAAATAGTGGTTAAACAATTTAATTAATTATATCTACATATGGTGCCCGATGTGGGGCAATTAGAATCCATGCTTACAGCATAAGAAGACCCAGGTGAAAGCTCATTTCCTAGCCAAAGAGCAGGGAACTGAAACCAAATGCATTTTAAAGGTGCAGCTACCTTAACAAAAGCTGTTGCCTTGCAGCAAAGGCTAAGTCTTAGCTCTCCTTATGAACTAAAAAACCAGCAACCTTCTAAACAGAGCTTGAGAATTGAATTAAACACCTAGATTAAAAATGGAGGAATTCATAATGTCTCAATACATTTGGATTCCAATTGAGTTTTTTACTTTTAGCATGCAAATGATTTTTACCCTGACAATAGTGATTCTGTGTATCTTTTTTTTTGAGAAAGTTCAGACTAGGATAGTCAAAGAAATGAATTTACAGATGGAATGCTAAATTGCCAACAATGATAATGGGGGAAGAAAGGAGGCTTTTCCTGGTAGGTAAGGCAAAACTGATGAGAGCTGGAGCTCACCGCTCCCTGGTACTAGGTGCCTGTCAGGAGTTTCTGGTATCAGCATGCCAGTGAAATGCAGCCAAAACTAGATTCTAAGGAATACTGGACAAAGCTTTAATTGCAGCATGGGATGGCATGGTTAGACATGCCAAGGCTTTTGGAATCTTGTTTCTTTGCTTGATTTTTGTTGAGATGTATTTGATTTTTCTATATCAAGAGATAGAAAGGATATTTTTCTGGTTTGGCATTGCTAAAACAAGAGATTTTTGGGAAGATTTTGAATTGTAAGTGCAGTTCAAAGTTACTTTCTGGGTTACAGAGTTACTGTTATTTGGGATTTAAGTGAAATATTTGAGCAGGATGGTACTGGCACACACCCTTAATCCCTTAATCCCATCACACTAGAGGAAGAAACAAGCAGATCTCTGAGTTCTAGACCAGCCTAGTTTAAACAATGAAGGCAGGGTGGGAACCCTGCTGATAAGATAAGTCTGCTTGCTAAAAACAGTCTAGAATTAAAAAATGACACGCTTTTTTCCTTGATGTTAAAATTAATAATGTCCTTACTGATCTAAATTTTCTTAAAGAGAAAGGGGACACAAGTCAGTCTCCTTAGGTGTGAAGCTCCCACTGGAGAACTGGTTTCAAGAGACATTTTAACCCCTTAAAGAGATATGTTAATTGCTGGGTGTGTTGGTGCACACCTTTAATCTCAGGACTTGGGAGGCAGAGGAAGGCTGATCTCTGTGAGTTTAAGGCTAGCCTGCTCTACAAAGTGAGTCCAGGACAAGGATACACAGAAAAATCCTCTCTGGGGAAAAAAAAAGGAGAGAGAGAAAAAAAGAGATATATTCTGTTAACCAATGTAAGGACCCAGTGTTAGGCTGGGGAAGAACATGCAAACTACATAGCTTCCACAGAGAACAGTTAAGAAAAGCTAACTTAAATAGCATATCATGCTATACTACACCAATACACCAATCTCCTTAAGAATGAGGTTTCCATGGAGAATTGGAACTCAAACTAATACAAAATGTTTTAATTGATGTTATTGTTTAATAAGGGAATTTCAATTATTTAAATTCATACCTTTATCTCAAACCTCGGGAGACAAGAAAAACCAGGATCCTTGTGTGTTCTAAGCCAATCTAATCTACAGAGCTCTTCAGAGCAAATCAAAACAGCCCAAGCTATAAAAAAAAAAACAACTCTGTCTCAATAAGGATAGATATACCCACATAGAAATTAAATCTCCAAAGAAAGGAGAAAAGGAAATATATATATATATACCTTTGAAAGGGAGACAAAGAGAGACAGATAGATTCCTTTTGATTTTGAAGCCAACCTAATCTACAAAAAGCCAGAACAACACAGAATAAACCTGTTTTAATCAATTAATACATTCATGTCAACCATAGAGGAGAATATTTAAACTTCATGCAGTCGTATGCTGTATTCAATTTAAAATAGATTATATCTAGCATATATATGTAATACTATTACATGCCATGTTTTTATATGACATGAATGGAGGCTTTCAATTTTTTTTTTGCTGTTCAAAGACCAGAAGATATTCCTTAATTAATTTGTGCATTCTGTACATCCAAGGCATTTTTTAATTGAAGAACTATATGTTACTTATGAGAAATTATATGTTTTGAGAACAAAGTGACCAGACATCATAGAAGCAAGACAAGTAGCCCAGATGATCCAGCCTCACAGATTGCCTCAATAGCTGTTACCTCCAAAATCTGCATCCAGAACAACTTCAAACAGCTTGCTGAGATAGCCCAGCCTCACAGACTGTTCCAGACAGGACTTCAATAAAGCCCTGAACTTTCCTACCCAAAGTCCAACTTCAGACTACAAACTGCTCAGGACATTCAAATTGCTGAGCACATAGAGACTGGACCACAAATGTTACAATTAATTTCTTACCCATTTTTCCATTTTTGGAACTCCCAAAAAGGTTTTCTGCATCCCAAATCAGCAGGAAGCAGTTAGCTATCATTTTTAACCTAGCATATACATCCTCGGTAATGTTATACTAAGAATCCTGACTTTGACAAGAAATTTTATTTTATATATATACTTATGTTTCCTGTAGAAGTATTAATAAATTATTTTTATGTTTATTAAATATATTTATTTATCAACTAGTTTTGAATGAATAATCTCAAAAATAAATGAGTACTGCAGATTGAGCAACTGGCATTCTCACTACCCCGTTGAATTGGAATCCCTCTGAGGTGGGACAGTTTTCAATTCTTATACTGAATTATTTTGTTGTGATGGTGCCTAAAATGCCTTTCAGAAACAAACAGAATAAAAAGGAAGCTTGTTGCTTCATGGTAGACAGAAAACTGAGAGATGGGACATAAAGAAATGGGCATTAAACCCTCACATCTACAGTCACTTGATTTTTGACAAAGCCAAAAACATATAATGAAAAAAGGAAAACACCTTCAACAAATGGTGCAGAACCCATTTACTTTTGTTCTTTTGATTATAAAATATGATAAATTTTCTTAATTATTTAAATTTGGTCCTAAAGAAAAATTTTTATATTGCATAAGCTTTAAACTGCTCATTTGATTTAATAACATAATTGTTTTAGAACATGCATGTGATTTGAGTTGATCCTGTTTCTCTGAATCATATAAAAGGATATTAACAGAATATTTTATTTACCAACACTTATATTTATTAATACTTAACAAGCATCTATAAAATACCTATAATCTAGTAAAATACCTAAACCTATAGTTTATAGGATTTTAGCTAAAATCCTATAAACTAAAACCTAAAATCTAAAATCTATAATCTATCTAAGAATACCTTAATACCTAAAAACACTATAATACCTATATAAAACCACTTAACACTATTTTATGTTATTAATACTATTAGTGTAGGTCCCTGTAGGATGGATTGATTTACAGCAGTTCCATCAGGTAGAGTTTTTTAAGTTTAAGGTCCTAGGACCTTATTTTGTCAGTTCGTAAGGCCAGTTTATTTCCATCACCAAGTAATGGCCAGTTTATAAAGTCAGTCTGTTCTGACCATCAATTGAGGATTGCCTTTTAAAATTGCCTCCATGGTCTCTTTGGCCTGGGAAAATTTCAATGCTGAAAACTTCTCAAAAGGCCTTCTGGACTCTGTTTGCCCTGCACACTTTTCGTATCTTGCTGTGTTTTCAGCATGGATTCTCTGAAGGTGAAGGCAGAGAGAGAAAGCATGAGACCTCTTGGATCTCTCTTACAAATCATTCCATCTCCAGTCTCCTAGGGAGGGTCTCCCAGCATTCCTGTTGCTGTAGTTACCAGCATTTGCACAGGCTTTCCAAAGTCACACCCCTTCAACTGGGCAGTCTGTGTGGCCCCATCTCATGATCCCTGCGCTGTTTCCCACAGGTAATGATATCATCTTTGTGGCCTGTGAGGTTTTAGTCACGCTCCTTTAACAGGATGGTCCATGTTTTCATCTTTGTAAACTTTCAGGGATGCCAGTTTTTGTCAGTCCAAACTCCATATGTGCTACTAGATGCTAAGCTGAACTGTACAAGGCCTAACTTCTACGGCAATGAGAGTTTAATTTAATGTGAGTTTTGTTATCTGTGTAAAGAAAAATACATTTCCAATAGAATACTTGAAGAATGTGTTCTCTATTGGGTATTTAGAAATATTGATTATGGCTCCTGCTATTCCACAGCCTGGGACAGGAAGTGATAATGAAGTTCTGTTCACAGAGCATTAGGAAGTGCAACCTCTCACTCAGCATCAGCCAATCTGAAGCCTGCTGCTGCCCTGCTGGATGTAAAGAAAGTTTTTAATTAACCGTGATAATTGCTGAATATGATCAAAATGCAAAATTAAAAGTGTCTCTTTCACTATTGTTATTCTTTAAGCAATTGATCTCAGTTTTTAATTAGTATGTTAGGTTTCTGCAGCAAGTGGGATCTTTTAAGCTTCCAATTTTTTTAGTTGGATTAATATTATCAGATTATAAAAAGCTGAAGAACTCAAAGTTCATCAAGATTATAATATACAGGGTTTATTTTATTTTATTTGTGCAAGCAGAAAAATACAATATAATAAAGATGAATATGGACTTTCAGACAAATTATATAATACCCTGGGAAACAGTAGCTAGTTTTTCATTGTAGACACTCAAATATTCAGATAAATTTTTGAGTTAAATTAGTTTAATTAATTTACTTTCATGATATGGCAATATATTGCATGTATATTTTATGGAAAATAAAATAAACTATTCTAGACTTTATCTTTAAAATCCCTTATAAAAGTAAAATTAGGCACATTATATTGCATGAAGCTATAAAGTGTCTTCACAACAAGGGAGATAGCATAACACAGAACCATTCTAAGGAAAGAGGGGCTCAAGGCCTATTATTACAGAAAACTGTGAAACTAGAAAGGTGAAATGGCTAGCAGTCTGTGCCATTCCACAGATCACTACAGAATCAGACATTTATCTCACAAGATGAATGCCGTCATCAGGCTGATACTGTCTGAGGCTCTCATTAGAGAGAGGACATGCTCCACCTCCTAGTTCTGACATGGTAGGAGACATGTAAATAGAATTAAATAATTCATTAACTAATAAAGTCCTTGAACAAAATACTCTGGATTCATAGAACACAGATTGGACAACATTACCAATACAGGTTATAGGATTTTTTATTTAACTGAGATATAAATGGTACTGGAGAATAAATACACTTTCAGAAAGACATTATAAGACTGTTGACAACAATGCTATGTTTGATATTAGCTGAACCATTCATAAATTGTAAGGAAACAAGAGTCTCAGAAACTGAGCTCTCATTATTATACTGGAAAATATGAATTTTAGGAAAAAAGATAGTCAAAATTATAAACTAAACTGCACACTGCAACTATGTAAGATGTATAAAACTCACATTTACATATGAAATTTATTTAAGATATCACTTGAAAATAGTCTATGTGTGACTGGTTGGAAGAATCAGAATAACACTGTCACCAGATGGTGTGAAAAGTACACACCTCACTCACCTCCTGACTGGTATCTCACTCATGATGGGCGCTCACAGAACTTTTCTTAATAACACCATAAAGCAAACCTCTGCTTCCAGCTTAGTTTATTCTGTCAAACTAAGAGCATTTTCCCTTTTTGTTTAATGATAAACTCACATATTGGAGTTTGTGAAGCATAGTATTATCAAGAAGCTTTTTATTTCTAAGATGATTAAATTATGTCATTTTTCTTTTCAATAAAACAGTTTAAAGAAAACAGTGATTCTTAGGTCTTCAGAGAGGTCAGACATAACTGAAGAAATGATAATGATTGTTCATCAAGTAAATTCACTAAAAACTCTAAGTCTCTTGGAGGGTTAAAACCTGTCATAAATATTGTTACTGTTACCCATCAAATTTCTGCTTTAATTCATTTCCTTTCCACCCACTTTTGGTGAATCATTTTTAAAGATATAATTACTGTGGTAACACTTTCTTGATATCTAGACAAAGTTTTTTTTTTTTTTTTAAAGGAATCAAGTATCAGTTGCCAGATGAAATGTATTGGAAAAGTAGCATTTCTTGTCATGGTACTAAAAATAGTGGAAAATAAAATTCCAACAAAAGAATGTATTGAAGAACCTTATTAACTCTGGGATAGGAAGACTCTAGGGCAATGCACTTTTTTCCTCAAGGCTTTTGTGTAGTGATTTCAGTATTTCTGGTCAGAAAGCAACAGGAAAGTAACTGGCAGCCTTCTCCTGAATGGATGCTTTCTGGGGAGAATATGGAACAGGTTTGGATGGTTGTCCATTTCACAGCAAAGATTCAGTATACCTGTTAAAAGCAGAAGAGTATACCAGTGAAGAATTGGCACAAACCTACAAAGGTATTTTCAATAGGGGTGGTGAATACATTCTAGAATTATATCCTAGGGAACTAGGGAGAGAATTAGATTCGATGACTGCAATGGTTTAAAATAATGACAAAATATTTATAATTCCACAACCATTGGCAGTAAAAAGAATTCTTGAGAGAAGTCAGAATGAACATACCTATACATGTAAAAGAAAATATATTATTTGTATCCACATTACAATGCATACTTATTGCATTACATATAGCAGATTTAAAAATAAAGTCATAGGCACATTCACTGTTATTTTGTGAATTGCCCCCTTTTCTTGGTTTGGCATTGATGTGCTATCAAAAAAAAAAAAAAGTCAATGTTAAAAGCCGTGTCAAGGGGTTTTTCCCTGTGTGCCTTTCGCAGTTTCAGTTTCAGTCTTTCATTTAGCTATGTGATATGAAAGGTGTACGCTAAGGGTCCATTTGTTCCTCTGCATGTGGAAGTCTAGTTTTCGCAGCATCATTTTCTGAGGTCATACCCTTCACTAGGTCCTCTTATTTCCTTTATCAAAATTTCCTTGATTTAGTTTGGATTTGGTGAACATATGTTTTTTCCACTAATCTAATTTATGGTAAGACTATAATGTTAAAAAAAATAGAAATCGTTTTAACTTAGGATGTAGGATACCTACAGGTTGGCTTTCCTTCTCATTTACTGTTTATCAGATCAGAAAAGAAGTTAAAATGTCTACATTTGCAGAAGAAAGAAACCTATATAAGGGAAACTACAAAGACTTTTTGTTATGTTTTGTTTTGTTTTGTTTTTTTGAGACAGGATTTCTTTTTATAACCCTGGCTGTCCTGGATCTCACTATGTAGACCACACCAGTCTTGAACTGATAGATATCTGCATGCCTCTGTCTCCCCAGTGTTGGGATTACAGGAGTGTACCACCATACCCAGCTACCACAAAGACTTTCTAAAAAATTTTTTTTAAAGAAAAATTTAAAAACCTTGTGAGAATTAATAAAAGAATAAAGTAAAGCTCAAGCTTTATTTTATAAATCAGTGCACAAGGGTCTGTAGCAGTGATGGTGGTGAGAGTACACAGATGTAGATTCTGACATTTCCAGGAAACACAGTTCCTCTGACTCCTACAATCTTTCTGTCCTTTCTTCCTCAGTAATATCTGAGCCTTAGGTACAGGAGTTGGAACTGGACTCAATAACTCTGCATTTTGATGTGTTGTAGTTTTCTGTAGTGGTCTCCAACTGTTCCAAAGAGAAATTTCCTTCTCTGTCTCCTAAAGAAGGGGATGCACTTGTTAAGAGCTACACTTATCTGTGGGTAAAAGGACAAATAATTTGAATGCAGCTAGGGATTATCCTCGTTCAATAAAGTGATGCTTATAAGTTATCTCTAAGATCCATGACTGCACTACTCCTAGGTAGTAGGCTAGGTTTCTAGGACTAGGCATGGCTTCTTCATGTTGAGTGGGATTTAACTCCAATTAGAGAACTTTTGATTACCACCAAAATATGCAGACCACTGGTGCACTTTTAGAATTATTGTGCCAGTCTCTCTAAGGTTGTGGTTCATAGGCATTACATCTGGATAGGGCTATGTTTTGCTTCCCTCTTTTGGAAGCTTGCATAGTATCTTATCGTATCATAAAAACTGATCTTCAGTGAGGAAGCATTCAGGTCAAGTCCCACCCACAAAACTCAAAGATGATTTTAGGAAGCCTCAATGTCTGCACTTAAGAAACAAATACTTTAAGAAAACATCTTTGAATGCCATACTCTGCAGATCTCTTGGGGTTTTTGAAGACGCCCTAACTATCTCTTATATTTAGATAAGCAAATGTTGCTTGTCTCTTAACAACTTGATTTCTGAGTAGCTTCGAAAATAACTGTGATGACTGTCATAGTAACTAACAAAATGACACGTTTGCATGACTGTTAGTTTGTATTTCTTAATTATCCTAAACAGTTTATGATGGTTGGTAGCAAAAGGCCAAAACTTCACATTTCCTTTTTAAGCATTACTAGGTACAATACATTTAAGAAGTGTTACCCTTAATTTTGTAATAATATACAAAGATAAATACCAATGTGGCCAAATATACTCTTAATTTTGTATCAATATACTAAGATCAATACCGATGTAGTCCAATACAATCTTAATTTTGCATTAATATACAATGATCAATACCAATTTAGCCTAATACAGTATTAATTTTGTATCACTATACAGAGGTATAAGGGCTTATTCAATAATCTGTCCTTTTTTCTTGATCTTTCCTATATTATGTCTATGTCCCATTTTTTTCTCAAGTCTATTCACTCCTACATAGGAGAGAAAGAAGGATACAGAAAAGAAAAAGAGAGAAGTCTCTAGGTCTAACCTCCAAAACCCATTTAACAAGACCATTTAACAGCTTGTAGTCTCTTCCCCTAAATGACAAAATTTTTTTGATATCGAGACATGCCAGCTCCTGACAGCATCCCCTATTCCACTCCAAGTAGAAGATGAGCATCGAAGAATCTCCAGTGTGAGATGGTTGAATTAGTGGCAAGCCTATCTCTTGGTTAAAAAAAAAAAAAAACAAAAAACCCTTGCTTCAACTGTAGACAGACTGCTGTCTAAAAAGGACAAAAATTGGAAGCAGGTAAGTCTACAGCCTAGCTCTGCCAAGACAGGGTAGGTAAGTCCTTCATAATTCCTGCTCTACAGTCATCAATGTCTGTCAGAGAAACGTGGCCAAACAGCTGAAGATTGATGCTGTAATGCATGGAGAGAAAATGGGAACTGTCAAGGCAGCCACGGGTATGTCATTTCTTAGTTTTGGAAGCTGCGGGCCCTGCACTTCCTATATAATCAGATATATTTATCCCTCTCAGGTCTCTGAGGTGGTTGAAGAATAAATAGCTAGAGTCTCATAGTTAAAGTTTGAGATGTCTAGGAATCAAGAGGGCATTCTGGATCTAAGAAGATGTTTTTAAAATTGTGATGCAAGTTAGTATGAAAGCTGAGTTAGATAGAGAACTTTAAACTCATGGAGATAGATAGTAGAATGTTAAAGTCAGGGGCCAAATACATATGGACTGGACATTGGGAATGTATGCTAAGCCATATAACTCTCTGAATTGTGGCCTATTTATTTCAGTTGTTTTGTACTGTATTTATTGTTATAAGAGAAAGAACCATTTATTGGACTGAAAGAGGGAGCTGTTGGGGGGAAAAGATCTACCTTAAACTAAAAAAAAAAAATGGGTAGAGGATGGGGGGGTTGAGGGGGAAGAGGGTGGAAGGGTGGGACAGGAGGGGGGAGTAGGGAAGGAATTGTGATTGAGGTGTAACTGGAAGAAATAAAAATAAATAAATAAACGTAATAAAAATAAAAAAAGAAACAAATACTTTGTTTAACAAATACTGAGTAAATATCCTGAGCTCTTGGACATAGTGATTCTCAGTAATATATATCAGCATCAAGGTTTTTCATACCTGTCTCTCTAGTTTTTAATCATCCCTTAAACAAAACAACAACAAAATTCTTTTTATGTTTGGAAAGAACTTATTTGCAATAAAACATGATTTGCTATCAGTGACCCTATATTTCTTGAACCACTTAACAAATGTCTACAGTTAGGTGTTGGTATATATCATCTCTCAGGAGGATTTAAATCAGCCACCTCCATATTTCTATTCTTTGATTCTGGATCAAGTATTATCAACTTTATTCTTAAAGTAGCCAACATTCTAATGTTGGAAAATAACTATCATACCTAACTTGTTTATCTTCAGCAGCCTTTTTCTTCTGTTTCCAGAATCCATACATTTCCAGTTCACCCAACAATTCCATGTAGATCCACTTCAACCTCTAGAAACTAACAAATACAGTATAGTGCTTGTGCACCACTGAAGTTAGGATCCACAATGTTTTCTAAAAAGTATGGCATTCGTTTTTAAACACTATTCCAGTTGTAGTCCAGGTGATACAATAAAGCTCAGAGGGGGACAGAGAGAGGAAACGTGGAGACAGAGAGGGAGCATAGAGAGAGGGCAGAGGGGGGGAGGGGGGAGAGCTATACTGCTGTTTAAGTAGTCAGAAGTGGAGAAATATTATTATTTGGTGATGGGCAATACACTTAATACTCACATAGGACCTGTAACTTTCTTCAATCCAATGTGGAATGCCCAGGTCTTGGCTCCATGGCTAATGAATGCATTTGGAAAAACTGAATATCACAATGACAGAATAACAAGATCCACACCCTATAGAACCCCATACACCCCAATTCACATCCACCTTTGAATTCATCAAGTCTAATTTGTGCTTCCCATGTCCTCACATATCTGGGGCTATCCACTGAAGCATGGTTGACCTAATATAGACCACACTCCTGAAGAAAATGACTCCCCTTTCTCCAGAAGCAGTCAACTGTCAACAGCTCCTTAACTAGTGTAGAAAGTGGGATCTGAGAGGATTTAAGGGAGGGGTGAGGGATAAATGTAATAAAAATAGATCATCTGTGCACATTGAATTTTCAAGTAGCTAGGAAAAATATTACATTTTAAATGAATATGGATCAAGAAAGACTAAGAAGGACATGTGTTGTGTTAAATGCAGTGACAATGCCAACATCTTACAGACTGCATCCTGCGAGAGCCCAGTCCCAGAGGCTGATACTGCAGCAGAATATTCAAGCCATATAACTTCAGCTTCCTCAATACAAAGAAGAGTGATTTGTAAATTTCACCTGCCTCCTTTGTTAAAGCATACAGTATGTTCTGGCCTGTCCTAAGTGATTAACAGGTGTGCCTTAAAATGAGCAAACAAAAGTAATTCCATTAGCTAACAAAATTATAATAAAGAAAATCCCAAATAAATCCAACCTTTCTCAACTTATTTCATTAATAAAATGCTTATCCCTTCTGTATACATAGAAGCAAACTGGATTTTGACCCAAAAGTATATTAAGTATTACAGAATTTATGATTAACATTTACACTTCTGTATTTTGACCATGGTAACCATAAGACATGAAAGTGGCATAAATCTTTCAATGCTTAAAAGTGGTGAGACCTCCCCCTACAGAAATTGTAAATCCACCAAATACTGCAACTCTACCTATTAACTTAATCATTTATTCTTCACACTTTTCAGATATATTCATTGATAGGTTGTCTATAGTAACACTTCCTGATTTAAATCACTTGCATAAGATAACTTAGCTAAGAAAACTGATGATGTGAAATATGCAATATTAGGTTAGTGGTGGCTACCCAGTGTCTGAAAGACTATGTAACTCAGAGTGAAAAATATTTTTAATATGCAGATTAAAACACATCTAAGGCCTTATCAATCCTCAAGAGAGAATGATGCTTCATGCTGTGCAGAAAATAAAAGTTTTCTCATGGCCCTAACAGTAGTGATTGACAGGCAAAAGACAAAGTTCTCCTTACTGCTCCTCCTTAGCTTCCTTTCCTGTTTGAAACCTAGCCACATCCCCTCTTTATCCATTCCATTGTCACATTTTCTTATTCGTGTCAGCTACTGCTCTATTTGGATGCTTCTCAGATTCTGTCATCTTGTCACTTTAGTATCTGTGACACAAATTATTAAATCTTAGCAAGATGAACAACATAGAAAGGGTTGATGATTCTTTATTCAGAAAGTAATGTTTGATGATTAATTTCAAATACAAATTTAGTTTTGGTATGGATGTCCAACACCAGCTAATTTTCTTTTTTCTTTCATTTTTTGGTTTTTAGAGACAGGGTTTCTCTGGGTAGCCCTGACTGTCCTGGACTCACTTTGTAGATCAGACTGGCCTTGAACTCACAAAGATTCACCTGCCTCTGCCTCCTGAGTGCTGGGATGGGCACCACCATGCACTGCCCCAATACCAGTTAGTATTATTTCTGAAATGCCTGTGAGGATATTTGAAGAAGCCATGAATTTTGATCCATGTAATTATTCAGGGAGTTTTCCTTCCTCGCACTTGGTGGTCATCATTATTCCACCATTGAAACAGAGCAAAGTGCAGAATAATTATGAATATTTAAATCTAAGATTTCAGTCTTCCCTATAGTTAGACTAGGAATTACAAACACCTTCAGTCCTTCTACTTCACAGGCTTCAAACTTGGACTGATATTATATGACCAGCTTTCTGACATTACATAGTGCGTTGCATAGGGAATTCTAAACCTCCCTAGGATGCCACAAAATGCTATATAATAAATCTATTCACACACTCACACATAATTTTGGACTTTTCCATAATATTCAATGTTTGCATTTGGATGGAAGTTCTTTTCACTTTCTATGAACAGTCTAAGTGAAGGTGTAACTTGAAAGAATTCAAACTCTTTCAGGTGAGAGTGCTTTCATAGATTTTTAATGTGTATATGGATGTTCAAATCATTCACTTAAATTTATAAGAAGAATATTAGAGATAGGCTTGCGACTAATTCAATCATCTCCCACTGGAGATTCTTCGATGCTCATCTTCTACTTAGGGTAGAATAGGGGGTGCCATCAGGAGTTGATAAGCCCCTTGCTCCAACTGTAGACAGAATGCTGTCCAAAAAGGACAAAACCTGGAAGCAGGTAAGTCAACAACCTAGCTCTGCCAAGACAGGGTAGGTAAGTCCTTCATAACCCCTGCTCTACAATCAATGTCTGTCAGAGAAACGGGGCCAAATGACTGAAGATCGATGCCGTAATATATGGAGAGAAAATGGGAACTGTCCAGGCAGACATTGGTATGTCATTTCTTAGTTTTGGAAGCTGCAGGCCCTGTACTTCCTATAAAATCAGATATATTTATCCCTCTCAGGTCTCTGAGGTGGTTGAAGAACAGATAGCTAGAGTCTCATAATTAAATTTTGAGTTGTTTAGGAGTCAAGAGAGTGTTATAGATCTAAGAAGATACTTTTAAAATTGTGTTGCAAGTTAGTATGAATGTTGAGTCAGATATAGAACTTTGAACTCATGGAGATGTTTAGACAGTAGAATGTTAAAGTCAGGTACCAAATACATATGGACTGGACATTGGGAATGTACGTTAAGCCATATAACCCTCATAACTGTGGCATAATTACCTCTGTTGTTTTGTATTGTGTTTATTATTATAAGAGAAAGAGCCATTTGTTGGACTGAAAGGGGAAACTGTAGGGGGAAATAAGATATACCTTAAACTTAAAAGAGAAAAAAAGGGAAGAGGATGGGGGATGAGGGTGGGAAGGTGGGACTGGAGGGGGGAATAGGGAGGGGACTGCGATTGAGATTAACTTGAAGAAATAAAATATAAAGGAAAAAAATGTTCCTAGAGGTGAAACAAACAAACAAAAAAGAATATTAGGATTTCTCCCCTTCCTTCAAATCTTTCTCTTGTGTCATAACAGTAATTTCAGAAATCAACGTGGCAAGAGGGTGGTTGTCCACACTCTCTTGTTCAGGGGGTTTGATTTAGTCTGTGGTTTTCGAAGACTTTAAAACCATGAATAAATTAGGCTGTATTATTTGAGAAAGCAAATTTCTTTAAATTTATTTATCAATGGCTTTATATCCCTTGATGAAGTGAAGGACAGTGTTTTGGAACTATGAATTAATTATTTGAAAACTGAAAAGTCACAAGGCAAATTTTTATGCAAATATATGCACATTGGATGTCATTCCAAAGTTAAGAATCTTGGTATATAAAGATAATAGATTTGAATGTGTTCTTGAGTATATTACTTAATATATTATTTATTATAAGATTAATTCATGGAAAGCTTTTTAATATTTGTCCTAAATGTATGCCTATACAAGTATATGGCTGCATGTGACATACCTGTACACACACAAATCTGACATGGATGGCAAGTACTTCTTGATATTGGTAATTATGTGCCCCTTATCTGCCTTTTAACTATAGAACAAACTTTTTGAAAGTGAGGAATTTGATTACTACTAAAGTATTTGTTCTTTATAGAATGATGTACATGACACTGAGGAAAACTAAACAGTAGTGCTCACCTGTACATTGTCACTCATGGCAGTCCTCAAGGAGACATCTTGCTATAAAGTGTCATAACCTTGGGTTAGCTAGTGGATGATACCATTATGTTCACTTGGCAATCTTTCTTCAACTTGCTTGTGTTGTATAACTGTTGATTTCATTTGTCACCAAGAGTTCAAACCTCCTTAGCACTATTAATTACTCGGGTTTCTAAAGACTACTGAGTCATGTGCTTTCTAATTGCAGACTTTACCACATTCTGTGGTTTGAGTTGTGTGTTCAGCAAAATTGAAGTGACTCTTGATAGGTTTAAATCATCTTGTGACTTCTTTGAAGTGCAGGCTATTTTGTTCTATCAAGATGTCTTTGATGGATAAGGTCTGTGACATTATTATTTCTCATTGTCCCATTTTCCAAACACTCATCTTTACAAGGAGGTATGCTGCTTTCAGAAGCCACCTGAACACACACCTCCCTAAACCACTGCTAGAACTGTCTTTAAATTTTGTGACATGTCCCCACACCAAGTGAAAATAGGTTTGGTAGTTTGGCTTAGTCTTCACTTTTACATCCTGTCTGGATATCCCTTCAATATTTAAAAACTCTCCTTGTTCCAAAATAATTTCAGTCCTGATATTGTTTGCACTCTTCTGCATTCATTGTGACATCCTGACCTTTCCTCAGCAATGGATACTCTGTTCTGAAAATTAATTGCTATGGTTGGTGTCCTTCGGTTAATTGTCTCAATTGCCTTTTTCCATTGTAACAACGCAATTGTTGCCATGATCAGCATGCATAATGACTATTTCATTTAGAGGCAATTTCCTATTTTGGATCAAAGACATGACAATTACTTTCATTGAGTACATTTCTCATGTGCCATCTCAGCCATTTAATTCACTCCAAGTATTTTGAATTTAGTTTATTATATTTAACTGTCTACCTATTTAAGATTCTTGAGTGAGTACTCTTGACCCAAATAATGATGATTCAACCTTTAATTTTCAAAGCAATGTTAAGACAGAGCAATATATGTAGGGACCAAGCCATATTATACTTTCATTTATTCTTTACTTGATAATATGCCAAGAGTTCATGTCATTACAATGAAGAGCTATGTTCTAGAGTCTTAATTTCTTGATTTGCTTTTCCTGTTGGGACAAGGAATCAGTATGGAAGCAAGGTTTCCTTAGGACTTGTGATTCTTATTCCTCAGTTACTTAGGCATTGAGAATATAGGCTTGCACCATAAACAAGTCAGATCAGAGTCCTAAAATATTAGAAAATTAGATTTAATAAAGCTTGAAGTTGGTTAGATTATCCTTGTCTGCCCTCCCTTGTTCTACTTGAATGTCTTTTTACATATCAATTTCATAATAAAACTAATATAACCTAAAAACCTTTTCTGTAATTTTGGTAAGAATTGTTTTGAGCCTGTTTGTCAATTTGAGTATATTGCCCTACTTATAGTGAAATTTACAATCTCTTAATGTGATATTTCTTTCTATTTATTTACTGTATTTAGTTCCCTTGGCTGTCCAGGAAGCATTCCAGTTCTGCCTGTCTCCATCTGTTGATGCTAAGGTGATATGCATGTGAAGTCATGTTCATCTTTCATTTATATGAGTATTAGACATTCAAAGTTAGGTACTTTTGGTTGCAGAGCAGGCATTCTTACCCACTGAGCAATCTCCCTGGCTCCTTGACATAATTTTTGATAACATTAGTCATTGTTGACACATACTATTTTCATGATATTATTGAAAATCAATCAGCTCTGAAAGTCAGAGTTTATTTTTCAGTTTGAATTCTAGTTCTGTGCCCTAGGTCATTATGCCTACCCTTGTGTCAGGATACAATAATTTTATTGTGATAGCTTTATAATAAATTTTGAAATTGGGAATATGAGAAATTCAATTTTGACTGTGTGTGAAGATTGACTGGATATTTCTAATATTTGTATTTCTTTATGAATTTTAGACTCAGCTGTCAACTACAGAAAAGAGCTGGAAATTTCGATAGGGTTTTGTTGATTCTGGAGATCATCTGAAGAGTGTGTTTATCTGAGTACAGCACTTCTGATTCAGAGGCATGAGGTACCAGGATTTTACTCAAGCATTCTTTATATCATTAGAATTAGTGGGATTTAATGCTCAAATCTTGTCCTGAGCGCATGTAGATTGTGTTATCTCTGTACAAATGAGTTGTTTTCCTGACTTCATTTTCATACAGAATAGTTCATCATTGTTATTTAGAAATAGAATTGACTTTTGCATTGGCCTCGGAGCTGTGACCTTGTGAAATACTTACTAGTCCTAAATATTCTTGTGGGTTGTATGTTTTTAAAATATAAATGGTTTTTTTGTGGATAAAGAAAAATAATGTGTTTTCCATTTTTTAAATTTTGTCTTTTTCTTTCTTTAATTATTTTATGTATTCAATTTAACATCCCATTCACAGTCCTTTCCCTTTTCACCTTCCAATCTTACCCTCCCACCCTCTGCCGCTTTCCCTGCTCCCCTTTTTCTCAGAGAACACCCCCCCCCAAACCACCCAGTACTTCAAGTCTCATCAGAATTAACTGGATCCTCATCCACTGAACCAGTCAATGCAGCTCAGCTAGGGGAGAGTTATCTGACTGTAGGCAACAGAGTCCATGTCAGAGACAGCCCCTGCTCCAATTGCAAAGGAGCCCACATAAAGACCAAATTGTCCCTCAGCCCCATGAGTGTAGGGAGCCTGGATTCAGCCCATGGATGTTCTTTGGCTGATGATTCAATCTCTGTGAGCTCCTGTGAACCTGGGTTAGTTGCCTCTGTTGGTGTTCTTGTATAGTTCTTGCCTCCTTTCAGTGCCTCTGTCCTTCTCTCAACTCTTCTACGACTCCCAGGTCTCTGTCCAATGTTTGGCTGTGGGCCTCTGCATCTGTTTTCATCCTTTGCTGGGTGGAGCCTCTCAGAGGACAGTAATGTTATGCTCCTGTCTGCAAGCATAATGGAACATCATTAATAGGGTCAGGGGTTGGCTTTCTCCCGTAGGGTGGGTCTCAAGTTGGGTCAGTCATTGGCCAGGCATTCCGTCAATCTCTGTTCCATTCTTATCCCTGCAAATCTTATAGGCAGGGTAAATTTTGGGTCTAAGGTTTGTGCGTGGGTTGGTGTCCCTCTCCCTCCACTGGCAGTCCTGCCTGATTTTAGGAGGTGGTCACTTCAGTCTCCATAACCCCGGCTGCTAGAATTCTCAGAGTATAGAGTCACCCACATATCCTTGCAGCAATCTACCTCAGCACAGGTCTCCAATTTGTACAAGATCCTGCCCCTATATGTTTCCCTTCTCTCACCAAGCCCTACCACCTCTCATTCCTGTTTCCCCCACCTTATCAGCTCCCCTGTTCTCATCACCACCCTCTCTCCCACCCAGTTCCCTCTCTTCATCTATTTCAGATGTCTTTATTTTTTCCCTTCTGAGTGAGATTCAAGCATCCTCCCTTGTGCCCTCCTTATTACTTAGCTTATTTCCTAACTACATTTCTCAATATGATATTAGAGAGAAGCAGTGAGAGTATATGGATTGATCATCTTTCTGATCAAAGGGAGAAATCATGCAATGTTTTACCATTAAATGTGATGCAAGGTGAGAGTTTTTCACAAATAAGTTTAACAGGCTGACTGTTTCCTCGCATTTCTAAGATGCTGCAATGAATGCACCAAAGCCTTTTCCTACCACTAATCAGTTACTCATTTGTCTTTTCTCTTTCACTTATTTCAATACATTGTGCTGCATATATCGCTCATCCTATTGTAAGTCACTTTGTGATTAATTATGCCAAGTCATATTCCATCCTGTTTCCTTTCGTAGATATGAGTCTTTGAACCATCTAGTGAATTTTTCAATTCATTCATAAACTTTGTAATTTCTGAATTTCTATTATTTTATTTGTATTTGTGACATATCACAGTCAAACTTTTGTCAGTATTTGGGCATGATATTCTTTGTTGTTCTCAAGAGTTTAATAATAATTCCTAAATGTCTATTTCAAGAAATTCTGGCATATGGACATACACAATATATTAGCTCTGTTTTTAACTAAGTATAAGAAACACAAATTTCCTATTCAATTGTATGTTTCATAACTTTGAGGTGTGAAGCAGACATTTGAATTATAACGTACTATTTCTGGAACTTAGAGTCCTCTTCTACAAAGCAGTAATGGCTACGTGTGTTTTTTTGTTGCTTGGTTGATTTTATGTTTGTTTTCTTTTGTTTTGTTTGTTGCAGTTTATTTTCACACTAACTTTCTTGATTATGTAATGAACTTATTATTTTTGTGTGTGCAACACTCAAGAGTTGTGTGGTTACTTTAATGTAAGCTAGATATTGGACAAATTATATATACATATATATGACTTATACATGTAATATATACTAATGCTTGAAGACAGAGAGTTTCCTTTATTGAAAGAGTCTATGAGCATGTTGCAACAGTCTTTCAATACTCCAACAGGTAGTTTAAAACCTTGCTTTTTTATGTTCAATGCATTATAGGCAACATAGTTGTTCATGTCTTTCTTAAACATATACACAGTCATGCTTACATGTATGATTTTTTTCTAGGTTTCCAATAAAAATTTCAGAGCCTTTTAAAATTCATTTTAGACATCTTTTTTATTAAATAGTTACTTTTAGTCGATTAAATAAAAATAGCCCTGCTAGCTAGAATGGAACTGTTGGCAGCTGCGACTTTAAACAATTTCCTCTTGTTGTTTTCAGTGAACACCTCTGGATTCACTCTGTTTGTACAAGGTGTGTTTCAGGTCCTGTCAAATAACCCCTAATAGTGAAGTTTTTAAATCGAGCTTCCAGATAGAGTCAACAGAGACAGCTCTCTGTGGATCAAGCTGTAGCAGATACTAAATTTGTTCAACTCCTGTAAGGCCTACTAGACAGCAGGGCTTGACAGCTACAGTATTTATAAAGTTGTTGGTTTTTAAGACCCCAGAAAGTAGTGGGTAAAAATAAAGCAGGTTAAAACAGCACAAACTACAGTCTTTTTCTTAATCATTATCTCTTTTTTTTCAATTTTTAATGTTTATTTATTACTTCAGGTTACATCTCTATCACAGTACCCTCTTTCCACCACTCCCAGTCCCACCCTCCCACCCTCTACCCCCACCCTTCCATCCCACTCCTCCAGAGTGGTGTGTCCCAACAAATCAATCTCCCACCCCAGTTCAGCAGTCATTTGAGGGCAAGAGCCTCCTCATACACTGGGGGCCTACAAGGCAGCACCACTAGGGCAAAGTGTCTCATTGACAGGTAACAAAGTCTATGTTCCTGTTCCCTTTGGAGCATTGGCTGTATTATATGGCTAAAATCCAATTATAAGTGAATAGATGCCATGTGTACCCTTCTGAGTCTGCGTTAGCTCACTCAGGATGAGCTTCTCTACTTCCATCCATTTGGCTGCAAATTGCATGATTTTGTTGTTTCTGATGGCTGAGTAGTATTCCATTGTGTAGACTCAAATGACAGCACATGCTGGCAAGGTTGTGGAGAAAGGGGAACATTCCTCCATTGATGGTGGGAGTGCAAGTTTGTACAACCACTATGGAAATCAGTCTGGCAACATCTTAGAAAACTTGAATTAGCTCAACCTCAAGCCCAGCCATACCACTTCTGGGTGTGCATCCAAATGATTCCTCACCAAGCCACAAGGATGTTTCCTCATCTATGTTCATAGCAGCCTTATTTGTAATAGCTAGAAACTGGAAAAAACCCAGATGTTCCTCAACTGAGGAATGGATAAAAGCAAAAACAAAAACAAACAAACAAAAAATACCCTACACAATCATTATCTCTTATTTTTTGAAACATTTTAACCAATTCTAAGAATTCTTCAGTATATAATTGTATTATAAAAATATTAGTTATGGTAAGCTTTGCTAATGTCCTTCCTTATTTTTGCAAAATAAGACTAATTTTAAAAATTCTACTTTGCTGTTTCTTATGTGCTTCTACCTCCCAATTATTTTTGCATAGAACCAAAATGTCTTAATGAATCCCTACTTCAATTAAACCAATGCCAACTAATGAAATTAATGTACTAAATAGAGTCAAAGAATTTATTTAAGTATCTTAATATTCTGGTCCTTACCAATCACTTAACTCATTTATAATTAAGGAATATATTTATACTTATTTCAAATATTAATGTTTTTTATTCTTATTTTTATTTCTTCAAGTTACATCTCAATTGTAATGCCCTCCCTACCCCCCACTCTGGTCCCACCTTCCCACCCTCTTTCCCCTTAACCCCCCTTCCACTTCCTTTTTTTTCTTTTTAAGTTTAAGGTATATCTTTTTCCCTCCAACTGTTCCTCCTTTTAGTCCAACAAATGGCTCTTTCTCTTATAACAACAAATACAGTAAAAAAAACAACAGAAATAATTAGGCCACAAGTATGAGAACTATAAAGCTTATCATACATTACCAATATCCAGTCCATACGTATTTGGCAACTGACTTTTAACATTCTGCTATCCAACCATTTCCATGAGTTTAAAGTTCTATATCCAACTCTGGTTCCATCCTAACTTGCATCACGATTTTAAAAACATTTTCTTAAATCCAGAACACCCACTTAATTCCTAAAAAACTCAAAAATTAACTATGAGACTCTAGCTATCTAGTCTTCAACCACACCAGAGACCTGAGAGGGATAATATCAAAATAATATTTTTTTTATTTACTTCAAATATTTATAATTATATATTTTTTAAGAAATAAAAGTAAATATGTCTCTAGCTACTGAATGACTAGAGAAAGTATCTATCACACAAGAATTTTGTTTAATTGCTTATATATAAATAATATCTATAAGTAATATTCTTTGATAAATATTATATTGGAAATAGATGAGTCAATATTGTTTCATGCATCATAACTCAATTAGTGTATTAATGATTCAATTAATGAGTTGAACATAAATAAATCCTAGTCTCTTATCCCTTATAAAGAAATTGTTTTTTTGTAGTTTTTTATTGTCTTGCAATAATTCCATTTTATTTTATTTGTCATTTTATTTATTGTTTGCAAATATGTATAAGGGATGACTATGTTGATACAATTTTTAATATGTGAAAATATAAGCATTTGAATTGAAAACAATCTATGACCAGATGGCATAAAAACAATATTGATCCTGCTTTTAAAAGGTATTTTAGTTTACTTATTATTGTATTAAAACTCTTTTTCAGAAAATATGACAGTTCTTTCATGTACAACAGATGATTTAAATAATGGAAAGGCTATAGTCTAACTACCCCTCCTTATTACTAAAAATGAAGGTATATAGACACAGTTCTGATTGGAGTAGTGATAAAATAATTTAAATTAATATTTGAGAAATACCAATCATATCAGTTTGGATTTGCTGAGATACATTTTCAACTAGGAATTTACTTAAGGTCCTTTTTTTTCAAATATTCTTTTGTTAAATTTTGTTTTTAATGCATTGCAAAGGAAGTTAGTCCACAGTGTCATGTATTTGTCTTCAAGATGGGTAATTTTCAGAAAGTACTTTATAGGTGTAGTCTAATAGAAGCATTTTTTTTTTTTGGCTAACCAGTGCCCACAACAGGACAAAGGACAAATGTCTCCTTCCCTCCCCATTTGAGAATAATAAAAAATAACCAGAGCATACACTGAAAACTGCTAGTCATTACTTCATTTCTTTCTCTTAATCTCTTGGCAAAATTTGTCATTTTTTGTGACATAAGGAAGGAAGTAGAAATATTGCTGAAGAACCAGTTCTAAAAGACACCCAATCAAGTGAAAGGTTCAGTCGAAATTGATGATTGATGACCCATAGCACAAAAACAAACCTCTACCTTGGACGAACACTGTGAATGCAAACACCACGAAGTACATCACTCCAAATTCTCATGCAAAATGATTATGTGAAATGTATTTGTAAAGCATAACAGGTATTAAATATTTTTCTATTCTGGCAATTATTTATGAACTAGTTATAACACTATATAAAACATATTAGGATTAGATAAATTATAGGCTTAGGCATATTAAGATTTACTTCCAAACTTTGTATTTGGATTACAACCATTTGAGTAATATATAGTTAATAAACTCTGTGTGTAGATTATAAAATAGAGCATTACCTGAAAATTCTGAATAATGTGTTAAAACTCATCTGTAAGAACAAACAGTAAGTTATAGCAAAACTCAACTTAAAATCCACACGTTATAACACATGAGAGCAGACAGAAAATTTCTGATATAAAAATTATATTTTTGCAGTATAACATGATAAAGTGGTATTGCTTCTCATATCCAGCATTGATAAGCCTGCCATTTGGAAATTGCTGGTAATTTTGTGAATGAAATTTTTATCACCTCTAAATCATGATTCCAAAGTCTCCCTAACATAAACATAAACAAATGCTAGAGAGCAGAACCTGTGTGTACCCTCTCCAAATAATCTCAGCCCGTGAAGTTAAATATAATTTACATTTTGGCTACATTTGATTGACATTTATTAGTAATCTGCATCCACCTCCTGCTTTCTTCACATTGGATTTAGAATGGTTTCACATCTACGCTCCACCTAAAAAGGAAAGGAAAAAAAAGAAAAGACACACACACACACACACACACACACTGCATTTAACATTGTATCAGTGTATGTAAAATAGTAATTAAAGGAGGTCATGATTTTGAGAGGGAGTAAAGGGCATATGGCAATAATTGGAGGAAAGAGAATAAAAGGTGAAATTATGTAAGTTTGGTACTCATGCATAAAATTCTCAAAAAAATAAATTAAGGAATCAAAAAGAAAATACATAATACAAAGTCCCCAGTGATTTAAACTGCGTTTTTTTTCTGATAATAGTATCAAATGAGATGGTAGTGTTATTTCCTATTCTGCAGTGATATGCTTCACCACTTTCACACCCATGGAACTCTCTAACTGTATTTATAATGGACTGATGGTTGTAGCTTGCCCAATGTTTATATGTTGATCTGTAATTGCCACTATTATAGTGTTGGTAAGTAATTGTCTTCAAGCAATAATTCGGTTTATATGATATTATTAATCAAGTTATGTTGGGGTGGAATTCATGTTCTTAAAGCAAGTCGAAATAGAAAGAATTGTATGATGACTGCCATTTGTGAGACAAAATGATTGGCTTCAGTAAGAACAAAGTATTTTGATTTCTAACTCCACTACTATGAAAGATAAATGCTTAGTATTTAAGCCACTAATTCTATGTTAGTTTTAATAGTACACATTCTGACTAAAGTGACCATCTACTCTGAAGGTGCTAGTAATCAGGACACGGCAGAAATAAATGTAGTACTAAGTTTAAATCACAAGACTCTGGAACTTTGCTTTCTTTTTCTTTTAAGAATGCATATTTCAGTGCATTGTGTTTATATTTTCTTCTTCATTTTTCCTTTATTTTTAATTTCTTCAAGTTACATCTCAATCGCAGTCCCCTCCCTATTCCCCCTCCAGTCCCATCCTCCCACCCTCAACCCCCCATCCTCTTCCCTTTTTTTTTCTTTTAAGTTTAAGGTATATCTTATTTCCCCCTACAGTTTCCCCTTTCAGTCCAACAAATGGCTCTTTCTCTTATAATAATAAATACAATACAGTACAACAGAGGTAATTGGCCACAGTTATGAGGGTTATATGGCTTAACGTACATTCCCAATGACCAGTCCATATGTATTTGGTACCTGACTTTAACATTTTACTATCTAACCATCTCCATGAGTTTAAAGTTCTATATCTGACTTAACATTCATACTAACTTGCAACACAATTTTAAAAGTATCTTCTTAGATCTATAACACTCTCTTGACTCCTAAACAACTCAAAATTTAATTATGAGACTCTAGCTATTTGTTCTTCAACCACCTCAGAGACCTGAGAGGGATAAATATATCTGATTTTATAGGAAGTACAGGGCCTGCAGCTTCCCAAACTAAGAAATGACATACCAGTGGCTGCCTGGACAGTTCCCATTTTCTCTATATACATTAGAGCATTGATCTTCAGTCATTTGGCCCTGTTTCTCTGACAGACATTGATTGTAGAGCAGGGGTTATGAAGGACTTACCTACCCTGTTTTGGCAGAGCTAGGCTATCGACTTTCCTGCTTCCAGGTTTTGTCCTTTTTGGACAGCATTCTGTCTACAGTTGGAGCAAGGGGCTTTTCCTACCAAGAGATAGGCTTGTGACTAATTCAATCATCTCCCACTGGAGATTCTTCGATGCTCATCTTCTACTTGGAGGAGAATAGGGGGTGCTGTCAGGAGTTGATATGTCTTGATATAAAAAAATCTAAAGTTACGAAAACATCTTTGAATGCCATATTCTGCAGATCTCTTGAGGTTTTTGAAGAGGCCCTAAAAAAAAAAGTGTTTCTTTTACAAATGTAGGTGCCTATCTCTTATATTAGGGTAAGCAGATGTTGCTTTTCTCGTAGCAGGTTTATTTATGATTAGCTTAGAAAGTAACTATAATAGGCTGTCATAGTACCTAACAGAATGACTGGCTTGCATAACCATTAGTTTGCATTTCTTAATTATCCTAAACAGTTTATGACAGTTAGTAGTAAAAGGCCGAAACATCACATTTCATTTTTTTTTCTTTACCTCCTAACCCTTCCATCCCATTTCTCTGGGGTGGGGTGTCCTTATATAACAGTCTCTCATCTCAGTGGAGAGGTTGTATGAGAGCCAAGAGTCTCTTCATTCACTGGGGATCTACGAAGCAGTACCATCAGTGAAAAGTGTCTCGTTGCCCGGGAAAGAGAACTACTAAACAAACAAACCAATAAGCATACAATAGATAAAAAAATACTAAAAAATAGAAAAAATATAACTAATATATAAAAAATAGATAAAGAATAAAAATTAAAAATAAGAAGTCTATGTCCAAGTTCCTTTTGGTGTGTTAATTGTAGAATCGATACCTTCTACTATATAGCTAAAATCCTACTATAAGTGAATAGATGCCATATGTGTCCTTCTGAGTCTGGGTTAGTTCACTCAGGATGAGTTTTTCTAGTTCCATCCATTTGGCTGCAAATTGCATAATTTCATTGTTCCTGATAGCTGAATAATATTCTATTGTGTAGATGTACCACAGTTTTTTACCCATTCTTCGGTTGAGGGACATCTGGGTTGTTTCCAGTTTCTAGCTATTACAAATAAGGCTGCTATAAACATAGATGAGGAAACTTCCTTATGATTCCGTGAAGAGGCATTTGGATGTATAACCAGAAGTGGTATGGCTGGGTCCTGAGGCAGAGCTATTCCAAGTTTTCTAAGATATCGCCAGACTGACCTCCATAGTGGTTGCACAAGCCTGCATTCCCACCAGCAATGGAGTAGGGTAGCCCTTTCTCCACACCCTCGCCAGCACGTGCTGTCATTTGAGTTTTTGATCTTAGCCATTCTGACAGGTGTGAGAAGGAATCTCAGAGTCTTCAACAAATGGTGCTGGTCCAACTGGATGTCCATTTGTAAAAGAATGAAGTTAGACCCATACTTATCACCTTGTACAAAACTTAAGTCCAAGTGGATCAAAGACCTTAACATAAGGCCAGTCACACTAAATCTACTAGAAGAAAAAGTGGGAGAAACCCTCAAACTAATTGGCACAGGCGACAACTTCCTGAACAGAACACCAACAGCTCAGGACTTGAGATCAACAATCAATAAATGGGACCTCATGAAACTGAAAAGCTTCTGTAAGGCAAAGGACACTGTCATTCGAACAAAACAGCAGCCTACAGACTGGGAGAAAATCTTCACCAACCCCACATCTGACAGAGGGCTAATATTGAAAATCTACAAAGAATTCAAGAAATTAAATGCCAAGAAACCAAATAATCCAATCAAAAAATGGGGGACAGAGCTAAAAAGAGAATTCAAAAAGGAGGAATCCCTAATGGCTGAGAGACACTTGAAGAAATGCTCAACATCCTTAATCATCAGAGAAATGCAACTCAAGAAAATTTCTTTCTCAGTTCACGATTCTTCTACTGAGAAACCTTTGCTGAACATTAGAAATATCTGGTTGTGTGGACCAGGTGTTCTACCAACCATTCAGTGATCTATCTTAATGATGGAGCCAGTTGAACAACTGCAGTATCAGTTAACATCTAATTGCAATTGCCTAAAAATACCCTAAGAAACAAAACACCTGCATGAACCCAGTGAACTCAAAGAACTGAGAATGTTAAGATGGGGCTGCTATAGGGGAAGTTTTGTTTCGTACATAGGATTTGAACATTATCTACCTTGTCATTGCTGCTGATATGTTAGAACACTTAGCTACTCTCTTTTGTTTCCCGACATGTAGAAACTGACTCATGATCCTGCTGGGAAGAAAGTTTTAGAAGTCCAGCTGTGCAAAATCCAAATCACGATGCTATTATAGAAGAAGAAACTGGGAAAAGACAATGTGGCTTAGAATACTATAGGAAAATCTTAAAGTCAAGACTGTTAAGATGGCCCAGTGGTTAAGAGCAGGTACTGTTCACACAGAGGAGACAAGTTCATTTCCCAGCACTCATGCTGGTTGGCTGGCAACCAACTGTAACTACACTTCCATGGGATCTTCTGGCCCCAAGGGCACCTGCACACATGTATACATACACATAAAAAATTAATACATAAAAAATTAAAGAAAAATTTGATAGTTACACAGTTACTGGTTTTAATAATAAAGTAATTTGCTACTAGAAAAATTGGTAGAACACATAAACTAGAAGCAGAACAAAAATCCTTTTATAATAGGCTACTCACAAATATTGAAATACAAAGGCAGCTGGTAGGTTAAATGATTTTAAGCAGCTTGACCAGCAATTTAGAGAATAAAAACAAAGCAAAGCCAGATGGATCATCTCTTCTGTATATAGAAGCTACTTTCTTTACGCAAATGTGTAAATTTGGAATAAAGCAATTAAATAAAGGTAAAACACAGCTGGGCTAGGTCATCATCTTCAAATAAAGAATTAAGTCTTATCCAGGTAATAAAATCACAGAAGAGACAATACTGGCTTCTGAAATTTTAAATTCATTCAAGTAACAAAATAAAAATCTAGAAATATTCCCCTAAATAATGAGAAACTAGGAAAATATATGCCAGTATATGGCAGCCTATTTTTCCTAACTTGAAATGTACATGCACAAACTAATAAGAAAAAACATAGACGTCCATAAAATATGAGGACCTTAAAAGAACATTTTCACAAACAGGAGGTAGAAATGAAACAGAAGGAAAATTATTCAGCTTCATTTATTAATAAAAATAATATGAGGAAACTTCGTTATAATGATTTTTGTTACAGCGACTTGAATTAAGAAAGCAAGTAGCACAGGGCCTTAAGACCACCATAAAGCAAAATGAGTTGCCCTGCTATAAACTACTTTTGAGTTGTTATGAAACTTGATATACTATATTTTATTAGTCTTTCTCATCGTCTATCTCTCATCAAAGAAAACTGATTATCAATAAATTATCAATTCTTATTTAGTGTAAATTTCAAGGTTTGTTCACAGAACAGTTAATGTAGATAATATTGAAATTATTTTTATTTTTTTGTACAACTTATTTTCAAAGTATTAGTAGGCCATGATGTTGCAGGGTATTTGATCACATTGTGGACCTTGAAATTGTGAACTGGAAAATTTTGTTTCTAATTGTGTTTTGGCTCAGCCTTTGATTGTAAAGTTTTTTGTATACTGTTATCAAGTATAAAAACACTTTTAGAAAGTTAATAAATAAAGTTAACCATACTCCAATATGCTAAATATAAACAAACAAATAGATAAATAAAAAATAAATCAAATAAATAAATAAAAAATTAAATAAATAAATAAATAAATAAATAAATAAAGTTAGTCATAGGTCAAGAGTCAGAGCAAGCAACCAGTTGGGAGGAAGTAAACAGATAGGAGCGACATTGAGGAAGAAGGTATTTAAGACAACATGGGAAAGGAGATAGGGCTTTTTCCTTCTGAGATGAGAGCTGAGTGGGAAATTCAGCTGGATGAGCTAGCAGGCTTTTTCCTTCTGGGACATCAGTGGTGTAGGAAGGTCAGCTTGGTGCTTCCTCTGCCTCTCTGAGCTATTGGGTTTTCACTCCAGTATCTGGCTCCTGAGTCTGCATTGTTAAAATTGAGCAACTGGGATTTAGTTTTTGTAATAACAACACCATGAAGTATTTCTTCTTAGAGGCATATGACTCATGTCTTTCCTGGTGGTTTTTCTTTATTGTTTTTTTTTTTTTCAGGAAAATGGACAAAAAGAGTAAACAGCCGATTCTTTGGTCACAAGGTAGATGTTAAAAGCAAGAGCTGCCTGCAGGACCTTAAACTCAGCCACCATTCTCCCTCAAGAAAGTGTATATTCTTACTTTCACATTCCTTGCTGCTTACCCAGGCTTTTACAGTGAGCATATATCAGAGGAACTTACTTTTACAGTTTTGGTTGTTAGTAACTATAAATACTGTTTTAAAATACTCAGGGCATTTACACTGATTACAACTCTTAATCAACTTTTTGTAATTCTCTTAAAATATAACTCCTAAGCATTGTTACAGAGTCATACTTTATTGTCTTTATCTCTCTAGGTTTATTTTCTTCAGAAAAAAAATGATACATATGTCTTGTCATAACTAAATAAAGGATTGCTGCTGAAATTTGTAAATAAAGAACCATGTGGATTTTTAAATCAGTTTTATTTTTAATATACACATTCTACTTGTCATCTGTTGCTGTGCTAAACACCATAGCCAAAAGTAAGGAGGGTTTGTTTGGCTTACCCACCCCCATCACAGTCTATCACAGAGGGAAGTCTTGGCAGGAGTACAAGCAAGAATTTGAAAATGGGACCTGAAGCAGAGACCATGAATAAATACTCGTGGCTTGTTCCTGATGGCATATTCAACCTGCTTTCTTACGCAGCCCAAGAGCTCCTGCCCAGTGTGGCCCCATCTACACCACAGTGAGCTAGACCATCCCCCATCAATTATTAATAAAGAAAATGTCCCATGGACATGTTCTCAGACCAATCAAATGAAGTTATTTGTAAATTATCTTTTTAATGTTTATTTATTACTTCAATTTACATCTCCATCACAGTCCCCTCCCTCCGCCCCTCCCGGGCCCACCCTCTCACCCTTCCACTCTGCCCACCCCCCTTCTCCTACCTATCCTACTCCTCCAGTGTGGGGTAAGTCAAACAAACCCAACTTACTTTTGGCTATGGTGTTTATCACAGCAACAGATGACAAAGTAGAATGTGTATATTAAAAATAAACATATCAGCCGGGCGGTGGTGGCGCACGCCTTTAATCCCAGCACTTGGGAGGCAGAGGCAGGCGGATCTTTGTGAGTTCGAGGCCAGCCTGGTCTACAAAACGAGTCCAGGACAGCCAGAGATATTCAGAGAAACCCTGTCTCGAAAAACCAAAAAAAAAAAAAAACCAAAAAAAAAAAAAATAAAAAATAAACATATCAGCCTCCTTCAGTTCAGCAGCCATATGAGGGCTAAGAGGTTCTTCCTGCACTGGGGCCATACATGGAAGCTGCACAAGGGCAAAGTGTCCCACTAACAAGTAACAAAGTCTATGTTCCTATTCCTTTCAGTCTGTTGGTTGTAGGATAGTTATCCTGTATTTTATGGCTAAAATCCAATTATAAGTGAATAGATGCCATGTTCATCCTTCTGGGTCTGACTTAGCTCACTCAGGATGAGCTCCACTAGTTCCATCCATTTGGCTGAAAATTGCATGATTTCCTTGTTTCTGATGGCTGATTAGTATTCCATTGTGTAGATGTACCACAGATTTTTTTATCCATTCCTCAGTTGAGGGACATCTGGGTTGTTTCCAGTTTCTAGCTATTACAAATAAAGCTGCTATGAACATAGATGAGGAGATGTCCTTTGGTTTGGTGAGGAATCATTTGGATGTATAGCCAGAAGTGGTATTTATAAATTATTTTAAAACATAGAACTAGAACTGTATTTTACTAATCCCAGACTGTGTGTTCACCCTTAAGTTGGGGACAGAAAAAAAATGAACTTCATAATGTTAATGTTTATGTACAGTTACTCTTCAATAGTCTCTCCTTTCTATTCTACTACCTGGTACAAAGGTATTTGTAAATGTTGTATCACTATAATGCATTATTTTTTGTCAGGATGATTTTTGTTTGCTTTTATTAGTTAATATGCAATTCACTTTTCCCCTATATCAATACCTACTTTCTTTAATGTTTTTATTCCTTAAACTCAAGCTGTTCTTTTTATTAATCAATTGACAATGTCCAACATTTAGGTTTGTGGATTAATAGATTGACTATACTATTTGTCTTAGCCTCTTTCCTTTTGTTTTACACTTTTTCAAGACTTCCTTGTGAGAACATATAAATTTCATGCTGAATTGTGTCAATCTTGTTACACCTTTATTTTCTCTTACATCTTCAATATTTTATATCTACCCATATGGTCGCTTTCCCCAAGCATTTGTTTCAACAGCATTGGTTTTCAGCTTTTTCTAAATAGTATGCACAAGTACTGTATCTTTACTTCTCTCAGTCTTTTTAACTTCCTTATTTGAAGGACATTAAGTTATGCCAAACCTTAGGTGGTTCCAATAGGAAAGGACTATAAAGAGGAATCATTAAAATGTTACTATGAATAAGGATGCCATTTTGGTAGTTTTTATTTTTTTTTCCTTTATTTTTTATTTCTTCAAGTTACATCTCAATCGCAGTCCCCTCCCTATTCCCCCTTCAGTCCCACTCTCCCACCCTCAACCCCCCATCCTCTTCCCTTTTTTTTTCTTTTAAGTTTAAGGTATATCTTACTTCCCCCTACAGTTTCCCCTTTCAGTCCAACAAATGGCTCTTTCTCTTATAATAATAAATACAATACAGTACAACAGAGGTAATTAGGCCACAGTTATGAGGGTTATATGGCTTAACGTACATTCCCAATGACAAGTCCATATTTATTTGGTACCTGACTTTAACATTCTACTATCTAAACATCTCCATGAGTTTAAAGTTCTATATCTGACTCAACATTCATACTAATTGCAACACAATTTTAAAAGTATCTTCTTAGATCTATAACACTCTCTTGACTCCTAAACAACTCAAAATTTAATTATGAGACCCTATCTGTTCTTCAATCATCTCAGAGACCTGAGAGGGATAAATATATCTGATTTTATAGGAAGTACAGGGTCTTCAGCTTCCCAAACTAAGAAATGACATACCAGTGGCTGCCTGGACAGTTCCCATTTTCTCTCCATACATTACAGCATCGCTCTTCAGTCGTTTGGCCCCGTTTCTCTGACAGACATTGATTGTAGAGCAGGGGTTATGAAGGACTTACCTACCATGTCTTGGCAGAGCTAGTCTGTTGACTTACCTGCTTCCAGGTTTTGTCCTTTTTGGACAGCATTCTGTCTACAGTTGGAGCAAGGGGCTTTTCCTACCAAGAGATAGGCTTGCGACTAATTCAATCATCCCTCACTTGATATTCTTCGATGCTCATCTTCTACTTGGGGTAGAATAGGGGGTGCTGTCAGGAGTTGGCATATCTTGATATATAAAAAAATCTAAAGTTACGAAAACATCTTTGAATGCCATATTCTGCAGATCTCTTGAGGTTTTTTGAAGAGGCCCTATCTATCTCTTATATTTGGGTAAGCAGATGTTGCTTGTCTCTTAGCAGGTTTATTTCTGATTAGCTTAGCAAGTAACTATAATAGGCTTTCATAGTACCTAACAGAATGACCGGCTTGCATAACCACTAGTTTGCATTTCTTAATTATCTTAAACAGTTTATGACAGTTAGTAGTAAAAGGCCGAAACATCACATTTCATTTTTTTTTCTTTACCTCCTAACCCTTCCATCCCATTTCTCTGGGGTGGGTGTCCTTATATAACAGTCCCTCATCTCAGTTGAGAGGTCGTATGAGGGCCAAGAGCCTCTTCATTCATTGGGGATCTACGAAGCTGTACCATCAGTGAAAAGTGTCTTGTTGCCTGGGAGAGAGAACTACTAAACAAACAAACCAATAAGCATATAATAGATAAAAAAGACTAAAAAATGGAAAAATATAACTAATATATAAAAAATAAAAATTAAAAATAAGAAGTCTATGTCCAAGTTCCCTTTGGTGTGTTAGTTGTAGTATCGATACCTTCTACTATATAGCTAAAATCCTACTATAAGTGAATAGATGCCATATGTGTCCTTCTGAGTCTGGGTTAGTTCACTCAGGATGAGCTTTTCTAGTTCCATCCATTTGGCTGCAAATTGCATAATTTCATTGTTCCTGATAGCTGAATAATATTCCATTGTGTACATGTGCCACAGTTTTTTGACCCATTCTTCAGTTGAGGGACATCTGGGTTGTTTCCAGTTTCTAGCTATTACAACTAAGGCTGCTATAAACATAGAAGAGGAAACTTCCTTATGATCCGGTACTTTTTAATTTTTACTACTGTAAAGAAATATCTGACAAGAAGCCCTTTAAGAGAGAAATGGTAATTGCAGACTAAGATAACATAGTCCATGGTAGGGAAGATGTTGTGGTAGAAATGAGGCAGTTGGTCACATCACTTCCACTCTGGAAGCAGTGGCAGATGCATGCTGGAGCTCCATTCTTGTTCACTTTTTGCATTCAGTTCAAGTCCACAGTACATGGAATGATATCACCCACACCCAGGATGACTCTTTCCTCCTCAGTTAAACCTTTCTAGAAATGGTTGTGCAGATACATAAAGAGATCTGTTCCTACGTGAGTCTAAACCCAGTCATACTGACAGTGTAGATTAACACTCACAGGGACCTGCAGCGAAGTGGCGACACTAGCTTCAGTTTAAACAATGGTAACTGCGTGGTGAACAGCTAAATGTTGGTCCTAAAATGCATACACGTATAAATAACATAATTGGAGGCAATTAACCTTTACATATCCATGGATGAAGTAAACTCTGTTTTAATGTATTTGAAATGACGCTACTCTGAGACCAGTAATTACAGGGTGCTTATGCATTCGGCAGTGTACTGTGCAATCACTCCAGCCAAGCGCGGATGATGTCCTACAACTCAGTGGGATCACGAGTCACCTTGATCATTGATCCTGTCCTTCTGGGTGTTCAAAGCTGTTAGCTGTGCTTCTTTCACTGCCTTTCTTGGAAGTGTCTAGTCTTCTGAGTCTGATAAACAGAGTTTTATCAATAGTTGTTTGTATATATTTAAACATCTGGTGTTACAGAAGCTGGAAAAGTCATCTCCTTGACTCACTGTGTTGTGTTCAGGCAGAAAAACACTATCAATTTAGGAGGGGGTCTCATCGAATATATCAACCAATAAGTAAAATATCTTATTTTACAAATTAAAATATATGACAGGTATATATATATATATGTATATATATATATATATATATATATGATGACAACTTGCCTGAATTAGACAATTTAGCTATGGTTTCTTTATTCTTTCTACTCATTTTGTTAAGTACTATGCTCCTTTGCCTGCAAAAGAAAACAGTCAGTGAAACAAATGCTGATTTTAAAATATATGATGGAGATGTAACCTTAAGCAATAAATAAATAAATTTAAATAAATAAATAAATGGAATTAGTAGCAGGAGCTTGCTTTACATGAAAACATTAAAGTTCTGCCTGGGAATAGACTGCTTGACGAACATGCGCAAAAACCTATGCTTGATCCCCAGCACTGCAGAAAACCAACACCATAGCATATGCCTACAATCCCAACACTTAGAAAATAGAAACAAAAGGACCAGAAATTCAAACTCCTAAGCCATCTAGTGAGCTATAATCTAGCCTACCAAACATGAAACCCTGTACATAATTAATAAAAGAAAGAGAAAAATGAATTATTAAAATTCTGCTTTAATAACTATGGATAGCATGCTTTGTAAAAATGGTTTCCTACTTGTCGCTCTTGGTTATTACTCTATGAGACTGAACACCTCTCGTAACTCTCTCACCCCCTACAGAGATGTTTGCAAGCTTGAACTACCCCTTTCTGTGTGTGCGGTAGAACTCACACGATGTTGGCCTTGCCATCAGAATGCTTATATAAATAATGGAGTACCTCCAGCCTAGATTAGCCTCAGTGTTTTTCCTCAAGCACAGCAGACTATTTTGCTTCTGTTTCCAGATGCAGGTAGCCAATCCTGCATGCTGAAGAAGTAACTAGGTCACAGAGATTCAGAGACTTGCATCTCCACTCTGTGAAGTGTTGCCTCATGGTGAGGGGCTCTCCAGCATCCTGCTCAGCATGCTGTCTGCAGGGAATGGGTATGACAGTTCTTCATCTCAGATTGGTAGCTGATCTCCCCTATTTTTTTTTTCTACTATGTGAACTTCATATGGAATTCCTTCCTTAAATTCTCTCCCCTGAGCTTCATGCAATTTAGTCATGTCCTAAATAACTAAGAAGTGGAAAGTGGATGCAGGGAGAATACAGGGAGATCTGCCAGGCTACTGGAAACTGTATCAAGATGTGAAATCAAATGGTGTCAGTAATGAGAAGTACAAGAGGCTAGAGGTGATGGGAGAGCCGGCCTTCGCGGCTCACTCTGAAGGCCTCAAACCCTATAGAGTGCTTGGGAGTGAAAGAGACTACAAAACTCAGCCAGTGCCTTCTAGCATCCGTGCACAATCCTTCTGATGGACAAACTCAAGGGTAGCCAGGCTATCCAGGAACACTAAGGGAAGAAAAAGTAGGTTTTGTTATATCTGATCTACAATGTGTGACTTTGGAAACCATTCATAAATGAGGACCAAGAGACCAAGTTATAACTTTTTTAGTCTGGAAAATCCATGTGTAATATTGAGAGGTAAAATGTAAACATTAAAGAAATGAGCAGAATAATTGAATTAGAATATGTTGTTTTGTCTGAATAAGTTATTTTATGTCTTACACTATGTTTATGTATCATAGTCTTCTGGGTTTTCTAAAACACAGTAGAAATAAAAATAGTTCTTTCTTACTTTTTAAATACTGTCTTCTCTTGTGTAGTTAAAAATAACAATGACAAACAATAAGGAATGTATTTTGATCACATCTAGGTGCAATGCATGTGTATTCATACTCTTGAAATTAAAATAAAGGTCTCATGGGACAAAATTGACACTCAGAAATATACAACCTAATTATTTCTATTACAAACCATCTAGTCTGATTTTTTGTTGTTCTAGGAAATCCTCAAACTGTAATTTTTTTTTAAAGCTCAAATCACATTCTACACTGACCACATCTATGCCACTCAGTGTAGAAAAGCTTCTATGTAGAACACTGTCCTTTCTTGTGACACAGGAAATAGATAGGACACAGACAATCCCATGATGTGTATTCACATTCAATCATAGACAATTACTAGTCTCAGCAATATATTTTCCTGATTTTTTTAATTGAAAGATCCATTTAATGAAACTAACTTTCAACTCCTTTTTGAGTAATTGCAATGGAAAATGACCCATTATAAGTACTTACTTTATTTTATAAATATTATCTACAGAGTAATTGACAGGGTATGAGTGTTATTATTGCTGACTGACATACAGGAGACTGAGGGAAATAGATTAAGAGATGCATTTGTAACTATTCAGCTGTCAGCAGCATAACTAAACTCTGAGTCGAGATCACCAGTTTTAAGGAATATGGTTTTGTAAGCCTTGATAAAATATAAAACAACATAAAGTTTATCACTGTAACCATTTTAACTGTATAGAAAGCGGCACTAAATACATCTGCTATGCAACCCTCACCACCAGTTACTGGCAGAATTCTTCCCAATTTCCTACATGGAACCTCTATACCCATTAGTCACATTCTACTTTCTGTCTCTGAACCGAATATGATTCATATGTAAAATCAGACAGAATATAACCTTTCTGACAGGCTCACCTGACTTACTATCTAACACTGGCAAGGTTCATGCATAGTTTCATGTAACTAGCCTATTTCAGCTTTTCAGTCTTGCCTTCTCTTTTTTTTTCTTTTAAGAATAACATACACACACACACACACACACACACACACACACACACACACACACACCTGTTTATTTCTTTTTTCTTGCTTTCTCTGTTTTGAAGATATCTTTACAGGCAAATACATGTATATGTAATTTTTTACTATCTGTTGATAAATATTTGGATTGTTTTCCTTTTGTCTTCTGTGAATAATACTTTTAAAACATAGGTCTACAGAAAGTCTTCACCTTTTTCTTTCAATTCTTCTGGATACATACTAAAAAGTAGAATCAGTAACACATATGTTAATTCCAAGTTTGATTTTTTTAAAAAATAATACAGACAGGGCCTTTATTTTTCTCCCAGCCACACTCATATTCCTGAACCCTCAGCTCGCTGAGTACAGCTACTGCCTGACGATCTCTCCAGTGAAGTCTGACACAAGAACAGGCTTTTGGAGCCAGCATGAATTATGACTCCTTCGTTTTATTTGTTAATTTTTCTCTGGAAAAAAATACAATATGCTCCTTGTAAAACAAATTTTAAATAATCAAGACATTCACTGTGAAAAGTAGAAAAAAATAACTGTTTCCTCCCTCAAAATTTAGTCTATGCCCACCCCAGTTCCCCCAGCCAAATCCACTGACACTACTTCTAAGTTCTTCTAAGAACTCCCAAAAGTCTCGACCAGTTCGTGAGAAGGAAGAAAGCAGTGGCCTTCTCAGTGGCCGTGTACTTTAGGGTCTCTATGTTTTTAGTTTCTTCATCTGTCCAATTACGAAGCCTACCTCAGGCAGATACTTTGAAGATTAAATAAGGTACCTGCTTTGTAGAAGCCATTGTTTCTAGGAATGTATATGTTTTTTGTTTTTGTTTTTTTGGAAATTTCAAATCTTCTGTCCAAAAAGGACAAAACATGGAAGCAGGGAAGTCGACAGCCTAGCTCTGCCAAGACAGGGTAGGCAAGTCCTTCATAACCCCTGCTCTACAATCAATGTCTGTCAGAGAAATGGGGCCAAACGGCTGAAGATCGATGCTGTAATGTATGGAGAGAAAATGGGAACTGTCCAGGCAGCCACTGGTATGTCATTTCTTAGTTTTGGAAGCTGTGGGCCCTGCACTTCCTATATAATCAGATATATTTATCCCTCTCAGGTCTCTGAGGTGATTGACGAATAGATGGCTAGAGTCTCATGGTTAAATTATGAGTTGTTTAGGAATCAAGAGGGTGTTCTGGATCTAAGAAGATGTTTTTAAAATTGTGATGCAAGTTAGCTAAATTATGAGTTGTTTAGGAATCAAGAGGGTGTTCTGGATCTAAGAAGATGTTTTTAAAATTGTGATGCAAGTTAGCATGAAAGCTGAGTTAGATATAGAACTTTAAACTCATGGAGATGGTTAGATAGTAAAATGTTAAAGTCGGGTGCCAAATACATATGGACTGGACATTGGGAATGTATGCTAAGCCATATAACTCTCATAATTGTAGCCTACTTATTTCTGTGATTTGTGTTGTATTTATTGTTATAAGAGAAAGAACCATTTGCTGGACTGAAAGGGGGAGCTGTTGGAGGGAAAAGATATACCTTAAACAACAAAAAAAAAAAGGTAGAGGATGGGGGTTTGAGGGGGAAGAGGGTGGAAGGGTGGGACTGGAGGGGGGAGTAGGGAGGGGATTGTGATTGAGATGTAACTTGAAGAAATAAAAAATAAATTATAAAAAAATCAAAACAAAAAAAGAATAAGATTTGAAATTTCCAAGTTTGATTTTTTTTAAAGCATTTGGATCATTTTTCATTTCCACCAACAATCCACAAAGGTATGGAATTTTAAAATCCATATCAAAGCTTATATTTTTGTTTTCTGATTTATTGATAATAATCTTAATGAATGTCCCACAGTATCTCATTGTAGTTTTGATTGAAATTCTTTTCTGGTGCATCTGGCATCTCTGTACACTTTTCCCTGGACCCCCTTGTACATTTAACTGTTATCAGGGTATGTTCTTGAGCAGATCCCCATTCAATTTCTTTTCTCTCTTTTGGCCCAAGGAGTTTTGTGGTTGTTGAGTGTGAGGGCTTCTCTAATATTCTAGATAATATTTTATAAAATATGCAATGCACAGATATTTCCACATTAGGTAAGTTTTCTTTCTTCCTTTCAGTGACCTTTGATGCAGAATATTAATTTAGACAAAAATCCATTTTTTCTTTTACAGACTGTACTTTAGAAACCATATCTAAGAAAGCACTGTTAGATCCAATGTTATGAATCATTTTCCTTAAGACTTCCCTTAAATCTTCTTTCTGAGAATTTTATCCATTAGTTCTCACATTTAGGCTTTTGATAAATTTTTAGTAAATTTTTGAAAATGATATTAGGTAAGGGATCAACTTACATCTTTTTTATGTGGAAATTCAATTTCCTCAAATAGCACTTTTGAAAAGACTCGTCTTTCTACTTTACACCATTGATCTATTATTCTGTTTTTAACACATTACCACAATGCATTATGTGTACTTTGCAGCAATTTTGAAATGAAAAAGTCAGAGATTCTGAATTGTGTTCTACTGTTTTAATATTTTTTATCAGATTGAAAATCTTTGAAATTTTATATAATCATTAGAAAATATGGGTAATATAGACATCTTGTAATAACAGGATATAATTACCATTTGTATTTCTAAGATTTGTTATTAAGAAAACAAAACCATGTTTGAAGAATAGACAGCTAGATTCTCATAGTTAAATTTTGAATTGTTTAGGAATCAAGAGGGTGTTATAGATCTAAGAAGATACTCTTAAAAGTGTGTTGCAGGTTAGTATGAATGTTGAGTCACATATAGACCTTTAAACTCATAGAGTTGGTTAGATAGTAGAATGTTAAAGTCAGCAGCCAAATATGTATAAACTGGACATTGGGAAGGTATACCGGGCCATTTAACTCTCATAAATGTGGCATATTTATATCTATTGTTTTGTATAATACTTACTGTTATAAGAGAAGGAACCATCTCTTGGACTGAAAGGGGAAACTTCTGGGGGGAAGAGGGTGGAAGGGCGGGATAGGAAGGGGGAATATGGAGGGGTTTGTTACTGAGATGTAACTTGAAGAAAAAAAAATAAAGTATTTAAAATAAAAAAAAGAAGTGAAGCTAGCAACAGAAAAAAAAGAAAACAAAACCAAAATAAATTACCTCAAAATTATAAGAAATTCTAATGAAAATTCAAAATATAAGCTATAAAGAGATATTGGTATACACATACAGCTATAAACATCTTATTTTGCATTTATTTGTTCATTTATTTATTTATTCATATATTTATTCAAGTTACATCTCTATCATAGCCCCACTCCCACCTACTCCCTTCTCAGTCCCACCTTCCCACCCTCTCCCTCATCTCCTCCTAGGATGAAGGAAGCCCCCATATATCAACTTCCCTCAGTTCATCAGTCACATTAGGGCTAAAAGCTTCCTCTTTCACTGTGGTCACTTGATTTTTAACAAAAAAGCCAAAACCATACAATGGAAAAAGGAATGTATCTTCAACAAATGGTGTGGTCTAATTGGATGACAACATGTAGAAGGATACAACTAGACCCATATTTATCACCATGCACAAAACTCAATTCCAAATGGATCAAAGATCTCAACATAAAATTGGACAAGTAAATCTAACAGAAGAGAAAGTGGGGAAAATCCTTGAGTTCATTGGCACAGGTGACAACTTCCTGAACAGAACACCAATAGCTCAGACTTTAAGGTCAACAATCACTAAATGGGACCTTATGAAACTGAAAAGTTTCTCTAAGGCAAAAGGCACTGTCATTAGAACAAAACAGCAATCTACAGATTGGGAAAACATCTTCACCAATCCCACATCAGACAGAGGGCTAATATCCAAAATAAATAAAATATTCAAGAAATTAAACACCAAGAAACCAAATAATTCAATAAAAAAATGAAATACAGAGCTAAACCGAGAATTCACAAAGGAGGAATCTCTAATGGCCAAGAGGCACTTGAAGAAATGCACAACATCCTTAGTCATCAGGGAAATGAAACTCAAAACCACTCTGAGATTCCATCTCGCACCCATCAAAATGGTTAAGGTCAAAAACTCAAATGACAGCACGTGCTGGTGAGAATGTGGAGAAAGGGGAACACTCCATTACTGGTAGGAGTGAAACTTGTACAATCACTTTGGAAATCAATTTGGTGATATCTTAGAAATTTGGGGATAGTACTACCCCAAAAGCCTTATTTTGTAACCAAAGAAGTTAAAACATGATTGTCCTCCTATTAATACCACTGTTTTAATATTTCTTTCTGAATGAAAATTGTAGTTGAAGGAAACCATGAGGAGTGCCTAACAGGCAGAAGAGGCACACTAATTTTAAAAACTTAATTATCTTAACACTTCATCCCACAGTCTCATCTAGAAAACATCTAAACAGAGAAGTGAAGTTCTTGTGGTCTTCAAAAGGAAATCCATTTCCCTCAGTTTTGTCTGGGATTCTTTTAAGATCTACCAATAGTCCATTCTAGCTGCCAGTCTTCCTCAATCCTTACATACCACCAGGTGACAAAGTTTAAGCATGGGGATTCTTGGACGCTGATCTGCTTTTCTGTGTTTCTACTGAGTTGTTAATGTTCTGTGTTCAGTATATCGTCTACCAACACATTAATTGTTCTGTTTGGTACAAATGTTCATTCTAGTGTTTCTACCTTCCTCCTCATATTATTCCTTTGATCTCTAAATCTATTCTTCCTTCCTCTCTCTCCAACTCTTTGCTTCTAACTCCTCCATTACTCATATTAAATTCCTCTTAAGGTAAAAACCATGTTGTGTTTACATTTGTTTTTCCCCAAAATGGCACAACAAATAGTAGATGTTTGATAAATATTACTAAATTTAAAAAAAATTGAGGGAAGAATGCCATCATGACCTCCTTATGTTCTCAGGCTATTGAAGAGAAAGACAAACTAACTGGAAAAGTCCATCAAAGTACAAGTGAGTCAGTGTTAAACCCAGAGGAGAGCTGCCTGATGAAGCACATTATGAAATCACACTCTTCAATCACAAACAAAGAGTGATTGCTCATGGTATTTGTAAAACTTTTCATGGATCTAAGGAAATAGATTAATAAGACACAGTCAAATGGAAAAATAAAGCATTTGAGAAGTTTTTAGAGAATAATGTAAATTTAGTGTAGGGAAGAGAATAGTTTTTAGAAAAAAAAAAGCTTGGGTGGATTTTAGAAGATTCATGAGTTTTAAATAAAAAGGAGATGGAAAGGAATCAGGAAAAGTAAAGGGGAAATTACATAGCTAAAACATGCTATGGTGCTGTCTAAGGTAGCTGGAGAAGCAGAGGGAACAAGCACCAGGCAATCTTTGTATATTGTTCCCTCTCCACACCACCATTCACTCAGCTCAGAATCCTACTGATAATGTTTGATTTACATGTTTCTGCCTCTCCAGATTGTACCTATTTCTATCTGAACTACCTTTCTGCTTATTCTTGACTATACTGAGAAACATCTAACTAATGAATAAACAAGTTAATCTATACTTTGTCTAAGCTTTGTCAAGGAACTATGTTTTTCTTTATGTTAAAAGCCTTATATCTTGGCTCATTACTGAAATGTTCTGGTGATTTTTTGACAACCTGGTCTCTAATCTCAAATCATGTAGGATGGCTTTCCTGTGTTATATGGCTAATATCCACTTATAGGAGAGTACATACCATGTGTATCTTTCTAGATTTGAGTTAGCCCACTTAGGATGACTGTAAAAAAATATAGCTAATTAAACTATTTACCAGTATTTATATTATTGTTAATTAGTTCGGTGGCTAATCCTTAACAAGAGATTATAAATGAGTACACACACACCACTGGTGGATTTTTATCAAGCCTTGGTCTGGATCGAGCAATCCTAGCCCATCTATTACCCAATATGACCCCATATATACATATGTCCCCTTGGACTGCCATTCTCCACGATATGCCGATGTTCCTGGCCAAGTGGAATGAGGTTCCTTTTTCTAACACATGGTATGTGCCTCCTTCCTGCTGCTCCTGGCTGGAATGTCTTCTTCTTCCTGCTGCTGGCTGGAATGCTTTAATCCTCTGTCTGAAGCACAGGCTTCCAGTTAGGAAGTTCCACCTTTTTCTGTCTTTGTCCAATCTCAGGCCTCGGCATTTTATTTAACCAATCAGCATCAAGGTAAGTAACAGACAGCAAACAGGGCCAATTAACATTTAGAATGCTTAATACTACCCCAACAATTCCCTCCTTTTGTCTAATAAAAAGGCTAAATTTTTTTAACTCATATAGTAATAACAATAAGAACAAATATGAAACAATCAAGAAAAGGAGGGAATTGTTGGGGTAGTGTTAAGCATTCTAAATGTTAATTAATTGGTTCTGCTTACTGTCTGTTACTTACATTGACTCTGATTGGTGAAATAGAATGCCAAGGCCTGAGATTGGGCAAAGACAGAGAAAGGTGAGACTTCCTGGGATTAGAGCAGGAAGCCTGTGCTTTAGACAGAGGATTAATTCATTCCAGCCAGGAGCAGCAGAAAGAAGGAGGCACACACCATGGGTTAGAAAAAGGAACCTCATTCCACATGGCCAGGAACATCAGCATATCATGGAGAATGGAAGTCCAAGGGGACATATGTATATATGGGGTCATATTTGGGTAATAGAATTAAGAGTTAGCCTAGATGGGCCAGGAATGCACAACTCAGGCCAAAGCTTGTTAGAAATCCATGTGGTTTCAGTATACTCATTTTTAATGTCTGCTTAAAGATTAATGGTTCCAAACCTATTAACAATAACATAAATACTGGGTAAATGCTTTAATTAGCCATATATTTTTTACATATGACATCCAACTACGGCAATTAGGATCCATGCTTTCAGTGTGAGAAGGTCTTCGTAAAAGCTGGTTTCCTAGCCAAAGAGCAGGGAACCAAACTCAAATGCATTTCAAAAGTGCAGCTACCTTAACAAAAGCTGTTGTCTTGCAGCAAAGACTGAGAGCTAAGGCTTAGCTCTCCTTATGTACTAAAAAGCTGGCAGCTTTCTAAACAGAATTTGAGAGTGGAATTAATAGCCTAGATTAAAAATGGAGGAATTCATAATGCCTCAATACGTTTGGATTCCAATTGAATTTGTTTCTCTTAGCATGCAAATGATTTTTACCCTGACAATTGTGGTTCTGGGTATCGTTTTTGAGAAAGTTGAGACTAGGGTAGTCTTAAAGGATAGAATTTACAGACGGAATGCTAAATTGCCAACAATGATACTGGAGGAAGAAGCGAGGCCTTTCCTGATAACTAATGCAAAATTGATGGCAGCTGGAGCTAAGAGCTCCCTGGGTACTAGGTGCCTGTCAGGAGTTTCTGGTATAGGGCCGCCAATGAAATGCAGCCAAAACTAGACTCTAAGGAATAATGAACAGAACTTTAATTGCAGAATGAGATGGCATGGTTAGACATGCCAAGGCTTTTGGAATGTTGTTTCTTTGCTTGATTTTTGTTTAAATGTCTTTGATTTTCCTATATCGGGAGGTAGAAAGGATATTTTTCTAGTTTGGCATTGCTAAAACATAAGAGATTTTTGAAGATTTTGGGCAGATTTCAAATTGTCACTACAGTTCAAAGTTGCTCTCTGGGTTATAGAGTTTCTAAAATCTGGGTTTTAAGTGAAATATTTGAGCAGGGTGGTACTGGCACATGCCTTTAATCCCTTAATCCTATCACACTAGAGGAAGAAATAGGCAGATCCCTGGATTCTAGACCAGCCTGGTTTAAACAATGAAGGCAGGGTGGGAAACCTGCTGATAATATAAGGCTGCTTACTTAAGACAGTCTAGAATTCAAAAATGACACATTTTCCCTTGATGTTAAGTTTAATAATGTCCTTACTGATCTAATGGATGAATACACATAATCTTAAATTTGTGTAAAGAGAAAGGGGTCACAAGCCAGTCTCCTTAGGTGTGGGGCTCCCACTGGAGAAGTGGTTTCAAGAAGCATCTTGACCCTAAAAGAGATATGTTAATCTCTGGGTGTGGTGGTGCATGCCTTAATCCCAGCACATGGGAGGCAGAGGCAGACTAATCTCTGTGAGTTCAAGGCCAACCTGGTGTACAAAGTGAGTCCAGGTCAAGGCTACACAGAGAAGTCCTGTCTCAGAAAATAAAGGAGAGACAGAGAAAGAGATATATTCTGTTAACCAATGTAAGAACCCAGAGTTAGGCTGGGGAAGAGCTTGCAAACTGCATGCCTCCCACAGCCCACAGTTAAGAAAAACTAACATAAAATAGCCTATCATGCTATTCTACACCAATCTCCTTAAGAGTGAGGCTTCCATGGGAGAATTGGAACTCAAACTAATACAAAATGGTTTGATTAATGTTATTGATTAATAGGGGTAATTCAATTATTTAAGTTTATACCTTGATCTCAAAACTTGGGAGACAAAGGAAGAACAGGTTCCTTGTGTGTTCGAGGCCAATCTAAATCTACAGAGCTCTACAAATCAAGACAACCCAAGCTACAAAAACCCTGTCTCAATAAGGATAGATATATCCACATAGAAATTAAATCTCCAAAGAAAGGAGAAAAGGAAAGAAAAAATATATAAATGCATACCTTTGATCCCAAAACATGGGAAACAAAGACAGAGACAGATTGGTTCCTTTTGAGTTTGAGGCCAACCTAATCTACAAAAAGCCAGAACAACAAAGGATAAACCTGTTTTAATCAATTAATAAATGTATGTCAACTGTAGAGGAGAATACTTAAACTCCATACATGTCATCCTTTTATATGGCATGGAAGCTTACAAATGTCTTTCTTCTGTTCAAACAAAGAACAGAAAATATTCCTTAATTGATTTGTGCATCCTGCACATCCAAGGCATTTTGGTAATTGCAGAACTATATGTTACTTGTGAGAAATTATATATTTCAGAACAACAGGACCAGAGTCCAAAGAAGACAAGTAACCCAGATGATCCAGCCTCATAGAATGTCTCAATAGCTGTTTCCTCAAAAATCTGCATCAAGAACAACTTCAAACAGCTTGCTGAGATGGCCCAGCCTCAAGGACTGAACTTTCCTACCAAAGTCCAGCTTCAAATTACAAACTGCTCAGGACATTCAAATTGCTGAGCACATAGAGACTGGACAACAAATGTTACAATTTACTTGCTTAACCATTTTTTTTTTTACATTTTATTTGGGCCCCTAAACAGGTTTTCTGCGTCCCAATTCAGCAGGAAGCAGTTTTAAGAGAGTGACGTCCCATTCCCAAAAAGTGGGGTGGATGATTCTTTGGTCATTTGATGTGTTATAGATGTTGTTCAGGGGTAATGGCTACAAATTGTTATATGGTCTTTTTAAGCAAGGTATAGGAAGTTAGACTTGGAGATCTCTCTTTCTTTTCTCTATCCTTCTTTCTCTCTTATATAGTGGGAAAAGAATTTAAAAGAAAAAGAGGGGGAATATATTTATATAATATAGAAATGATAAGATATAAGGATAGATTATTGAATCTGCTCTGAAACTTAAAATTATTGTTATTCTTTAAATAAGGTTATCTTTTGATACACTGGTATAGAATTTTGTATATTGATACAAAAATAAGATTAAGTTTGATTCATTAGTATAGAATTTTATATTTTGACACATAATATGTATATTTCAACTCTTGTATAAGGTATTGTGCCTGTACAAATCATTTAAAAGTATAGGTTTACTTCCGATCTTTTTATGGGTTGCTATTGCAATCTATTTAGGAGTCTGGATAACACAAGTTGACTGGCCAGTCAAGCTCCTGATCATGTCAAATACTAGGTTAAACAGATAATAAATGGATAAAAATATACAGTTTGTTCATAGATAGATGATAGATTTATAAATAAATAGATATATGTCTTCAAAACCTTCAGAGGCATACAGAAAATGGCATTTAAAGATGTTTTTATTATTTTAAGAATTGTTTGACTTAAGACAGTCAGCTCCTGACAGCTCCCATTTGACTTGGAAGAAGACAATGAGCATCAAGAAGAAATCTCCCATCAGGAGATAATTCCTCAAAAAGAAATCTCCCATCAGGAGATAATTCCTATTGGGCAAAAATGCCCCTGGTCTCAACAGACTATATACAGTCCAAAGATGGACCAGAGCTTAAATGCAGGAAAGTCGATGTCCTGATTCTGCAGAGACAGAATGGGAAAATCCTTATTATTTCCTGCTGCACAATTTAGTCTGTGAAAAATGCTTGGCCAGAAGGCTGAGGATGATGCTCCAATGATATCAAGACATATTTGGGACTGTCTAGGCAACAAACTGTCATATTTCTTTTTGGAAGCCACTCTCCTAGGCTTCCTACTCACTCAAATAATAACTTTATCCCTTCTTATGTCTTTGATGGGGTTGAAGATATAATAGTTATAAGATTTCAATTGAGCTTGAGTTGCTTAGGATTTAAAAGGATATTTTCAAGTCTAAATAAAATCTTAAGGTTTATAAATATAGGATATGATAGAAATTATTTAGGTTCAGAACTTTAGACACACCAAGATTGATGATTTTTTTTTCTTCTTCAAGATTGCCTGATACAAATAGGCTAAACATTATGTGTGTAACTTTTATATATGGTTTTCTTGATTGTTTCATATTTGTTCTTATTGTTTTTACTATATGAGTTAAAAAAATTTAGCCTTTTTATTAGACAAAAGGAGGAAATTATTGGGGTAGTGTTAAGCATTCTAAATGTTAATTGGCCCTGTTTGCTGTCTGTTACTTACCTTGACTCTGATTGGTTAAATAAAATGCCGAGGCCTGAGATTGGACAAAGACAGAAAAAGGTGGGACTTCCTAACTGGAAGCCTGTGCTTCAGACAGAGGATTAAATAAAGCATTCCAGCCAGCAGCAGGAAGAAGAAGACATTCCAGCCAGGAGCAGCAGGAAGGAGGCACATACCATGTGTTAGAAAAAGGAACCTCATTCCACTTGGCCAGGTACATCGGCATATCGTGGAGAATGGCAGTCCAAGGGGACGTATGTATATATGGGGTCATATTTGGGTAATCGAATTAAGAGCTAGCTTAGATGGGCTAGGATTGCTCGATCCAGACCAAGGCTTGATAAAATCGACATGGTGTCTGTGTACTCATTTGTAATGGCTGCTTAAAGATTAACAACTGCCGAACCAATTAACAATAATATAAATACTGTATACATAGTTTAATTAGCCATATATTTTTTCTACAGATGACTTTTTCTAGATCGATCCATTTTTGCCGCAAATTGCATGATTTCCTTGTTTCTGATAGCTGAGTAGTATTCCATTGTATAAATGTACCACAGTTTTTTTTTTCTATTCTTCAGTTGAAGGGCATCTTGATTATTTCCAGTTTCTACCTATTATGGATGATCAGGCATACAAGGACCATACCTACACATAATAAAGGCAATGTTTAGCAAGCCAGTAGCCAGTATCAAATTGAATGGAGAGAAACTTAAAGCTTTTCCACTAAAATGGAGACAAGGTAAGTCTGCCCACTCTCTACATATCTGTTCAACATAGTACTTGAAGTTATAGCTAGACAACTAAAGGAGATTAAGAGGATACAAATTGGAAAGGAATAAGTCAAAGTATCCCTATTTGATAATGATATGATAATATATATATATGACACCAAAAATTCAACTGAGAATTCCTACAGCTGATAAACTCCTTCAGAAAGATGGTTGGATTCAAAATTAATTCTAAAAAAAAATCAGTAGTCCTTCTTTACACAAAACATAAATGGGCTGAGAAAGAAATCAGGGAAATAACACCCTTCAAAATTCTCAAATAATATAAAATACTTGGGGGTAACACTAACCAAGTAAGTGAAAGATCTGTATGACAAGAACTCCAAGAACCTGAAGAATGAAATTGAAGAAGATATCACAAGAAACTAAGATGTCCTCTGCTCATGGATAGGTAGGATTAACATAATAAAAATGGCCATCCTATCAAAAGCAATATATAGATTCAATGCAATTCTTATCAAAATACCGACACAATTCTTTATAGACTTTGAAAGGACTCTCAGTTTCATATGGAAATACAAAAACCCAAAATAACTACATCAGTCCTGTACAATAAAAGAATATCTTGAGGTAACAGTCACCATCCCTGATTTCAAACTGTATTAAAGAGCAATAATAATAATAATAATAATAATAATAATAGCATGATACTGGCATATTAATAGACCAGTTGATCAATGGAATCAAATTGAAGTCCCAGAAATAAACCTACCCATCTACAGTCACTTAATTTTTGACAAAGAAGTCAAAACCACACAGTGGAAAAAGGAGAGCATCTTCAATAAATGCTGCTTGTCTAAATGGATGCCAACATGTAGAAGAATGTACATAAACCTATATTTATCACCATGCACAAAACTGAAGTCAAAGTGGATCAAGAACCTCTACATAAAACTGGACACATTTGTAGGGAGTTGAACTAATATAAATTAGATTTAGTAAATATCTAGGGGTTTCTGATACCATCTCTTAATTCAGAGCATGAAGATCAACTTGATAAGCAATTAGCTTATCAGCTTGTGGAAAAACAAGGTTGAAGCAAGGTTAAACAAGGAAAGACTTAATGGACTAAACACAAGGTATTTGGCCTGGCATTGTTTTCAGCTGCTAAGTGGGCAGAGCCCAAATTAAGCTGAAGCAGGTGGAACAAGGAGAGATCCTATTTAAGGACAAGTGGATGGAGCCAAGAGAGCTGCATGCTGGAGAGCCCCATGCTCTAGGGCCCCATGCTAGAGAGCTCCGATGCTAGCAAGTCCTCACACTAGAAAGAACAACGAGTAGTTTGTATCCTCTGATGGAGAAAGTGCTGGTGAACTGATGGCCAGATCTCCCTGAGGCAGAAAGAAGCTGGTGAGCAGAGAAAGCCTCAGAAAGACAGCAAAGGCCAAGAACTAAACCTTGTGGCTCAGCTTTTGCCTAGAGAAGTTTGACCTGTCCAAACAGTGGCCTAAATGAAACTGTGACTGGCTTTAAAGACTGAGGCAGAGCGGCAGAGTTGCTGATGCAAAGGAAATAAATTGGCCTACAGATGGCTGAGATCTCCCAGAGAGAAGAAAGCATCAAGCCTTATTTAAGGTGAAACCGCCATAGCCAATTTACCCTGGCAAATCTACATCTGAGATATTCCAGAAAAAAAGACTGCTAAGTGCATTAAAGAGTCTACCACAGAGACTGTGTTCCTGACGACTGAGGACCTGCCCCAGAGACTGTATCCTTCTAAAAGGTTATGAAAATAGTTGTAATAGTTATCAATAGGTTTAGTGGGTAGGTAATAAGGGTTGAAGTCATTCATAGGGGTTGTAGGAATTTGTAGGGTTAGTAGTTAAGTATTTGTATTTGTTATAAGTGAATATAGTTACTAATAAATAAATAATAATTTTGAAAAGTTTAGGTACACATATTAAAATTAATAGAAGAGAAAGTGGGGAAAAGTCTCGAACTCATTGGCACAGATGACAACTTCCTAAACAGAACATCAATAGCTCAGGCTCAAAGACCAACAATGAATAAATGGGACCTTATGAAACTGGAAAGTATCTGTAAGGCAAAGGACACTGTCATTAGAACAAAATGACAAACTACAGATTGGGAAAACATCTTTAGAAACACCACTTCTGACAGAGGGCTAATATTCAAAATATACAAAGAACTCAAGAAATTAAACACCAACAAACCAAGTAATCCAATCAAAAATGAGGTACAAAACTAAACCGAGAATTTTCTACAGAGGATTCTTTAATAGCTGAGAGGCACTTGAAGAAATGTTCAACATCTTTTGTCATCAGGGAATTGCAACCCCAAACGACTCTAAAATTCCATCCTACACCCATCAGAATGACTAAGATCAAAAATTCAAGAGATAGCACATGCTGGACAGGAAGTGGAGAAATGAGAATACTCCTCCACTGATGGTGGAATTGCAAACATGTACAGCCACTTTGGAAATCAGTGTGGCAAAATCTTAGAAAATTGGCAATAGTTCTAACTCAAGACTCAGCCACACCACTTTGGGCATATCCAAAAATACTCCACCAAACCACAAGGACATGGCCTCATCAATGTTCTTAGCAACTTTATTTGTTATAGCCAGAAACTGGAAACAACCCAGATGTCCTTCAATCAAAGAAGATTAAAAAAAAAAAAAAAAAGCAACAGTGGTACATTTACACAATGGAATACTACTCAGTTATCAGAAACAAAGCAATTATACAATTTGCAACAAAATGGATGGATCTAGAAAAGCTCATCCTAAGTGAGCTTACTCAAACTCAGAAAGAAACACATGGTATGTATTCTCTTATAAGTGGATGTTAACCATATAGCACAGTACAACCATTCCATAGTCCACAGACCCAAGCAGACAAGAACCTAGAATAAATCTCCTAAGAAAAACCTCACCCAGCAGTGAGTCATGGATCCTGTTTCTTGCTAGTGAAACACCTTACCCTAGCTGGGCTGACATATCAAGCCCCAGTACAAGAGGAAGCTCTTAGCCCTCATGTGACTGATGAACTTAGGGGGGTTAACATACGGGAGCTCTCCTCATCTGAGGAGAAGGAGAAGGCAGAGATGGAGAAGAGGGAGGGAGAGTGGGACCTGGAGGGGAACAAGGAGGGGACTTTTATCAAGACATAATAAATTATAAAAATGGAAAAAATGAATTAATAAAAAAGAAAAGAGTTAACCTTAATTTTGTATCTAAATACAAAGATCAATACCAATGTAGCAAAATATAATCTTAATTTTGTATCAATATACAAAGATATAAGAGTATATTCAATAATCTGTCCCTTTTTCTTTATTATTCCTATTTATGTCTGTATCTCAGTTTTTTAAAATCTCCCCCCCCACATAGGATTAAAAAAAACAGAGAGAGAAAAGAAAAAGAGAGATCCCTCAGTCTAACCTCCAAAACCTATTTAACAAGACCATTTAACAACTTGTAACCAATCCCCCTTAACAACAAACATCTATAAATCATCAAATGACCAAAGCAAGGGGGAATCCCCTCTGGGAATGTGGTATTGCTCTCTTAAAATTACTTCCTGCTGACTTGGGATGTAGGAAACTTCTTTGTGGCCCAAATAAGAAAGGAAAAATAGTTAAGCAAGTTAATAGTAACATTTGATGTTCAGTCCTTTTGTGCTTAGCTATTTAAATGTCCTAAGCAGTTTGTAGTCAGGGGCTGAACTTCAGGATTTTATTGAACACCTGGTTAGAACTGTCTGTGGGGCTGAACCATCTTAGTTAGCCATTTTGAATTGTTCTGGTTGTAGATTTTTGAGGAAACAGCTACAGAGGAAGTCTGCAAGGCTCAATCACCTGGGCTGCTTGTCTTCTTTGGTGTTTAATCCCATTTCTTCAGAGGTTTCACTTGTTCAGTTGTCCCTGGACTCCTTAGATGGATGCTTTTAATCTCCTGGAAAGATAAGAACAGAGCCCTGCCCTAATCCTAACTCTGGGGCACTACTTTTTTGGCAGGTAACATTCTTCCTAGAACAAATTGGCTCTTTAAACAATATAAAAAAGTATTATCTTTCAGTTGATATTTAAAATATTTTTTGATATTTTGAAACTAAACATACCTTTAAATGCATATATTTTAAGATATTGTACCCATGTAACACTTAAAAATGCAATGTGAAGTTTTGGCCTTTTGATAGCAACTGTCACAAACTGTTTAGGATAATTATGAAATGCAAACTAATAGTCACTATGATATGTGATTTTTTTAGGTACTAGCATAGCTTATCACAGATGTTTTCTAAGTTAATCAGAAATCAAGTTGCTAAGAGACAAGCAACATTTGCTTATCCAAATATATGAAGATAGATAGGTGGTCTTCAAAAACCTAAAGAGACTGGTAGAATATGGCATTCAAAGATGTTTTCTTAAGTTAAGATTTTCTTTGATATTGAGATATATCAGCTCCTGACAGCACCCACTGTTCTACTCCAAGTAGAGGATGACCACCAAAGAATCTCCATTTGGAGATGGTTGCATTAGTGGCAAGCTTGTCACTGGGCAATAAAAATCCCTTGCTTCAAATTGTAGACAGACTGCCATCCAAAAAGCACAAAACTTGGAAGCAGGTAAGTCAATAGCCTCGCTCTGCCAAAACAGGATAGGCAACTCCTTCACAATTGCTGCTTTACAATTAATGTCTGTCAGAGATACTGGGCCAAAAGTCTAAAGATTGATGCTCTAATATTGAGAGAAATTGGGGACTGTCCAGGCAGCCAGTTGTCTGTCATTTCTTAGTTTTGGAAGCTCCTGGCTCTGTACTTTCTATATATTCAGATATATTTATCCTTCTCAGGTCTCTGACGAGCTTGAAGACTAGATGGTTAGAGTCTCACAGTTAAATTTTAAGTTGCTTAGGAATTAAAAGGATGTTCTAGGCCTAAGATAACAATTTAAGTTGGTAAATAAAGCAAGTTAGGATGGAAACTGAGTTAGGTATCAAACTTTAAACTCATTGAGATAGATAGATAATAGAATACTAATATCAGTTGTCAAATATGTATAAACTGGACATTGGGAATGAGTGTTATGCCTTATAATTTTCATAATTGTTGCCTAATTGTTCTTAATGTTTTGTATTGTATTTTTTTGTTATAAGAAAAAGAACCTTTTATTGGACAAAAAGGGAGAGCTATTGGGGGAGGGAGATATACCTTAAATTAAAAAAATAAATAAAAGAGGATAGGAATGTGAAGGGGAAGAGGGTAGGAGGATGGAACCAGGAGGGAAGAGGGGGAGGACTATGATTGAAATGTAACTTGAAGAAATAAATAAATGCAAAACAACAAAAAATGGAAAAATATTTTAAAAAGATAAAAGCAATAGATCCTACTCCATCTTGCTCTTTAAGTTCTGGTACTAGTATCTGAATTCAATTACTTACAAATATAGTGGACAATAGAGAGTTTATTAAACATCTGAGAAAGGATTGAGCCCAGAACTGAAATAGATTTCTAAGTGGACTCAACAATATTTAATTGTCTCCAGATAGTATGGTAGAAGGCAAAGTAAAAAAGGACAAAGAATATATCAGGCTGTATCTGAGAAAGAGAAGATGAGAGAAGTCAAAGACAGTGTAAGAATGGAGTTAAGAGGCTGAGTGAGAGCTAGAAACATTGTCAGACATGGAAAAACTAAAGAGAGGTTGCTGAGGCAGAACTGAAGTCATTTTGAATAAGCTACTTGCAGAATGCTGAGAGCATTATCCTGAGGATATGTCAGTAAGGCCTGAGTGACTGGGATTTTGTAGAGAGGGTTGGATCTGGGATTGACTTTTAACTCTCAAATACATCTATATTATAAGAGTTCTGGACATTACCACAGTGATGATATGGGAAGTGTAAAAGATATGGGAAGAAAACCAAACATTAAGACAATGAAGGATGAGGAGAAAACATAATTGCCCTTTTAACAGGAAAACCAGAACTCTGTGTCACACTAGTAAAGAAAAAAAAATTGGCATCTTGTATGTTGGTCTATGATTGTGGACTCTGTAGGAGTAAATGCTATAGGATAATGACTATTTTTAGTTATCAAATTTTCTTAATGAACTTGATATGATTGTCTCTAAAACTACATTGTTTGTTTTGATTCTTTTAGATTTATCCAATACAGGAGACAATTCATGCAATGGAGATAATGAGACGCTTTGGGGTATTTCCAGAAGGCTGACTCCGAACTTTGCATGTAGCTTGCTGTACACTTTGGGATACTTTGGAAGCAACATATAAATATTTAAAAAGGAAAGGTTTATTTTTGTATTTTCTTTGATTGATATGAGGAAGGAAAACCTAAATATTTTAAGATATTCTATATATTCTTCCTTTAAATCAACTGGAATAACTTCCATTCCTCACCTTTAGGCTGCTTCAATCTGCAGTCTTTTCTACAGTGACATATAAAGTAACATGGATTTTAATTTATTATTTTAACACGTGGCAAGGTTTCCTGAAAATATAGATACTCCCTGCATATCTATAAGATATAAGTGTCAAAACAGATGCAACACTATAAAAGTGGACAAAGTTTTATCTCTGTAAATAGGAAGAGATGTCTTTCTTTTAAATGACAAGAATTAGAAGTGCAAGCTTTCAAGCCTTGTGCCATCACAACAACAATGACTCAGTCTAGGTTTTATATATATATTGTCTTAGCAAGTTGAAAAGCTGAAAAATTGCACTTAACAAAGATCAACAAGATTTTGACACACTAATCTATTCCATTTGTGATCCTAGTCATATTATAACAGACTCCCACATTATTGTTCTCAAGCCTGCCAGTATAAGCAACCAAGTCACCTATGTCTTTAAAGACATCTATATCCTACACTATATCTGAACATTAACACCTTACATGCTTCCTCTCTCACATGGATAGATGACTTTCTTAAAATGTACTTTTATCATAACCTTGGAGAAATGCTTTTGGATTTTAACTTGAAATTTCCTAAAACTACTTAGTAGAATTGTTTGGGGATTGTCATCCCCCACTGCATATGTTAAAAGCCAAAACTGAACCTGATTTTTTGTGGTTTCCTTGACTGGTTACATAACTTTGCTTCATCAATATGAACTTGAGATTTCTGAACCGTACAATCCAGACACATTAATTCTTAGATCAATTTTATTGAGAATTCATATGTAGTCATTCAAAAGGCAGCTACTTAGACCTTAGAGGTGGCTCTGTGGTTAAAAGTACTTCCTGTTCTTCGAGAAGGCATTTGTGCAGTTCCCAACATTCATATATGATGGCTCACAGCCTATAACTCCTTCTCCAGGGAACCCAACTCCAGCTTCAGGCTTCTGTGGATACTTGCACATACATGACATACATTCACACAGACAAACACATGTACACATAAATAAAACTAAATCTTTTTTTTAAGACAATCACTTCAGAAAATAGTATTCTTCCTATAGTTATTAAACAACTACAGTTCATGACAGTCTTTGCACAGTTTGCTTTGGGAAACAATAAGAAAGATCAAACAATCGGTGTCAGGTTAAATCTTGTTATGATAGAGATGTCTTCCAAAGTGTTCTACACTCACGATAATCAATCACACTCTACCGATAAAGCAGAAACTACAACAAGTTTTCACATGGAAAACATACACTATGAGACAATATTGTTAATATGTAAATAGGCAGTCTCAAGCCTGAATACATGCTTTATTTGAACATATAATGAGCATACTTTGGATTTTTTTCTTCTTTGTTAGTTGTATCTCAGTTTGATTACTCAAAAGTATTATCACTGATAAATGAGCTCATGTTGATAATATAAATGTCTTAAAATGCCAGTTTTACTAGCAGTTAAGAAACACAAGACTATGTATTACATAATTACTTAACTGCAGATTGCCAATTCCCTGCTGGTCTTTTCCTGGCTCTTTGGAGTCATATCCCACCCAGGAGTCTTCCCAACAAGCTTCTCAGCAGAGTTCAGATATAATACTTCAAAGGGGAAAAAAATTCACTGAAAAGTTGCTAAGTCAATCAGGAACAAGCTGAATAGAAACAAAGAATAATAGTAAAAGATTCAAGTTGAAGATATGCAGATACTACTTAAAAACAACAAGGAAGAGAAAGTTTCAACATGCTCAGCAAATATGCTACAAGGAAATATATTTACTTGTAGTTCACAATTGTCTTTGCTCTTTTGGACTGTTTAAAAGTAGGATTTTAAACTTGACTCTTTAGTCTGAGCACTAACACATCCACAGCTTTCATTTGTAATAAAATTTAAGATGGATATCTTCTTCCTCATGTTTTAACTCAACTATTTTCACTATAGGCTGATAATTTACATAGTTAAGATCTGTGACTTTCAGAGAAAAGAATATAGATAGTTTTATATGTGTATGTAGGTTCAGAGACAGGGAATCCTTGAACTATAGTGGGTTTTCTTTGGTTTGGTTTGGCTGTTGTTGTCACCAGCAGTTAAATACTCCTCAAAAGGAATAAGGCTAAAAAATTGTCAAGACTGTAAACAGAAAAACAAGTGGCCTCCTGCAGTATATAAACTTATAAACAAGTCAAACTAGTGGATTTGTGGCAAATGTTGATTTAAAGGCATTAATGAAAAAGGATGCATGTATTCATGGTCTTAATACAGCTAACATTTTGCCAGTAGGTTTTAGATATTGAAGATAAAATGAAAAACAGCAGAAAAAACAATCCTCTAGATTTATTTTTGTAGTTGTTGGGTTGTTCCAAAACCTAAGGCACCTACACTTACATGAATCTAGATTCCTAATAGCATATTTTGTCCTTAGAACTTTTATGTCTCATTTCTGGCAAGTACATAAACAAAAATTATAATCATAGAATGTATCATTTTATGCCTATATGTACAGATATAATTTTAATCTTATAAAAAGATTATTTTATGTCATAATGCCAATTAGTTACAGGTAAAAAGAGGTGAAGTGAGTGTTAGAAACAACATGAGCAATTGTGGAAGGAGTTAACACTTTAAATGTCTAGAACACCAGCAGCCATTTGTAGCCAAGAAATGATGTGTGTGATAAAGAAGAGCAAACAGGTAAGGCTGGTGGGAATAATAAAACATGTTTTTGCTTAAGTCTGTGTTGGATAGGTGCTTTTCCTCTGTGTAGTTAAAGGCATACATCAGCATGGCATCTAGACTGAGTGTAAAGCAACACTAGAAGATAGAAGTTACAATGCTGTGCCATGCAGAACGTCTGTGATGGCAGAATTTCTACTTTAAGGTCAGGGCTTGACTGAAATAGTGTATTGACTTGTGAGAGAGAACCAGGGTAAGGTGCAGACATACACAGCAGTGGGGAAAATAACAAGAGTACATAGGTGAAAGCAACTGGATACTGTAAGAAGTTGAGGAAAGATGCTATGGCAAAACTTTAAGCAAAGAGGGGGTAGAAATGCTCATGGTAGACATGCTCATTGTAGTAGTATTCCTGGCTCAATATTTGGCTTCTGTGCAGTACAACCAGCAATATAGCTAAAAAAGCTTTCTTTTACCTTGCATGGATTAATTTCTTCCTCATATTAATTCATGTGCAGTATTGATTGCTTGAAGCAATGAACCTTTAAGCAATAAGTATTATTTTCTAACTTGGAAATAATAAAATTAATTAATACCTTTGACATTTGAAGATTACAAAACTTGCCTAAGGTCACCAAAAATGAACAGTCAGGGGTCTTTCTTAGCTCCTTTTGCTTAGTCCACTGGGGACCTGTAGGTCTATTTTTTTAAGAATCTTAAAAGAAATAAATCACTTAAATCCTAATTATGGAGGGTTATTATTTCAGCTAGGTATTAAATGTCTAATTAAATGAAAAATACAAGGAAATTGTAGGAATTTAGGGAAATTAAGTAAAGACATAGTTAAAATACGCAAGCAAAATAAAAACAGGAAAACTAAGAATGAGCCTCACATGGTACATTATGTGAGAGAATTCAGAAACCACAGTATGACAAGAAAGACCTAAGAGGCTGTTCTATGTTCATCATTACAAATCAAAGGCAGGACCCTTTGATGTTTTGAAAACCACTGCAAGCTTTTTGGCTGAGTTCTCTAAAGAAATTAAGATGGTTGCAAATAAACTACAGTTCCTAGGAGGAGACACATATATTGGGAAGTCCCTTTTTCTGAGATATTGTCAGTGTTTTTCTTACCCCTAGAAACATGGCAAGGAAAATCAATGCCTAGTCCCCAGCCTTTTATCGATTTTTCTTTGTTCTACATATAAACTTTCCTGTTAAGTGCTCTCCAGAAAGGCAAGGGTTCAATGAAGGGAACCACAATGTAATATATCTCTTTACAAAAGCCTTCGTTAGAGTTTTATACACTGCAATCTGAGAACAATGCAAATTTCCTAGTCAGCACACTTTTCTCTCTTTTCAGTAGTACTTTTAACAGAGTACTACTTTTAACAAAGGAATAGAGGTGTGTAAATGTAAGTTTGGTGCCATGGCAAGGATGTAGACTGTCTTCCAAGGTTTTTGTGCTAAAGATGTGATCACTAATGTGGAAGTATTAACAACTGATGGAACCTCCTCCAGGAGATGCACCCTGGTAAGAAATGATTGTTCGGTCACTAGGGCTATCACACTCAAGTATGATAAAGGCGACTTTTATTAAAGAACTAACTTGACCCTAGATCGCTTTCTAGTGTTCTGTCTTTCCATGTCACCCATCCCTTTTGAACACATAATACCGTCAAGATACCATCTTCATGTTGGCTCCCAGTCAGGATGCCGTAATCAAATGGGTGCCATCTTTGAATTTCAGCCTCCAGAACTGTGAACTACATAAATATCCTTTCTTTATAAAGTATCAAGCCTAAGTGACACACCATGGAGCCAGAAGGTGAATACTGGGTGTAGAATTCTAAGAGGAATCTAGTTCATAGCCAATTAATTGAAAAAGAAAAAAGGAACCAGCCTTTGAGGGCATTTTTCAATCTGAAATGGTCTCTAGGTTGGTACTATGTGCCTTCATCTGAACGCTTTAGCTGTTGCTTTTATGAAATACTTCCAGGGTTTGGAGAAGTGGCTCTGTAATTACCGGCACTACGTCTGTAGGGGACCAGGCTAGTTCACAGCACGCAAGGCAAGTGACTCACACTTACCCGTAACTCCTGTTTTGGGGGTATCTGATATCTCTGGGCAACTCGGGCACCTGCACTCATGCTCACACACACATATACATAATTTAAAAAGTAAAATCCATTTTAAAATAATGCCATCTTATAATATGTAGCAATTTATGAAGCTGTTTTATGATTTGGGGGATGTGAAGCATCTTCAGTTTGTCAAGAATGTACATACATAATTTTACCTTCAGAAATATTTATCCTACATTGTAAATCACAGCAAAATATAGACAAACTCAAAGTTCATAGAAAGCAACTCAGTAAAAGGTTGATTTCAGTGAATTAAGATACATAAGCTAAAATGTTAACCTGTGGCTCATCTATTGGTCTTGAGAGTAGCATATTGTATTTTAAACTAAGAAACCAAGCTTCTCATCAGTAAAATCAGTGTTTTATTTAAAGAGAAATTTTGTGTGTGTGGAGTCCTTGTCTCTGGGAGACACCAAAATGTCAGTGGGTGAGGATAGACCCAATTGGGTGACAAGTGAATGACTTTTTTTAAAACAAAGTTTGTGTTCTTCTTGATGTTTCATTTTTAAAGAGAAGCAACAAGGGGAATATGATGTAATTATATTATAATTGCAAAAACAAAGTATTTTTAAATGTAATTTTAAATTGGTTCAGAGGGACATTAAACATACCCAACAGTATAAATTTACTACTACTACTACTACTACTACTACTACTACTATTATTATTATTATTATTATTATTATTATTATTATTATTATTCGGTGATACCCTAGGCAAAGGAAGGCATCTTGGCTCCTAGTCAAATGCCTCTAGGGGAAGGCTTTTGTCACTTGCTTCTGGGCAGGCTGAATGGAAAGCTGCAGCTATGGGAAACACTTTTTATTTTTTTAAACTTTTAGTGCATGTCTTCCTTGTTATCATTGCTATTTGATTCTATTCATCTCTTATCAGGTATTTTTATTATGATTTAATCTTTTCTTTGGACTGCTGGTCTCTCAGTACTATAAGAGTGTCTTACACTAAAAAGTCTTTGCCATGATTTTTAAATTTCTTAATAAGAGTAAACAGTTGAAGGATTTAAAAAGCACAGAAGATCAAGGGCAAGTCCTTTGATGTTTGAATAAACCACCTGCAGAGAAGAAAGTGCCTTGTTGCTTCTTTTGAAAGGACTTTTTCCTAAGGATTCCTTTGCAAAGGGGAACCAGTATCCAAACACTTATGTAAGGGAAGACAATAGTGTATATTTCTTCTTGATCTAGTACTAGATCCACCTCACTTTGAGTTTAGTATGACTGTGTTACTGTCAAATTGCTGAACAGATAGAGACTGGACAACAAATGTTACAATTAGCTTGCTTAACCAAGTTTTTTCTATTTTATTTGCGCACTGAAACAGGTTTTCTACATCCCAATTCAGCAGGAAACAATTTTAAGAGAGTGACGCCCCATTCCCAAAAGGTGGGGGGGATAATATTTTGGTCATTAGATATGTTATAGATGTTGTTTAGGGGGATTGGTTACAAATTGTTAAATGGTCTTATTAAGCAAGGTATATGAGGTTAGACTCAAGGACTTTTCTACTTCTGTTTCTTTTCTCTATCCTTCTTTCTCTCTTATATAAGGGGAAAGGACTTGAAAAAAAAAGAAGGGGAATATATATATAATATGCAAATGATAAGATATAAGGATAGATAATTGAATCTGCTCTGAAACTTAAAACTATTGTTATTATTAAAATAAGATTATCTTTTGATACATTGGTATGGAATTTTGTAGATTAATAATAAATAAGTTTAATTTTGATAGAATTTTACAATTTGCTATTTCAATGATAGATTTATAAATCAATTGATGTCTTCAAAACCCTCAGAGATGTACAGAAAATGGCATTTAAAGATATTATTATTTTAAGGATTGTTTGACTTTAAGACAGTCAGCTCCTGACAGGTCCCATTTGACTTGGAAGAAAACAGTGAGCATCAATAAGACATCTCCCATCAAGAGATAATTCCTACTGGACAAAAATGTCCCTGCTCTCTCAACAGACTATATACAGCCCAAAGATGGACAAGAGCTTAAATGCAGGTAAGTTGATGGCCTGATTCTGCAGAGACAGAATGGGAAAATCCTTAATTCCTGCTGCACAATTATGTCTGTGAGATATACTTGGCCGGAAGGCTGAAGATGATGCGCCAATGGTATGGAGAGATATTTGGGACTGTCTAGGCACCAAACTGTCATTTTTTTTTCTTTTTGGAAGCTGCTGTTCTGTGTTTCCTATTCACTCCATAACTTTATCCCTTCTTATGTCTTTGATGAGGTTGAAGACATATATGATAGAAATTATCTAGGTTCAGAACTTTAGACACATCAAGATAGATGATTTTTTTTCTTCTTCAAGATTGCCTGATAAAAATAGGTTAAACATTATGTATACCTTTTATCCTTTTTTATTAGACAAAAGGAGGGAAATAATGGGGTGGTGTTAAGCATTCTAAATGTTAATTGGTCCTGTTTGCTGTATGTTACTTACTTTGTCTCTGATTGTTTAAATAAATGCTGAGGCCTGGAGATTGGGCAAAGACATAGATAGGTGGGACTAAGGTGCTCTAGCTTTTAGAGAGAGATACAGAACAGACTGGGAAGAAGAAGGCCAGAGAGAAGCCAGGAGCAAATAAGGAGGACATGCCATGGGGTAGATTAAAGAAGATCCTTCCACATGGCCTGGAACACGGGCTTAGCGTGGAGAATAACAGTCCAAAGGGATGTATGTACATATGGGGTCATATTTGGGTAACAGAATTATGAGCTAGCTTAGATGGGCTATATTGCACAACCCAGGCCTAGGTTTGTTAAGATCCACCCAGTGTCTGTGTGTATTCATTTATAATGGCGGGTTAAGGATTAACACCACCGAACCAATTACAGATAATATAAATACTAGTAAATAGTTTAATTAGCCATATTGTTTTCTACAAGTAGTAGAAAAAATTACTTGATGGATTACATGGAAATAGAATAGAAATGTGAGTTAAACATAGCAAAGTTTAAAGCAAGACTTGGAGAAAGTTTTTAATTATTCTTTAGGTAGCCTCTCAGATGACAGCTATGCTAGGCTCCTGTCTGCAAGCATAGCACAACATCATGAATAGTGTCAGAGGCTTCATCCAGCAGATAATGGAAACAGATGTCCAGACCCACAGTCCAACATTAGGTGGAACTCAGGGCATTTTGTAGAAGAGTTAGAAGAAGGATTGAGGGAGCAGAAAGGGTCAAGGACATCATAAGAGGACATACATAGCCAACTAACCAAGGCCCATGGGGACTTACAGAGACTGAATCACCAACCAACAAGCATGCATGGACTGGACCTAGGGCCCCTATATATATGACACTAATGGACTGCTTAGTCTTCAAGTGAATACCCTAATAACTGGAGTGGAGACTGTCTCTGACTTGGACTCTGTTGCCTGCCTTTGGATCCCTTTCCCCCAGTGGAGCTTTCTTGTCTGGCCTCAGTGGAAGAGGATATGCTTAGTCCTAATGCAACTTGATGTGCCAGGGGTGGGTTGGTACCCAGTGGGGAAAATGGTGGGAGGGTGGGTCTAGGAGGAGAGAAGGGAGTCAGGCTGAAATTGGGATGTAAAATGAACAAGTAAATAAATTAATGAAAAAAGTGCTATCATGAGAAAAATATTTTTTAATATTATATTTATGTATTACTTCAGGTTATATCTCCATTACAGTGCCTCTTTCCACCCCCCCAGCCCTGCCCTCCCACTCTCTACCCCCTATCCCTTCCATCCCACTCCTCTATCCCTACATAACAGTCCCCTACCCCATTTCAGCAGTCATATGAAGGTCAAGAGCCTCCCCAAACACTGGGGACCTACAAGGCAGCACCACTTAGGGCAAAGTGTCTCATTGACAGGAAGCAAAGTCTATGCTCCTGTTCCCTTTGGTGCATTGGTTGTAGTATAGTTATCCTGTACTATATAGCTAAAATCTGATTATAAATCTTTTTTATAGTCGACACAATCACGTGTATTTGAAATATATCCCTATTGTAATTTCAACAATTTAAACACCTTAAGACTGGAGTGTTTGTATGAGTTAGGATATGAAAGTATGAGCTATTAGAATATATGCATAGAACTTTATAATTATATATAATACAGTTGATATTATATGTGTACATGTCTTCTTAAAGCAGAACTATCCAAAACTTGACATAATAGAAAACATCATCATGGGGAAACAAATAACCCAAAATTATATTTGTCATTTGAGACATACAATAAGCTGGTGAATTGCCCTAACCTATTCTGAAATGTACAAACTTTATAATACCATTCTTAGTAACTTACATTTAAATTAATTTTAATGTCCTTTACTATTGAGAAGGTATCAAACGATCATTATGTTGGTTCAACTTGGGGATTTTAGCTCAGAATCTGGGTGGACACATTGATTTAAAACTGTCACCACGTTTTTCTTCCTACTTAAAATATAACAGTGAAATACAGATTCTAAAAGCAGAAAATATGGACAAACCACCCTCAGATCCTCTGAGAATTGGCAACTCATATACATTATAAAATTAGGAAATAATCCGAACTGCTATTTTCCAGCATCCTACCATCTTCATTCAACAGAGGCCCTCGTTATTTGGTCTTTCGAAATAGCACAGCACAGAGCAGAGCATGAAATGCATACCAGTGAGCCAACATTCAGTCACAATACTGTCAGGAGGCACAGATCAATCTGCTCAGAGTCAAGAGGGAAAGTTCCTGTCTAGTTATACATCATGACCATTCTCCTCCCAGGAGATAGGGCAGTTCCCCAAAGATTTGATTTAATTTTGATGGCACTGGTCACCTAGAGACATCCCTGTCTCAGATTCTTAGTGGCAACATGTTATATAAACTACTCTTGCAAGCATTCAGAGAAAGGCAGATGCATTCAGTGGCTCAGCTCAGGCCTCAAGGCAAAACTAGGTTCTTGTAATAGCAGGTACAGACAAGGTTGAGCCCAGCAATGATGAGGCAAGTGCAAGAGAGGAAAGCAAAGACATGGTTAATCCCAAGCCCAACTCTATATATGATATTTCAAAAGACCAAATAACTAGGGTCTCTGTGGAAGATTGTAGGAGGTTGGAAAATAGAAGTTTGAATTATTTCCTAATTTTATAATGTATATGAGTTAACAATTCTTAGAAGATCTGAGGGTTGTTTATCCATATTTTCTGCTGTTAGAAACTTTATTGTACTGTTATATTATTTGTAGCCAGAAAGATGTGCTGACACTTTTAATGCAATGTATACACCCAGATTCTGAGCTAAGAACCCAAATTGAATAAGTATCATGTTCATTTAATACCTTCTCAATAGAAAAGGGCATTAAAACTAATTTAAAGTTAATTTACTAAGAATGATATTATAATGGATATATATATATATGTAATAGCAACTGTTGAAAAAAGATATGTGTGTTTTGTGTGCACACACATATAATTAATATACACATACATGCATATGTGCATACATGTATGCAAATATAACCTATTGAGTTTGGTCCATATAATGTTATTTGTATCTATTATTTACTCTAAATCTTATACTCTGATATTTGAAATCCCACTGGGACAATTCAAACTCTGTTGACTCTTTTAGCTCTCATTTTTGGAGACTTATATGCTAACCTTTTTCATTACAAATAAAGCAATGTCCTTTTGACCTTCTAATGGAAATTTGTTGACATGTCTACTGAGTTCTTTGCATTGATAGCAATTTCTTCAGCTAAGCTCTGGAAGTATGTCTCATCAAGATCCTCTTTCTGTTAAATAGATTATTGTGTAGTGAATAGATATTATACACTTAATTCCTTCCATTCCTCTGGTTGTATGAACTCAAAACACAATCCAGAATACAATTGGACAGTGAGAACTGTAGAATCTCAAGATGGGTCTCTTCAGTACCACTCAAAGCAAAAAGAGGGTATGTGTTTGCACAGGAGAGTGAAATTCATCTTACCAAGTGCCTATAGCTTGCTGACATCTATGAATATCCTGTGTTTACACTCTCCATCATGTCTCCATACTAATTATTTGCTTCTGTCTTACATGTATCATACAGTCATTGAAGAAGAAGTCTAAATTATTTCCCATGATTCTTTCTCCCTCTTCACATTTGTACCATTTTTAAAATTTTTTTTAATTTAAATTTATTTATTTATTGCTTCAGGTTACATCTCCATCATAGTGTCCTCTTTCCACCCCTCCCAGTCCCACTCTCCTAGCCTCTACCCCCTAACACTTCCATCCCACTCCTCTGGAGTGGAGTGTCCCTACATAACAGTCCCCTGCCCCAGTTCAGCAGTCATATGAACGCCAAGAGCCTCCTCATACACTGGGGTCCTACAAGGCAGCACCACTAGAGCAAAGTGTCTCATTGACAGGAAACAAATTCTATGTTCATGTTCCCTTTGGTGCATTGGCTGTAGTATAGTTATCCTGTACTATATGGCTAAAATCCTATTATAAGTGAATAGATGCCATGTGCATCCTTCTGAGTCTGGGTTAGCTCACTCAGGATGAGCTTCTCTAGTTCCATCCATTTGGCTGCAAATTGCATAATTTCATTGTTTCTGATGGCTGAGTAGTATTCCATTGTGTAGATATACCACAGTTTTTAGTCCATTCTTCGGTTGAAGGATATCTGGGTTGTTTCCAGTTTCTAGCTATCACAAATAAGGCTGCTATGAACATAGATGAGGAGACTTCCTTGTGATTTGGTGATGAGTCATTTGGATGTATACCCAGAAG
>CAJQZJ010033096.1:438847-457855 GCA_907164525.1 Lophiomys imhausi | reverse complement strand
GTCAACAGCCTAGCTCTGCCAAGACAGGGTAGGTAAGTCCTTCATAATTCCTGCTCTACAACCAATGTCTGTCAGAGAAGTGGATCCAAATAGCTGAAGATTGATGCTGCAATGTATGGAGAGAAAATGGGAACTGTCCAGGCAGCCACTGGTATGTCATTTCTTAGTTTTGGAAGCTGCAGGCCCTGCACTTCCTATATAATCAGATATATTTATCCCTCTCAGGTCTCTGAGGTGGTTGAAGAATAGATAGCTAGAGTCTCATAGTTAAATTTTGAGTTGTTTAGGAATCAAGAGGGTGTTCTGGATCTAAGAAGATATTTTAAAAATTATGAGGCAAGTTAGTATGAAAGTTGAGTTAGATATAGAATTTTAAACTCATGGAGATGGTTAGATAGTAGAATGTTAAAGTCAGGTGCCAAATACATATGGACTGGACATTGGGAATGTATGCTAAGCCATATAACTGTTATAATCGTGGCCTATTTATTTCTGTTGTTTTGTATTGTATTTATAGTTATAAGAAAAAGAACCATTTTTTGGACTGAAAGGGAGAGCTGTTGGGGGGAAAAAAGAAATACCTTAAACAAAAAAAAAAAAAGAAGGGAAGAGGATGGGGGGGTTGAGGGGGAGGAGGGTGGAAGGGTGGGACTGGAGGGGGTAGTAGGGAGGGGATTGTGATTGAGATGTAACTTGAAGAAATAAAAAATAAATTATTAAAAAAAATTGATATATTTGATAATGGCCACAGGTTTTGGACCGTCAGGTTATTGGTTTTTTTTTTTTTTCAATTATTTTTCTGAGTTTTTTGGAGGGGTGGTTTTGAGTATACTTTTATGTACTATTCAAGGTGAACAATGCATTTTATCTTAAATTTAACCACATCTCTGTCATCTGCATTTGCTCTTGTGACCACTCATTGAGAATTTTTAGTTTCAAAAATTTATTAAACTGTGTCCCTGTGTGACACATAGGGTGGGAACTGTCCTGGCATGGTGTGTGTGTAGAGGCCACAGGATGATTTTGCGAAGTCATTTCTCTCCTTCCATCTACACACGGGCTCCATGTTTGAAACTCAAGACATCAGGCTCTGCAGCAAGGGCCTGTACCCTCTGAGCAACCTCATTCCCTTACTCACTGGGTTTTAAAATTAAAATGGATACATTTTTTTTCACTTTCAAAAATCCCATTGGACTTATTTTTTTTTAATAATTTATTTTTTATTTCTTCAAGTTACATCTCAATCACAATCCCCTCCCTACTCCCCCCTCCAGTCCCCAGTCCCACCCTTCCACCCTCCTCCCCCTCAGCCCCACCATCCTCTTCCCTTCTTTTTTTTTTAGTTTAAGGTATTTCTTTTTCCCCCCAACAGCTCTCCCTTTCAGTCCAAATAATGGTTCTTTTTCTTATAACTATAAATACAATACAAAACAACAGAAATAAATAGGCCACGATTATAAGAGTTATATGGACTTATTTTTATATCTTTATACTGAGACTTTTTCTTCTATGTTACCTTCAATGTGTGGGTTTGTCCCTTGCCTTTGGCTTTGCACCTTGTTGCAACAGGGTGTTATTTTTTAACCCAGGCTGCTCTTGTCTTTATGCTCCACTGCCTCTGAACCTACAATTCTGGAAATGTAGTTATGCTCCACCACCCTTGGCTGTTTCATGTGTGTCCCTAATGGCATATTGAAGCAGATTCATGGTGGCTTTTAAATGTATGGGTTTTTTTTTTTTCAGATAAATCTAAAATATTTGTAAACTCCATGTTCTCATTTATTTGTTGTTCTTGTCAGGGGAGCTTGAGATCGTCCTGGTACTTAGCAAGATTAAGGGCTTTCTCTCTATGTCTGAAATTTATAGGTACTATATTATGAGACTGTGAGTTTTTACTAAACTTTGTTAACAGTGTTTTTTTGACACACTCTGGCAGCTGAAAGAGCATTGTTTCTTTTTTTTATTGCTTAAGTCTCCCCATCCTCCACCACTATTGATACTCAAGTTAAGAATTCTAAATCATCCTTTGAGGTCGGGAATATTAATGCTCCCAAGCAAGTCCTCGCCATGAATTAGTGATGGGGACTATTCAAAGTGCTTTGTCATGGAGCCTACATTCTTTCCAACTGGCACTGTAGTGGTAAACTTATGGCCTACTGATAAAAATAATGTGGCAAAAGTCCAGATTTTGATTTGACCCCCTCCAATATTGAAAAAGAAAAAGGCTTTGGCTAGATGGAGACTCAGAGGTTAAGAACACGGACAGACTACACTTTCAGAAGACCAAAATTCAACCCCTATCACCAACATGGCTGCTGCATACAATTGTCTGTAACTCTGGTCCCAGGAGATTCAGTACCTACTTCTGGCTTCCGTAAGCACAAGGCATAAACATGGTGCACTGACAGATGCAGTCAAAATACCCTTATACATAAAAATAAATAAATAAAAGTTTTTAATAATGAAATAATGATGTCATTGTTGTCTGTGTGAGTAAAAGACCAGGCATACTATGTGGCCTCCACTGTTGGATGTTCCCCAACCTAATAAGGAGACAACCCAGGCTTCCTCTGAGACTGCTTTGTGTGGATATAATCCAGGCTTCCTCTTCAGACTTTTCTACTGAGGTTACCATTTAGAGTCTTTCCTCAGACTTCTCTTATTTCAGCACACTGTGCCATTCTGTGTGTGTGCCTACTGAGACTTTGCTAGTGTATCTCATGGTGGAGTTCATGTTGTAACTGAGTTTTGGCTGTGGTATAACAGCTATTTTTAAAATTTTGAGTTGTAAGCTAGAGAATTCAGATTTTTATTGAGAGGGTGGCAGTGTATGTGTGTGAACTCACCTTTATAGGCTGATAGCTTTTTTATTACCCACTATGTGATATGACAGGGAGTAATCAAAACAAAATAACTCAAGGAATCCACCATTATGATGTTTTTAATCTAATCAAAAGATTTCTAGTTGTTGTACATTCTCTCTACTTTTCAAAGTACTTCTATTTCTTTAATTTTTAAATGTTTATTTATTTATTTTATGTGTTTTGTTTGCATGGATGCCTGTGCACCATGGTGTGTGTGTGTGTGTGTGTGTGTGTGTGTGTGTGTGTGTGTGTGTGTTGCCCAGAGAGGACAGGAGGGATTATCAAATACCATATTAGAATTGGTTATTAACTGCCATGTGAGTGTTGGAAGTTTAACCTGGGGTCTCTGAAAAAGCAACCATTGTTCTTAATCACTGAGTGATCTCGCAAGCCCCATGTGTTTGTTTTCTATATAATGCCCATAGTTTTTTAGTTTTGGTAATACTGATAAATACAAAATATACATACAGTCCATCTTTATAGAATGAGAAACCAGCCATATAACTTTCTTAACAGAACTCTCAGGAAACACATGGCTAAAGATGTGAATTTGTGATCAGAAAATGGGCGTTTGATATCCAACTGCAGCACCTCTTATATCTGTGATCACACCAGAACTAATGACTCATTAAAAGCATCAGTGTCTTCATCTCCAAAAGAAAGCCAATGCTATGACATATGTCACAGGAGTGCTGTGAACAGTAAGTAAAAGGATGCATGGGTAGACTTGTCACAGTGCCTATCACTGTTTCAGTGACACAGAAAGTTAGGAGCAGACTGATAATTTACCACCATTCCCCTTCATCTCAGAGGAAAGGAGACATTGCAGTCACATCTACTTGCAAACAAGCCACTGGAACACTTCCTGGAAAATCTGCTGGTGGCATTTGCTTCTGTAGATAGTAGGAAAGTCAGCATCTGTAGATAGTTTCAGTGGAATGTGCCAGGTTTGTATATTAATGTCTATGAGAAGAAACCTGGAATCTTTGGACTTATGAAAAGGACTCCATGGAAAGTGTCACACAGACTTTGTAAATATTAGGATATAAAAGTTTTTAATGTAGTTAAAACAATTCCTTCTGTACAATTAGTGTCCATCCAAGTTCCTTCTGTGGAGGCTTTCTATATTCCCTCCTTATCATGTCCCACTACAAGAACATGAATGGACCAAAAGAGCTGCTAACAACCCACTTTTTCCCTATCTCATCTATGCCTTACTCATAATCTCCTAAGGCATAAGACATTATTAGTAAAGGCTGATAATGGATAAAAACTCACATTTTATATATATCAACATATGACCATATCGCAGAGCATACACATTCTAGGAACAAATACAATACAATATTTTAATATCATACCAATCTAACAGATATTATGCTTTTTGTGGCCATGTAGATAATGTGTCTAGGTCTACTCCTGTACACTGCTCTGGTTATATTTTTAGACTTGGTGCTCAGAACTGTTTTCAGATTCTGCCAATTTAAATAATCAACACACAAAAAAAGCTTCCATCTTATTGTTCCATCATATTTGTATAACCTTCTCTTTTGTGTCCTATCACTGGCATACCTTCTACAGGGAACAAGAAAAAGAAACAACACACCTTCTGTTTATTTGTTTACTTCTTTTTGTTTTGACCTTCAATGCAGGACCCTGCAATGTAAAAGAACTAGAAAAAAAAACTTTAGAAACATATTTCCAAACTCAATACAGCACATCCTGTTGACAGCATAAAGAAGGAAAAGAATCACTAAGTCTGTCTCCTTCTCAGGTAGATATGTCACAGAGGCAAGTTAACAGAAAAGATCATGAAAGAGACTCAAGGTTAAGAGGTCTGTCTCATTCAGTTGGGACTCTGTGAACATAATAAAGTGGATTTTACAATGCCCAGAAAACTGTGGATCTTACATAAAAAGCCAGTGGGAGCTACACCTGACAAGAGACTGATTAGACCTTTTAAGATAATTTCGATCTACCTAGATATTCAAGTTAACCAAAGGATAAAATAGAAAAGACAGAAAACACAAGGTCATCATAGTACCAGATTGTAGCAACTGTCTTGTTGTCTGCATCCTCTCCTGGATCATCTTCAAAGCTTGTCAGGAGGGCCTCTCCCAGGAGCACAGCTGAGGAGAAAACACCAGCGCAAAATAATCTGGGTGGGGGTGAGTTATGAATGCAAAGGCTTCAAACAGAAGCTTTCATAGCGTTAACTTTTCTTTCTGTTATGCTCATTATTACGTGTTTACATTTTTTTTCTTTTATGTGCACTAGTGTTCTGCCTGAGTGTATATCTGCTCACTACATGCATGCTGGATGGCTGAGGTCAGAAGAGAGCATGAGTTTTCTGTGACAGTTAAAGACAGTTGTGAGTCATCATATGGGTGCTAGGAATCAAACGCTGGTCTTCTGCAAGAGCAACAAGTGTTATTAACCACTGAGTCAAATATGAACACTTGATACCACTAATTTTTTAACATTTATTTATTACTTCAAGTTGCATCTCCATTACCACTCCCTCCCTTCACTCCATACTGGTCCCTTCTTGCCACCCACCTTCGACCCCCTCTCCCACACATCCTACTCCGATACTACTAATTTTTAAACAGAAGAAAACAACATAACACAAAACTACAGCCCCTTGGGCTAATGTTAATTATATCCACATCATGGCACTTTTAGGAGAAATCATTAGATTTCCTCAAATGTGAGCTTTGATTTACGAGAAATAAATATTACAATGTTTTCTGACAATCAAGAAATGCTTAGCTTTCTAAAACTTGTGATGTGTTTAGTTCTTTTTCTTGAAAATATCAGATGTCCATGGTGTTAACTTTTAACTTGAAGAGCACCAAGGTTAAGAAGCAAGGGACTTAGTGAGGTGAAAGGAAGTAAAAGTAGGGGAGAAGGGATTATGCCAAGAATTATCTAAGGGTAACACGTTCTTCCAGCCTAGAAAACATCTTGATGGTATGATAGGGAAATCACCTAATCACTTACAGAATAATGGTTGGAGTAATTATCAAATAGCATGTTCCCCCACATAGTATACTTCTAATTTCATCACTGGGGATTTTAAATAAATAGATACTTAAAATTGCATTTGAAGACATAGACATGAATATTGATTAGAGGGATCAACGTTGCAACTGCCAAATGAAGAATGAATTCTTTCCAGAATGAACTCTCTTCCTGTTAGTGATAGACATAGAAATCCCTTTAATGGGAAAAGCAGCAAAAGTATTGATTAGGAAACTGAGATAAAGCTATAAGGTTTCTACCTAAACTTGTCATTGATTTGACATTTTCATGACAAGAACCTAGGAGAGATACAAAAATATACTGTAACTCAAAATTAAGTTCAAGGTCTTAGACAGATTACCAAAGAACAAATCAAATTCTAAAAATTTTATAGACATCATTGAATTAAATTACTTGAAAATCAAATAGGACTTAGTGTTTAGAAGCTCTAAAGTTGAGGCAGCAATTAGATATTAGTAAACTAAGCATTAAATACTTAAATCATCAGACATGAGATGATGATTAGTTCTAAATTACATAATGTTTGTCCTGATTTTTATAATATAAGCAGAATACATCACATAGATGATTCTTTCTGTGAACCTAGAAGTGTGAAAATATCAGAGTCCACTGAGAACTGACATCAATGTGGTATCTATGTGTTTTGGATGGATTCACGTAACAGCATCCTGTCATGCTAAATCTCATTCAAAACTACTGGATAGATGATCAATGGAGGGATGAATAAACCTAGAAAAGAAGAGATTGCACTGTATCAACCTTAACCCAACAAGCAGAAACACTATGCATTTTAGTTAATTGCTTTTATTACTGAATAAGCTTAATTTCTAAATTGCAAAGAAATGAGATATTTTATTAAGGTGGAAAGTTTAGTAAATAAGGTATATTTAATGTAAAATATTTGTACCAACCCTTTTGAAAGGTTACTCCTCTAAAGGTGACGAAAACATATTTGTTTCCATTTCTAAATTATTCTCTGGGTAATAAAGGAATCCTAGACTATTAATTGTGTTCTCTTAGCCTTATATATGGTAGCTAAATAATCTTTCTTTTAAAGGCTTCTAAAACAAACTTTAAAAAGTCTTTCCTTATTTAAGTGGATTTATTATAGTTGTGGAAGGCTGGTCCTCACTTTAAATATAATGCTTTTGTGTGATTCACATATAATTACCTTGGGTAGAATGGTTAACTCAGGAACTTTTCTCATGCACCTCCTACTCTCTTCTGTCTTTTGACCTCTGAAGCTGGGTTGGTACTTAAGGTATATTTATATTAATTTGCTGGAGCAAGAGCCCCATAAAACATGTTCCAATGATCAATTTAACAAGCAGTTAAGTAAATGATTTTTAACTTAACTAATATAAATTCCTTTATGATTTATATAGAAGGCTATTTTGTGGGATTGAAGGTTTATTATGAAAGTTATTTGAGTGGGTTGGTTTTGTTTTATCTTCTCTTAGCTTGCCTGTTTTGTGTGATGAATAAGATTTCTTTTATTGTACTAAACACCCTGGATGTGAGAAAGGATAGTAAATTTTATCTCATTCTCTACTTGCCACGTTATGAAATGCCAACAATGCTTCCCAAAAGAAAGGAGTGATTTTAAATAATTTACATAGATATATTAATTACATTAGTATGTGAAGAAACATTAAGAAGTGGCAAGAGAGAAAATGTGTTACTAAAAACAGGATTCAGAAGATCAATAACATTCAGGATTGAGTAGGCTGCTGAAATACACATATAGTGAAACGTAGTAGAGAAGAGGACACAAGGACAAGAGGAATGAAGATGTTAAAGCTAAAGACAAGTGAGGGGACTGAGGTGTTAGGATAGACTTGTCTGGTAAAATTGGCATTTCTGATTTTGATTTGGACACGAGAAGAATTTTTCACAAAGAAAAAGATTTGTTCAGTGTAGTTCCATAAAACTTTGCACTGGACTGTCCTCTATTTTATATATTTCTTAGCCAATCATATTGTGGCAGTACTGGCAAGAACTCTATCAACCTCGAGCATTCTGTTAGTCAAATAACTGGGTTATTAATGGTGACTCTCTTGGGTCCTCTTAGGGATCACTAGCATACTGTCCTTTCTTTTTTCTACAAACAAGGTCAACATTTTATTTGATGTTGCTTCTATGAACCAGAAATGATAATTCGCAGTCAATGGATAAATCAAAGCCAGCATCTTATTATTAAAGGCAGTCTCCATCTCATTATAAATACACTTCTTCTATTAGTTTGATGGGAAGGAATTACATCCTACAGTTGCCATCTGCTTTCCTGACCTTCCTTTGTAGTAGTGGATGGTGAAAGTGGACCCAGTATTTGTGTCTGGGCTGCACCAGTTGCTTACATTTGGCACCAATTCTTGACAATTCTATTGAGAAGGGTTTTTTGTTGTTGTTGTTGTTTTGATTTTTTGCTTTGTTTTTTACCACATGTCATTCCAAAATATGCAAACTAAGCCTTGATCTCTAGCTTTGGTTGCTGACAACTCCAGGGCAAGAGAAAAAAAACCACCATTCTGTACTGATCTCTTATGAACTTTAAAATATTCAAATAGAATAATGAGAAATAAGAGAGATTTACACATGAAGGATGCAGCAAAATAAACCCTAATATTTTAATTTTTTCTGGTCTTCCTGTTCTTTCTGGTTATTTATTCCAGTCATTGCATCATTTCATCTCTTTATATTTCATTATGTGCCTACAAAAGACATAGACATTTTTGTTATAAACACAATCCCATTAACATTAACAGCAAAGTAAGCAATTAGTCTTTACCAACTAATATCCAGCATATAATCAGGTTTATTATGTATGTTTTTAAGACTTTCTTCATTTGCCTGGTTGCCTTGCTTTGCTTCTCAATTGCTGTCATCAAAGCAACTTGAGAAGGAAAGGGTTAACTTCAGAATATTACAATCTTTTGTAAAAGGAATTCAGGACTGAAAACTCAAGCAGGAATCTGGAGGCAGGAACTTAGTAAAAGGCTATAGATGGATGCTGCTTATTGACTTGCTCCTGTTGGCTTGTTCAATCTGTTTATTATACAAGAAAGATTTTATACAAGGTATATTTCTTGATCTGTCATCCATCTATTTCCATCTATCAACTCTTATCTGTTATGAATTCAGCATTTGTCTCTCTACTTATCTATCTGACACACGTATTTTTGTATGAACATGTATGTGTTCTGAACAATTTAGATATATATTGTTTTGGAAGCATACTACTGAAATATAAAAAAAATATAACATGTCAATACTTGTTATTTAATGTGTTATTTTATTATAACTATCTTCAACCTAAAATAAAATAAATGCACCATTTTTAGATCCTGGTTATGCTAAGATTTTCTGACCTATGGAGGGAGACCAAGATTTACAGATCATTTTTTTAATAACATCATTAGAATTATAATTTCATGATCATTTTTTTTAGCATTTTGGGGAATTATTCCAAACAAATAAATTCAATAGGGAACTGAGAATAAGGACTTTACACTTAGCTCCTCTTTATATCTAAAGAGACATTCTCAGACATAATCCAGTTTCATCAGTAAGTCACTCACAGTTCATTACTTTTCTTCTTTGAAATTTCCTACACCCTGTTTATACTTCTTTTTCTAGTCATCTAGCTTATCATGCAACTTTAGTCTTTGTTGTATTCCTGTGCCTTCAGTGAGATCTTCTGATACTGATTTATTTGAAAGTAAATATTAGAATAATCAGAAGATAAGTCACAGCTATTAGAATAATTTGTTTTTAGTATTCTTTAACTTTCACTTGTTTATCAGTTTGTTTAATAATATTGTTTAATGCTTTTGGGTATTTTAAACATGATTTGGCTCAAAGAACTTGTGTCGGCATTGTTAGCTTCAAACAGTAAATGTCAAAGGGATATGATGTGCCCAGGAACTAATAACATATGCAACTACAGAGCTTAAGTATTTTCATGGTGATAAATTTTACTAATGCTTTTTAATACCCTAGTCTGGTTAAATTTTAAAAGTGAAATATCACTGTCAATAGACTTCACAAAATACCTTAGTGTGTTTGGGAAGAAAATTCATATATTTAATGTTTTTCAATTTACATACAATTATCTAAAATTATATCAGTTGTTCACCAAAAAGTATAAATGCTACTGAGTGAAGAGAAACTTTAAAATTAATGCTCTATTGATATCCAATCAATGACCTAAGATTTTCATGAAGAGAATATATTTAATTTATATCTGTTCATTTACAAACTTGAAAATTAAATTACATTCAAGGTTAATGTACTTTTGTTTTTGTTTTTTGTTTTTTTGAGACAGGGTTTCTCTGTGTAGTCATGGCTGTCCTGGACTCACTTTGTAGACCAGGTTGGCCTTGAACTTGCAGAGATTTGCCTATCTCTTCCTCCCAAGTGCTGAGATTAAAGGCATGTGCCACCAGGCTTGGCTATTGTACTTTTTATGGACACAAATATTGAATATCAATAAGTATATAATTCTTGTATATTTTGTATTTGGATTCAAAATTTGTATTCAAAATTTATGGTTGCTATTCATGCATATGGTGCATATCTGTAATCTGTAATCCCAATATTTGGGAGCTGAACTCAAAAAAGTCAGTAGTCCAAGAGGTCAGTTGAGTATGATGCCAACCTAGGAGACACAAGACCTTATGTTGGTATCAGGTATCAAAAATCATTTTTATACAGTCAAAGATATCATTAAATCCCTGCACAAATTATATAATAATAAATTATATTTCAATGAATTTGGGTACAGTTTTTAGAAATGATACATAATCAGTTGCAAAATGAATTCCTGTTTTGAAAAAAAAATATTAATCTATTATTCAATGAATCAACATCCAATACAAGCAAAACCATTCTTTGAAGACAATTTTTAAACTCTATTTCATTTATTTATATGAATTCAGGTCTGTGTGTCTAATTGGTGTGGGTGTGTGCATATATGAGCAGGTACCTACTGAGGACAGAAAAGGGAGTCCTACCTGCTGGAGTTGGAGTTCTAGGCAGTTGTGAACCTCCATGTGTGGGTACTGGAAACTGAACTAAGATCTTCGGTGGTATCAGCAATTTCTTGCACCTTCTGCATTATATCAGTAATCTCCAAAAACTTATTTCTTTTCTAGTTATAGCAGAGCATGAAATAAAATTTACTAAAATCATTCTGCCTAAAGAAAAATGTCTGCTCCAGAAATTTTAAGACAAAAGACAACTTTTAGAGTTGTGCGATAAACATCTGTAGTAAGCATTGCTCATTTTGGGGATGTAGTATCAGAGTATAATGTCACATCAAAGACAATGTTATTTGAATTTCATTAAAAAAGACAATCCACAGGAAAACAAATATTTAACAACAATAATAATAATAATAAATAATCTAGAATAGTTTTTGTTATCTTGATTAAGTTATACAAGAAAAATATGTAGAAAATTTTAATGTCAGGTTCTTCAATTAGATCATAAATAATAAATGTCTGAGAAAGCCTGCATGGTATTTTTTTTTCATTCTGCTAATGCTGCTCCCCTGAAGACATGCTTGGTTGCAACCTTCCAATTAGTGAATCTAAGAACGTTCTATCTTCTGGGAAGGCTCTCTTTCCTTTCTGGCAACAATTCGCCTTACATTTTTCTTGGAGTGTGCCCTCCAAAGTGGGCAGGATGGTATGTGTCTGTAATACTAGCACTCAGAGGGCTGAGACAGGATCCTGAGCTTGAGGACAGCTTCATAGTCACCATGACTCAGTTTTCAAAAAATAAAGCAAAATTAATTCTATTTTTATGTTTATTTATTACTTCAAGTTACATCACCATCACAGTGCCCTCTTCCCACCCCTCCTGATTCCACCCTCCCACCATCTCCTCCCTCTCCCACGCATCCCACTCCTCCGATGTGGAGTTTCCATACATATCAGCCCCTCTCAGTTTGACAGTCATATGAGGGCTAAGAGCTTCCTCTTGCACTGGGACCTACATGGTAGCACTCCTAGAGCAAATTGTCCCATTAATACGTAACAAAGTCTATGTTCCTGATACTTTTGGTTTGTTGGTGGTAGGATATTTATTCTGTACTATATGACAAAAATCCAATAAGTGAGTAGATATCATGTGCATCTTTCTGAGTCTGGGTTAGCTCACTCAGGATGAGCTTTTCTAGTTCCATCCATTTGGCCGAGAATTGCATGATTTCCTTGTTTCTGATAGCTGAGTAGTATTCCATTGTGTAGATGTACTATAGTTTTTTATCCATTTATCAGTTGAGAGACATCTGAGTTGTTTCCAGTTTCTAGCTATTATAAATAAGGCTGCTATGATCATAAACGAGGCTATGTCCTTGTGGTTTGTTGAGGAATCATTTGGGTGGATACCCAGGAGTGGTATCGCTGGGTCTTGAGGTAGGACGTTCCAAGTTTTCTGAGATATCTTCAGACTGATTTCCATAGTGGTGTACAAGTTTACACTCCCATCAGCAATGGAGGAGTGTTCCCCTTTCTCCACAACCTTGCCAGCCTGTGCTGTCATTTGAGTTTTTTATCTTAGTCATTTGTGGTGAGCCACAACCCTAAGATGGCACCTGGCTTGATGCCAGAAAGCTCAAGCTTATCTGTAAACAAGCCTTAGTTGGTAGCAGCTGCCTAGCCCGGTGTGCTTCCTCCTTTTGTGAGCCTATCTTGGATCACCAGGTGGCATGATCTGAATGGGTTTGAGTAGGCATATAAGGGCTTGGGGGAGGAGAAGCAGAGACACAAGCAGAGAAGCAGAGACACAAGCAGGGATTCGGAAGACTGTTTTCAAGGGACCTGAATAAACTGCTTGAGAAGAGCTTTTGCGAGTTGCGTCGTTCTTGCTGGTCGAGGGGGACGCGACAGTCATTCTGACAGGTGTGAGATAGAATCTCAGAGTCATCTTGAGATGCATTTCTCTGATGATTAAGGAAGTTGAGCATTTCTTCAATTGTCTCACTGCCATTAGAGATTCCTCCTTTGTGAATTCTTGGTTTAGCTCTGTTTCTCATTTTTTATTGGATTATTTAGTTTCTTAGTGTTAGAAGAGAAAGTGGGGTAAAGTCTTGAACTCCTTGGCACAGGTGACAACTTCCTGAACAAAACACCAATAGCTCAGGCACTAAGACCAACAATCAATAAATGAGACCTCATGAAACTGAAAAGCTTCTGTAAGGCAAAGGACACTGTCATTCAAACAAAATGACAACCTATAGGTTGAGAAAAAATCTTTACCAACCCCACTTCCAACAGAGTGCTAATATCCATAATTTATAAAGAACTCAAGAAATTAAACACCAAGAAAGCAAAATTAATTCTTTACAGGTTTTTACAAATTTCCAGTTAGGGATTTATTTTACATGAAAGCTTCCACAATTATACTTGCTCATAGTTCATTCTTGAACTAAGTAAAAAAGTCTGTTAGGGAAGAATCATAAAAATATTCTACAGTGTGACTGTTTCATTTTTATCAGAATGGCTAAGATCAAAAGCTCAAATGACAGCATATGCTGGCGAGGGTGTGGAGAAAGGGGAACCCTCCTCAATTTTTGGTGGAAGTGCAAGCTTGTGCAACCACTATGGAGGTCAGTCTGGCAATATCTTAGAAAATTTGGAATAGCTTTGCATCAGGACCCAGCCATACCACTTCTGGGTATACACCCAAATAACTCCTCAAGGAATCATAAGGAAGTTTCCTCATCTGTGTTCATAGCAGCTTTATTTGTAATAGCTAGAAACTGGAAACAACCCTGATGTCCCTCAACCGAAGAATGAATTAAAAACCAGTGGTACATGTACACAATGGAATACTACTCAGCTATCAGAAACAACGAAATTATGCAATTTTCAGTCAAATGGATGAAACTAGAGAAGCTCATCCTGAGTGAGCTAACCCAGACTCAGAAGGATGCACATGGCATCTATTTACTTATAGTAGGATTTTAGCTATATAGTACAGGATATCTATACTACAACCAACACACCAAAGGGAACATGGACATAGACTTTTTTCCTTTTATTTTCTTATTAAACTTTTCACTATCATAAAGTTTTCTGTAGTCGGAGGAGTGAGTAAACTGGTAGAAATGTCACATATTCACTACATTGCCAACTGTACTGGACGGCTCAATAAATACCACTAGAAAAAAGGGACAAAGAAGGTGAATGAATGAGCTGGCTTCAGAGAACTCTCTTGCTAAGTTTACATAACAGAAACCTATGAAGTTTTCTCACTGTGGATACACTACATCTGAGTTCAATGACAAGGAGTAAAGGCATTGGCTATTGAGGTGGCTGATATCGACCCAAGGCTGTAAGGGTAGCTGGTTTAACATGGTGAAGAGCATGACTTGGTAGTCTTGGTTGTATCTTTAATGGATCAGGAATAGTTGTAGGCCTGGATATGGTTAGCTTACATTATGTCATGAAAACCCAAGTTTATCTAAAACCACTCATGATAGCATGATGTACATGAATCCACCCAACCATCTATCTATCCATTTCATTTTCTGTCCTTTAATCCATCCATCCATTCTTATACCCATCCACTCATACCCTGTCTATTCATTCATTTATGGAGATTGTATTCAGAAATAAATTCTAGACCACAAAAATACAACATTGAATAAAATGAATTTTATCTCACAAAAAATTGGTAAGAAAAATTTATTTTTCAAAAACCTAACATAAGGTATTAGAGCTGTACAAATGTATGGTGCTGGTTATTTTTGTTTCTCTTTGATGTTTTTTGAAAACAGTTATTATTACTAGCCTCAAATAGTCAAAGTCACTTCTTTGTTTTCCTGTATACTAAATAGAGCAGGCCCCTTCTAAAACTTGAGAATATATTGAGGGAGATGTGTTGCTGCTGGCTGATGGAGAAAAGTAAAAGGATGAATTATCAGAGAAAAGACAGTGTAGCTGAAAATGATTGCAACACGTGTCTTCTGGCTGGCTACCTTTAAAGGAGTCCAGCATGGGCCAGAGAATGAAGTCAGAGAACTCAGGTGACCCATTGTATGGCTGACTGTAGAACTATAAGGTCCCCTATGGTTATGCATGACAATTGACTTGTTCATCTCACTAATATATAGTAGGCTGTATAATACAGTTACTACTAATTGGAGAGCCACCGTTGATTACTTACATTTTTATTATCCCCAAATTTTCACATTTCAAATGCATCTTACTATAGGTGTGTCCTGCTACAATGATATTGAGGGTACCATAAGTTGCTTGCAATGTACTGTGGGTCTTTTTGCCATCTCACTAGTGGTTTTTCTGTAAGTATATTTATCTTTGGTAGTCAGACCATGCTGCGTGCAGTTTAACTATAAAAAATTCATAGGTTTCTCGAGTTCGCTTCAAAAACGCTACCTGGTCTGTCAAAACACACTTAAAAATGTCAAAATGCCTTTCCATTATGGCCTTATTTGGAGCTGTGGTGCTTCATAACCCTATTCTCCTGGGAGAAAAAGAGGTGAAAAGCTTCACACGGAAGCTGCTGCATGGACAAACAGGATGCTGGACAGTAGACAGAGCAACCATAAACCACAAATAGCTCAATAATTCAAACTGTAAATTGTGCAAATACACACTCAGACCTTAAGGAAAAATGGGGGCTTTGTAAAGCTGAGAATCAAATCACTATGCTTTTAAATTACTTAGTATAAAATTATCTACATATTCCCTTCTCAACAAAACTCAGTTTCAAGGCACATGACAACCAGGAAAGCTGTTCTACCCAGTTTATACTCACCTTATAATATGATAGGACCTTTATAGAATCCAGGGGATTCTTTGTCAGCTATGACCTAGAATAAATTTCCAGACAGCTCATAATCACATACTAAACTCAATTTCCCACCAGTGTAAAACAGATGATAGTGGTAACTAAAGACATTTGGGTTTTAAATAAATTTCACTCTTATGAAACTTGACTTTGAGTCTCAGGTAAGCAACTCCTCCTTACAACCCACAGAATTTATCATGGCACATATGCCATTGTCTATGCAGTAAGCTATATCTCTCACCGTGAGAGATTTTCATGAAGATAGAATTCATTCTTTTCAACTTTAGTATTTTTTATATTGTCTAGAAATAACTATTCAACAAGTATTTGTTACATAAATGGATCAAAGTTGAGAAGTAAATTTGAAGTATTTTTGATATTTACAATATTTATTGTACTTAAGATGCTACAATCAAATGATTATGATAGAAACTACACAGAAAGTGAAAAAACGAATACTAGATCACTAGTTTAAATTCCTCTCTGTGAACATAGACCTATTTTGTCTTCTCACTCTGCATAGTCTTATGATGAGAAGTCAGTCTGTTTTCTCTCTCTGGGCCTTATATCTTTGTATCATACTACAAAAGCCCCTGCCTTCCTGGAATTTGGAAGAAGTCAGTGGACAGATTTCCAGGGTTAACCATAGACATTTTTGTTTGCATTTTCTTGTAAGCAATGTGTGCTATGACACATTTCCCTACACTTGGCATCTTGAGATAGACTTTTTAATTTAAGAAAATTACCAATAGTATACATACAAATCCTTTACCCTCCAACACCATCATATATCCGCGGTAATTTTCTAAGGGAATTTCAGATTTTCAAAAATAGCTCTTGGACCCTTGGAAGTTTGAGCTCCATGAAGGTGATTTCCTCCAGGCCCAGAAGGATTAGACTTTGCAAAACATAGGCAAAGTATTTAATGGATTTACAGATGAGTTGTACGTGCTTGTTTATTTGTTTTTCAGACAAATCTGCCAAAAGGAGAATGTTTTCACTGTCCATAACAAATGAGAGTAGTTGGAAAAACACTGATATTCCAAAGCTGGGAAAGCCTCTAAAACTGGTGACTAAACATCTGATTCCTCCCATGCCATACTTCCTTGGATTTATGTGCATCCTTTCTGTAATAGGCCTAACATTCAACTCCTCGTTTATTCCCATCATGAATGTGAACTACAGACAAGATGATTAAGAGACTATTTACAAAACTGACTCCATTCAAATTAGGCTTCTTCTATTTCTGGTTGGGTACTCATAAAGAGATGTGATCTTCCTGGCTGTATAATCTTTGAAATAATTCTTAATCTTCCTTTGGATAAGGGGGTTCAATAACAAACAACACTAAGTAAGGCAGGAAGAAAGGCACTTACATGGCACACAATTGATTAACCAAAGTTCCATGACATTAACAACACCTGTCTGCAATTCCAAACCAAGCTTGAAACTCACTGAGTTCCTGATGCCCTCATCCAGTTGGTGCAGGTGCCAGTCTGGAAGAGCCCCATTACTATCCTGAACATTTGGACTTTTCTCCATTTTGTCTCTCATGATTCATAATGTCCCCTCAACAGTTTTCTTGGCTGTATAATGATTTACATTCTAAGAAAATTAACCATTGCTTCAGTAAACCTGTAAAATTATCCCCAGTGGATATTTTCTGTTAAAACAATTTACTTGATAAAAAGCTGATATTGAACTTTCCAAATTATGCTGTAAGCTGGTTCTGAAGTACAAAACATCTTTAGTACATATTAAATTATGTAAAGAACAAACATGTGTTATTTGTGGTTCCAAAAAATGAATTATGTTACTGTTATTAAATGCATCCTGACAAGTACTTACATATAATTTCTTGAAAGCAACCACAAAATAGCAGGATTCCTGTGGCCACAGGAACAATTATTCCAACTGAGTGCAGAACAGCTACAAACTTTCTGATCATCTAGTTCGAACAGTTTCTTGGAAGCAATCCCAAACTCTCCTAGAGGCATTTTGAAGCTTGTTGAATCTAACTTTATTATATTCTATAATATTTAGAGGACACTGTGATGGAGATGTAACCTGAAGTAATAAATAAATATTAAAAAAATCTCTGACCATAGAGAACATAATAAGAAGTGAGTTTTAAATTATGAAGAGAAATTGGGAACTGTCCAGGCAGCCACTGGTATGTCCTTTCTTAGTTTTGGAAGCTGCTGGCCCTGCACTTCCTGTATGACCAGATATATTTATCCCTCTCAGGTCTCTGAGGTGGTTGAAGAATAGATAGCTAGAGTCTCATAGTTAATTTTGAGTTGTTTAGGAATTAAGAGAGTGTTCTGGATCTAAGAAGATGTTTTTAAAATTGTGATGCAAGTTATGATGGAAGATGAGTTGGATATAGAACTTTAAACTCATGGAGATGGTTAGATAGTAGAATGTTAAAGTCAGGTGCCAAATACATATGGACTGGACATTGGGAATGTTTGCTAAGCCATATAACTCTCATAATTGTGGCCTAATTATTTCTGTTGTTTTGTATTGTATTTATTGTTATAAGAGAAAGAGCCATTTGTTGGACTGAAAGGGGGAGCTGTTGGGGGAAAAGATATACCTTAAACTAAAAAAAAAAAAAGGAAGGGGATGGGTGGGTTGAGGGGGAAGAGGTTGGGAAGGTGAGACTGGAGAGGGGTAGAGAGGGAATTGTGATTGAGATGTAACTTGAAGAAATAAAAAATAAATTAAAAAAGAAAGATCTGTAAATTAATAATAATTTTAAAAAGAAAAAAGATATCTTTGAATCTTTTTATTCCAAAGATAATTCTGAATTTTACAGAATTTTACTCTATATGTCAGTCCAATTATCACCTTGTTCCTTTGTTCCACTTCCAGTGTTCAGCACTGTTCTCCATGTTCTAGGCAAAGATGAAAACACACACACTGTCCAATGTATTAGTGTTATGACAAACATTACTGGTAAAAATAGAGTTCTCAATAATTGTCATTCTGAATTATATTATAATATTCTTCTTTAGCTACAGTTTTGGAAAATAAAATCCATTTCACTGAAGATATGCATTTGTAAACTCAGAGTTCAGAGGTCTGCTGAGATTTCTCAGTGGGTGCATATACCAAGCCTGTTTACTTGAGTTCCATCTGTGGAACCCATGTCATAAAAGAAGAGACAAAACTCACTAAAACTCACACAAGTTGTCCTTTGATCTCCGTATACTCTGCATGATATGCACACACACACACACACACACACACACACACACACACACACACACACACA
>CAJQZJ010033096.1:379856-438837 GCA_907164525.1 Lophiomys imhausi | reverse complement strand
ACACACACACACACACACACACACACACACACACACACACACACACAGAGAGAGAGAGAGACAGAAAGAAAAAGACACAGAAAGAGAAAGAGAGACAAGCAGATAAATAAATAAAATGTAAGTAAAATTAAAGCAACAAGAAATAATATAAGAACAAGTTTCCATGATGCTTGCATGGAAAGGATATTTACATATGCTACAGAAACAATCCTCATGAAAGAAAACTAGGTTAAATGTATGACACCATGGACAAACTTTTCTATTTTATTAAAGACTTCATAAACTATATAGCAAGTTATTACTGGACAACACTTAATAATAAACTGAGCAAGCATAGGATTTAAATATAGAATATGTAATATCTTCTTGGCATCCAAAAAACTCTAATTAAAATTTGTGCTAAGTACAACATAACTGTATTATACTATATAACCTGCTACATATCTATATCTACACCTATAGCTATATCTATATCATCATCTGTATGTATATCTACTGATAGATGATAGATGACAGATATTCAAATTTGAGTTATGATATTAAAAATTTGTAAATCTCAAAAATACCTTGTTTATCATATATTTCTTACATGTATTCATTTAAGTACAGTTCTATTGGGTAATTACCTAAAATTTAAATTTCATGTCTAGAAGATAGTATACGTTGCTTTACAATTTGTTATGGCTTTTAGGATGGTTATGCCAATTTCCATTCTTATCAGTGGTATAAAACTGGGAAGAAAAGCAACAATTGAGTCTATAGAGTGAGTTAAAGGCCAATCACTGCAACTTAGTGAGAAATTGTTTCAAATTCTACAAGGTGTTTGAGGACTAGGATATAGCTTAGAGTCTCTGCTTGGCTAGCTTCCATGAGGCCCTATTTCCAATTCCCAGGACCTCAAATAAAAATTAATTAATACAGACAGTGATTACCAGATTGAACCAAGTATATATGTAAAATTTTCAAAAGTCCACCAAGAAACACTGTATTTAAATGCCCAGCAATAAAGTGTGTGTGTGTGTGTGTGTGTGTGTGTGTGTGTGTGTGTGTATGAATAGATAGATACACACATAGATATATAGGTGATAGATAGATAGATAGATAGATAATCTATGTGTGTGGTAACATTTTTTTTAAAAAACACATAAAACTGAAGATAAAATTCAATAGTTTGTTCCTGAGGAAGAAAATCCAACTGTACATCTGGGGAAGTGAAAATAAACACCTTTTATAAATCTATAGGCATTATAAAATCTCTGAAAAACAAAACAAATATACATATAATTCTGAAGATATTAGAAATATATTTTCAGAAGCTTGTTATCCATGTATTTCTGCTTCTTATACATTATAAGATATTAATGTTGAGAATATCAATATTAATGCCCAAAAGAGGCACAAAGAATACCATGAGAATATGAGCTAGAAACATTCTGGTGGCTGAGACATGACTCATTTCCAAGTGATTTTGCATGGAGTAGTGTGGGATCCAGATGACTTTCAGGTTAGTACCTGGCTTCACTGCTCTCAGACACTATTACATTGGGTAAGTTATTGGACCTTTCCATGCCTTACGTTCTGCAGTTGGTAAAGTTGACTATACTGTCTACCACACATGACCAGAGTGAAAGTTGGAGTAGTTAAGGATATAAAACACACAAAATTTTATAATCATACTGGAACAAAATAAGAACTACTTTATAATTGCACCACCCTATTTCCTCTTGCTGGTAATATTTCCTTCAAGAAGAATACATGTGTCCTTAGAAGCAGATGTTAGCATCTGCTAGATAACTGACATAATGAAACAACAGTTTTCATTCCTTCAAATAGGTCTAATATGTATGTATATGTATATATTCTTTATGTACACATAAATATATCATTTCCTTGATTCCATTCTTACTGTACTGTTATTCAATGGGAACAGATTCAATGACAAAATGCCCTGAACTAGATTAGATTTTTATTCTTAGTCATGTTAAACAGCATCATTACCCTTTCTTCACAGAAAGATTTTGTTGCAGAAGAATTAATTATTCAACTTTAATGACTAATTATAAGCCTCAGAGGTTATATCTTGCATTCACAAATAGACAATGTGATAATCAGCATAGAGGGCCAGTCTGGGTTTGTGAACTTGCTTAAAAATGTTTCTGAACAGCCTACTTAATTATAAATTTAGCTGTTATGCTTATTCAAGGAATTATGTGTGCTGTTTTCAACAAAATCATTTTTAATAATTGTTCTAGCACTGTTTCTAATTATTGTCAGAAATAATGTTTGAGATTTCAAAAAGACAGCAAGTAGGGAAGATAATGAACCCCTTTGTAATTACAAGATATTTGGAAATTTATTTTTATTCATTACTAATTTTTACAGAGGAGTAATAGATTCACAATTGTCTTAGTTAAGATTTCTGTTGCTATGATAAAACACCATGACACAACACAACTTGGGGCAGAAAGGGTTTATCTCATCTACATTTTCATATCACGGTTCATCATGAAAGGAAGTGAAGGCAGGAACTCATGTAGTCTAGAAACCTGGACACCGGAGTTAATGACTATTTATGACTAATATATACATATATAATGCAGAGGCCATAGAGGAGTGCTGCTTACTGGCTGCTCTTCATGGCTTTCTTATAGCACTCAGGACTAACTGTCCAGGGACAGAAAAATTCACAGTAGCAAACACCCTCCCATATCAATCAAGAAAATGCATCAGTCTTGCCCACAGACCCTAGAAGGGACATATTCCCAGTTTAGTTTTTATCTTCCAAACTGAATCTAGCTTGTGCTATTTTGACATAAAACTATCCAGCACAACAGTGTATACTAAATTACATTAACTCTGGATAATAAATATTTCTGTTAAATATTGATTCCCTTATATTGTAAAACTATACCTGCATAGTTATTGTTTCATTTTAGTACTTGTTTTTTTTTTAATTCAAAATATCTGCTTATTACACAAATACAATATTTCTGGTGCTTAATTGGCCCAGGGAGTAGTGTTGATTAAATAAAACCAAGCCTTCATTTTCTCAACATATAGTTTTGTTTTTTTTGGGTTTTTTTTAAATTTATTTACTTCATCAAGTTACATCTCAATCATAATCCCCTCCTTCCTCCCCCCCCCCCGACCCTACCCTCCTACCCTCTTCCTCCTCACCATCCTACCTCCTCTTTTTTAATTTAAGGTATATTTTTCCCCCAACAGCTCCCTCTTTTAGTCCAGTAAAAGGCTCTTTTTATATAACTATGAATACAACAAGACAATAAGAATAATTAGGCCAAAATTATGAAAATTATAAGGTATAACATACATTCCTAATGTCCAGTCCATACATATTTGGCAACTGATTTTAATATTTTGAAAAAATATGGCTAATTAAATTGTTTATCCAGTAATTATATTATATTTAATTGGTCGGCGGTGTTAATCCTTAACCCGCCATTATAAATAAATACACGCTTTGGGCGACATATGTAAAAAAAGAAAAAGCTAATTAAACTATACCTGAAATTGCAAATTAATTAATTATTGTAGTTATTAGTAAGTATAAACTGTAAGATTAGGCCAGAGGAGCACCTGGCGGCTTGGCAGAGGAGCTGGCGGCCTGGCCTGCGTGCCTTAACCAGTTGCCTAACTTATCCTGGAGAAAAAGGACCAAGGGTGGCCGACACCACCTGTAACCTAAACTCTATTAATTAATATAAGTTGTTATATTAGGTCAGTAGAATTACCAGCAACTTGGCTGCATCTTCGCCTGGGCCCAGGGTTGTCCAGGAGTCTGGAATTCCAAAGGCCCTGGGCTGCTTGCCCTGAGGGCCTATAACACAATAGCTATGGTTGACAATAATTAACTGAATATTTCTAAATAGCCTGTGAAGAGAATTTGAAACAATCCTCATACCAGAAAAATGATGAATTCCTGAGATGACAGACACACCAGTTGTAGCTATCTATGTAACTGAACATGAAGAGCACACATATGGAAGTGCCCATTAACACATCAAATATTGTGTGCTAACTAGAAGCAAAAGTGTGTTTGAAAAAATGAAAAGGTGGTTACTTAAGTTAGAGAATCAATGAGATTTTTTAACATTTATTTATTAATTCAAGTTAGATCTCAGTCACAGCTCCCTCCCTCCTCCCATCCTGGTCCCACCCTCTCACCCTCTAGTCCCTCTCTCACCTGTCTTTCTCCTCCATTGGGGGGGTGGAGCCCACATATCAGCCTCCTCAGTTCATCAGTCACATGAGGGCTAAGAGCTTCCTCTTGCTCTAGGGGCCAATATGGCAGCTCCACTAGGGCAAAGTGTCCCACTAACCTCTGTATTTGTATAGGAGGTCTAGGTGAGAAAATTTTAGAACTTGAAAATAAAGTCTTCAGAAAATAAATAAGGAAAAAAACATGGAAAATAAAAAGGGGCAAAATGAAGAAAAGAGAAATAAACATTTAAAAATGAGGAAAAGAGGACAGTGGTTAAATGATATGCATAAAATAATTGGCACCCCATAAAGAAAAAACAGGACTGAATTTGCATTTAAGGAGCTAAGGCTGAGAATTTTCTTTTCTTTTCAGTGAAAGTCATAAATCAAGGCTCTTTTCAAATACATTAGATGAAACATCAGGTAAGTAGGTTATAACAATGTAGAAAATTCTCTTCTCCAGGCTGAGGACATTCCTAGCCTTTTGGTTGGTAGAAACTAGTGGTTTGTTAGTATATTTGAAAAGCTTTGACTTCTTAGTTACAAGGATCTTATTAGGTCAGACACAGAGGTGGGCAAGTAAGGTCCACTAAGAGAGCTAAAGATAACCCAAGATAAATTTTAATTAAACTGTGGAACTGCAACATCCCAGCCTTTCACAACCTTTAAAGTTCTAAGCAAGAGAACAGTATTGCAGAAAATCCTGGTGAGGTACAATTCTTCCAAGGAACCTTTGTTCACAAAAGTAATCCAGATGCATCATAAGCTACTGGATAAATACAAAGTCCCTATTGACAAGAGAGATGTTAATATTTTAGTAATCACTAATGTTAGAGATTACACTATGTACTTGAACAATGAGATAGATTTACAAATACCACTATATTCTGGAGACAGAGCTAATTCTTTTTATAAGAAAAATACATAAGACATAACATTGAATAATATAAAATAAATCATCCAATAATTGATCAAGAGTATGTTGATGTCAGTATGTTAATATATCAGAAGGCACTTAAAACAAAAATACCATCATTGATAATTAGTGACCATAAATGTCACTGAAGATCACATTCACAATGACATACAGGTGTGCCAAATTCTAGATATTTGTGCTCAGACTAAATGACGCAAATATAACCAATCTATAAATAAGTGAAATCAAGTAATACAGTCCCTGGCTTTAAATTGTTTCTTAGGGAAAAGTTCATTACAATGTTTCTCATTCTAGGTAAAATAAAGAACATTTCAAAATATAGATTATCATATTCCAACATCTTAGCTACTTAATACCTAAGACCATAAATAGTTATTATTGTTAAAAAATTAAAATTCAAAACCTATCTCTAAGTACAAAAGAATTCACTAACGTATAGTTTTTAATCCAAATCAATGCTTTTTGTTGATAAGCATTTATTATATTTATCTTCTTTCTTGTCAGAATTAAGGGGATAAAAGGGAGAAAATCTATCTTAAAACACTGGTAGACTTCTCTTTTCTTTACCTTCATACTCTGTTCAGTACTTTTTCTTCTTGCCCCAAAGTTCAAGGCTTTAGAGAAATGAGATAAACAGAGAGTATGAAGTCAGGCGAAAGAATTCTACCATGGACTCTCTCTCCCCAGCTTTGTTTCTCTGGGTAATTGTGAGCACCTGGAGCTGAGCTCACCCTCCCCTACTGTGTCTCCCTGATTAACAAGATTCCATGATGAAACTTCTGTGATACACTGAGCAGTTCTAAGCTTCTAGGTTACTTTGTGCACTGCTCTCTAAGTGCATGATTTTTTAAATTGATTAATTTTGTTTTTTGATAATTCCATACATGCATATAATGAATTCTTATTACTCTACCATTTTTATCTCCCTCTCATTTTTATCCTCTCTTGCTGTCCCTATCAGACCATTTCCCACATTCTTGATTTTTGTTCTATTTTTGAACAATTTATGATAACCAGGGTCATGTGTATTAGTATTCAATTGGAATTGTGCATTGGGGTCTAGTGGGTTCTCTAATGGATACTCAACTTATGGAAATGACTCACCCATCCTTGAATCAGTCAGCTGCAAATGGTTCAGTAGAGGAGTAGAGCCGCATGAGTCCATCCTGTACAATCTCTTCCTATTGATGGGCCTATTATTGTACAGCCTAAATGCAGACACCTGTGACTGTAGTGGTTGTGTCATGCCAAAAAGATGTTATTTTACAGTATTCTTTTATCTTGTAAATAATACATTCTTTTCACTCTCTCTTCCACAATGTTTCCCAAGCAATAGCATAATTGCTTAGGGGTGACCACTCATTTTTGCTTACTCTCAACACCTTGCACACCCATGACTGCATTTTGTCACTATTCACTGCAGGCTGGGAGTTGAATTTTCAGTGGGTTGAGTATAAACATAAATATTCAAATAGAAATTTGACAGAATGACAAGTTAGTAAAACAACAATAGTAAGTTCCTTCCTAGGGCCTATAAGCTCCCTCACAAGGCTTTTGGACTAGTTTTACATACTAGGTATAGATTTTCTCCTCTACAATAGGACTCAGCTCTAATTGGAGAGAGAGCAGTTGATAGCCTCCATAAGAGTCATACTGCTTTTACACATGTAAGCCTGTCTTGCTGTCAGGGTGTCACATAATCCATAGGATTTACATCTGGATAAGATCATGAATGCCGTTTCTCCTTCACCAGCCTACATAGCATCTTCCAGAAGTATGAAAGCTATCTAGAAAGGAGGAAACTTCCAGCTCTATATGGTAAAACTACCTACTACTATGTCTTCAGACATTAGATTTTGCAATCTAATTCATTTGGTGGACAACCAAGAAAAATGTCAAGATCTTACTGTTTGTGAGCTAAACAGATAAATTTATTCTCACTAAAAATTCATTTATGTATTTATTTGTGTGTCCTGGGTTCTCAACTGAAGGCCTTGTTCTTGCTAGGAAAATGTTCTACCACGGCCAAATCCTCAAGACCAAATGTCTGCTCTTCTAAATAGGAATAAATAGAATTTCCTATCACACAGAATTAAAGATATGAAGTTATAGGTCATTTTATTTGATTACAGTTATTAAACATTTTTATTAATAAATGTTATCTGTCAGTGAGCATATTTCATAAGTATATTTTCACAATCCAACTTAGGGGACCTCTGATGATTGAGTGCCATTCTGCAAAAGCTTGTTTATAAAATGAAGTCTTTTTTATTGCTATTTCACTAACTTCAAAGTGTTAGTGTGATTTCATCTGTTTCAATTATTTCAATAATCCACTATATAATATACTCTGTACGTGCAGATTAACAAAGTCACTATACATTTCCAGTGTAATGTGCTAGAAAATGTCTCCAGCTAAAGAAATTTGCAAGTCATTTTTATTCTTCCAGAGTAGTAATGGCTTGTATAGCTTCAGCAGTGGCTGAATGCCAGCACCTTGTTTTATAGAAAAGTTACACTATGGTATAAGTTTAAATCTGTATTACACGTGTTTTTGTTCTTAATCCTAAAATTTCATATTTGTTTATAATGGTTTTATCCAGTTCTGGTTACCAAGTTGTTTCTAGGTAGTCCTTTCTATTCTTAAGAAAGAAGGAAGGCTTTTTCTTATCTTGCCATTATGAGGTATTTCATGTAATATGAGAAGGAGGAGGGGGGAATATAGTCAAAGAACTAAGATGGGAAAGACCAAATGTCAAGACGAATAATGATAATTTGATTACTTCATATCACTGTAAATATTTCATTAGAATTTCTTAATTAAGCTTACAACCCTGCTTTTCAGTGTTCAAGGCAAAGGGCAGAAAGCATCCATTAGATACAGAGACTTATTTCTACAGAATGGAAAATTTCATCTGACCTCAGCATACAAAAATGTCTTTGGATTTTTTTTCTGCTGAATTAAAATGTCACAATTACAATTACAAAATCTGGCTGTGAGTGACTTTGCAAAATAGTGCTCTAGGAATCATATCACACAGTCAGTGGTTAGAAAGCCCGGCAAGTGTGCTCCACATCCTCTTTTTCAGTTCTCCTCCTCCTTCTTTCTCTTCCTCATCTTTTCACTAGTTATTCTAAGTTGAAAATCTTTAGTCTCTATCATAGGACTTTGATTATACAACAGCATAATCCTAAATATTTTCATATTTCTTATGAATAAAAATACCGTGTTCTCTTTCTTCTTGTCTGAATACTTTAAAACAGGTGAGAACATTTCAAATATGTTTCATAATTCTGTGATTGGACGATGGAAGTTCTGAACAAAATGCTTTTACTCTCATCTTTTGGGAAAAAGAAGAAGTCTCAAGAAAGTTCTTTTAACTGTCATTATCCCTCTTCTCAGAAGAATTCAACCTTCAAGAGAGGACAGCCCACACCACTGCTAAATACACAGACATAAGGTTTCTAAATATATGCACACTGACATCACTCTTGGACATTATATAGTCCTTATACTTACATCCTTTACTTGTACACTGCTTATTCAGAACACACAAAAGCTGTGTGAGTACAGTATATAAAACACTTCAAAAGTGAGATATCAGCAAAGAAAAGAGTTTAGAGAGGTAAATAAAATTTTTAATGGGGAATTTTTCTTTTGTAATCTTTTTATGATATCTATATAAATGAAGGACGTATAGTAAGTGGTGTGTATATGACTGGCTCTTGTGTCTACACATTTTGAAGCCATAATGGTGCATAATAGATACCAGTATAATTTCTAACTTCAGTATAACTATTTTACTTACACTCACAGATAAGTGTTGTTATCAATCCTCATCAAAGACATCTCCTTTTATAGCAGATGGATACGATTACAGAAATCCATATCTGATCAAAGCACAGAGAACAACTAACCATATGATGTCCAGCCCCAGTTGATACATCTACAACACCGAGGTCTCAGGGAGCATTTTGAAATAGGGAGCAGAGAGATTGTATGAGCCAGAGGACCAACCAGGACATCAGCTATGAGATACTACCTTCTATAGATGATAGGGAAGCTATACCCATGAAAACACAACAATATGACTACCTAAACAAGGCCTGAATAATGACATTACCACTTGACATGAGAGCGTGGAATGGGGAAAATCTCACAAAGCTCCACCTGAGCTAAAGGCAATTAATGATGGCTGAGAGGAGAATTAGTCTTCCCTGGTGATGTGTATCTTAATTGTTTATTCAATGCCAAATTATCAAACCTAAGCTCATGCTCATAGGAGTTACAATAAATGGATTTAATACAATGCACATATATGTAAATATATGTAGCAATACTAACTAAAGAATGAGAGGTCATTATTGTAAAAATATATGGGAATATTATGAAAATCAGTTACAATACTCTTGTTAAAATTTTCAAACAAAAAAGAATCACAAACAATCCTTCTCTTAACCTAGACTTCTGGTTTGTTTTTTAACTTGGGAGAAATTTTATGCAAGTTAAGCATGCATTTGTGTGCATATGTAGATTGTGTGTGTGTGTGTGTGTGTGTATTCATATAAAGGTAAATTCATAGACATAAATGGTCACATACCAAATATATTGATATTTTAAGTAGATAAAATATGAAGGAAATAGGATATAATTGTGTCTTATTTACAGTTTCTATTGCTGTGAAAAGTCACTATGACCATGACAACTCTTATAAAGAAAAACATTTAGTTAAGGCTGATATACAGGTTCAGAGGTTTAGTCCGTTATCATCATGGTGGGAAGCAGAGAGACAAACAGACAGACATGGTGCAGACAAGCAACAAGAAGAGAAAGTGACAATGGGCCTGGCTGGCGCTTCTCAAATCACAATGTCCACCCTCAGTGACACACTTCCTCATCTAGGCCACAGCTATTCCAAAAAGCCACATGTCCTAATCCTTTCACATAATATCATTCCCTACAAAAGAGAACAAATTATTAAGTGCATTGAAAAGACTTTGATAACTTAAGGAAGAGAACAAACCATCGTGGAACACATGAACGGGTTCTCAGCCAGGTTTAGGGTTTTAATGACGTAAATAAGGGACACCTAAAAAAACTGTTATGTTTCAAAGGTTTGCAAACTGTGAACCATGGACCAATTTTAGTATTTCACTTTACAAAACAAATACAAAACCAAATGTTTTGTAATAATGTCATGATTACAAGCTTCTAGTGGCTTCTTTTACCAAACAGCAGAGTGGTGTAGCTGCCATAGGGACCTTGTGACTATCAAAAGCCATATGGCACCTCCTCTGTAACCTTCAGGATTTACCTCTACCACAAAATATTCACTTCTATACCTTGCATTTAAAACCTGGACTGAGTTTTTCTGATCACAATTATTTCATCTAGCATAATTAAATGAAAGTTAGATAGGTTAAAACATTATTTGGTTTACTATTTTGCAATAAATTTATAGAACTTTTGGCTTTTATGGTATTGCTTATAAACAAATTTGAAGATTGTGCCATTAATTAATCATGAACAAGCTCTGTTTGTTTGCTTTGCTAATAAATGAGATAATTGTGGGTGTAAATATAAGGTCATTGCAAATATGTTTCCTAACCTAGGGCTTAAATGGAAAATTATTTGCTTAGGATAAGTGAATTTGGTAACACATTAAGTACAGAGATTCTAGAGATATAATCAATTACACACCTATGTAACTACATTGCATTTAAGAAGAGTATCCATACATATAATATTCTAAAAATAACACATCTATGGGTGGAATGTGACCCTGAGGCCACTGATCTAAGACATCTACACCAAAGAATAATTTGCAAATGTAATAATGAAAGTTCAAATATTAATTCTAAAGTTCTTTAAAAAACAGAGCTATGTTCCTATGAATTAATGGCTCAAAAATCAAACAATTGTAGATCATTGAGAAAGTCCCATCAATATTAGTATTTATAGAAATAGTGGGCTATGAAGTCAATGTTATACAAAAACATAAAATAATTACATGTATTACTAGGTAAAAACAATATTTGAATGAAGTAGCATTGTAAGAAAGTAGAAGGGCATGTACGTGAGTAAGCACAGAAAGGAAAGGTAAAAAAAAAACCAGCTTAATGAGATTCATTCAGATATTAAAATTAAGAATGATTATTGCAAAGAGTGAGAAAGTTGTCACTTATGGTATTTGTTTGCTAAGGCATAAAAGTAATATCTAAACAATTTATTAGAACTTAGGCTACAAAATGAAAATTATAAATTACAGTTCATATATACTCCAGAAAAAGTCCATGAAATTTAAAAGTAATAAATTATTACATTCTAAAATTTTATTGTTATTTAAAAAAACATGGAGCAATCTTGGCATGAATGTAAGAAACAAAAACATATAAACAAAAATGGCCTGCTATGAAGTTTTACAAGAAGACACGAAAATGTGAAAAAGGTTTGTTTTCTTGAAAATATAAGCCAGAATATTGTGAGAGTATTTTCAATAAATATGTATAAAATGCAACACAAAATTAAATCCAGATACACAGACAGACAGACAGACAGAGAGAGAGAGAGAGATTTAATCACTTGGAAATTCATTAGAAAAGAATTAACAGGAGTAAATTTTTTTCCTTTGATAGTGAAGAATGAGACCTTCTTATTTATGTAGAACACTACAAGGTAATTTGAAGTCCAAATGATTAACCTTCTTGTTATAGATAGCAGATCTTCTTTCATTCCTTTCTGAACTCTGAAATAACAGCAAGAATTTTTGTGTATCATCTTATTTTTAAAACTAAAGAGAGTAGAAGAAGATGTAATTAGGAATAAAATTTGGAAAAAAAAAAACAAATTCCAAGTAGATGAGTATTAAATAAGTCAGCAATTTCGAACAAAAGGCCAAAATTCACATTGCATTTTTTATTTTGTTTGAGAATATTTTTTTTGTTTATTACTTCAAATTACATCTCCATCACAGTCTCTCTAACAACCCCTCCCAGTCCCCCCCCGCCTCCCCTTCTCCCACATATCCTACTCCTCTGGAGTGGGTTGCCCCTACATATAAGCCCCCCCCCCCAGTTCAACAGTCATATGAGTGTTAAGATCTTCCTCTTGCACTGGGGGCCTATAAGGCAACTCTATTAGGGTGAAGTGCCCCACTAACAGGTAACAAAGTCTATGCTCCTGTTCCTTTTGGTGTGTTGGTTTTAAGATAGTTATCCTATACTATATAGCTAAAATCCAATTATAAGTGAATAGGTGCCATGTGCATCTTTCTGAGTCTCAGTTAACTCACTCAGGAGGAGCTTTTCTAGTTCCATCCATTTCACTGCAAACTGCAAGATTTTGTTATTTTTGATGGCTGAGTAGTATTCCATTGTGTAAATGTACCACAGGTTTTTTACACATTGCATTTTTAAGCGTTACCTAGGTAAAATACCTTAAAAAGGGTTAACCTTAATTTTGTATCAATATACAAAGATCAATACCAATGTAGTCAAATATAAGCTTATTTTTTAATCAATATACAAAAAATATGAGAGCATATACAATAATCTGTCCCTTTTTCTTTATCATTCCTATATGTCTATATCCCATTATTTATTTTTTTATTTTTTAATGTTTATTTATTACTTCAGGTTACATCTCCATCATAGTGTCTTCTTTCCACCCCTCCCAGTCCCACTCTCCTAGCCTCTACCCGCTAACACTTCCATCCCACTCTTCTGGAGTGGAGTGCCCCTAACATAACAGTCCCCCTCCCCAGTTCAGTAGTCATATGAAGTCCAAGAGCCTCCTCATACACTGGAGCCTACAAGGCAGCACCACTAGGGCAAAGTGTCACATTGACAGGAAACAAAGTCTATGTTCCAGTTCCCTTTGGTGAATTTGTTGTAGCATAATTATCCTGTACTATATGGCTAAAATCTGATTATAAGTGAATAGATGCCATCAAACTTTACAGAATTAGGAATCCTGTTGTACACACACACACACACACACACACACACACACACATCCACACACACACACAAAATTAACCTTTCTTCTATGCATGTAGAATGCTACTAGCTTTATATATTTTTGGGGGGGGGAACGAGGTAAAGTATATTCTTTCTCAGGAACCTATTATGAAAAGCCAAGGCCTACAGGAAATACACAAGGCCACTTATGCATACTCAGTTTCCCTGTTTCCCTCTTTATCCCAAGTAAAAAATGTCTATGAAAATATTCTAACATAAGAAGTAGAATCCAAAACAAACAAACAAGCAAATTAGAAAATAAAGAGAAAAATATATTTGGAAAACTACATTATGAAATATTTCTAAAATATGAATCCACAAGACAAGAAGGCTCTTTGATAAATGAATATTCTATTTTTAAAAAGAATTTTATGCGGACGTAAGTTTGTTCACTAAAATGAGAAACCAAAATGATTGGCAGATAAATCAGGACATTGTTTTGGGAAACAGTTATGAGGAGAAAAATGAAATGCACTAAAAAGAATTATCAGAATTCTAGAAAGAAATTAAAATTATGAAGGGAGTCATGAAGGAAATTTACCAGGGTCACAATCAGGAAATGACCCATCAAAGATTCAGCACATGGGAAACAGCCTCACTCATAGGAGAAAAATAAAGCCATAGCCACTCAGAAGAATTAAAAATCCACAATAAAGTAGTAGTCAGATTAGACATCAAAAATTACATGATAACCACACCTTTAATGTTATAAATGTATGAAGACTATTTCCACTTTGGAATTTTATTCTGCACAGAATTTATGCAAAAATTTCAGAGTAGAAGAGAATATGCTTTTTTATACATATATTTCCCCTCCCCTAGAATCTTAATGCAATGCACCTTTTTAAAGAAAGAAACTCAAAGAAAAACAAAGGAATTGATAGGATTCAGAAAATAAAAGACTCAAGAAACAACAGAGAGATTCCATGGTGACAATCTTACAGCTGTCCTGAGAAGCTGCTAGACCTTAAGGAAGCAAGTCATGATTCTGGGAATGATGTTTAGAGCAGAATGAATGACTAAAATACAGTTTGTGAAGCCCTGAAAGGCAACTGAAGTACATTTAAGTCATGGGAAGATTTTGAGGATATACTACTACATAGAGACAGATGAGGCTGCTACTAAATTAACTTCAAGACAGAAAATGTAGGAGAACAAGAGCAACCATATTATTCAACATGGCTTTTCTATAAATTAATTTTATGTAGGCAAAATATATAAATATGAAAATAATTGGACCAGTATTGTGAAAACATGGAAAACATGGGAGAAGGGGTCTATGTATGCCTGTGAGCCTATTAACAATTTCTGTTCTAGTTTACTTTTTTGGTGCCATAATGAAACACTGTACAAACCAACTTAGGACACAAAATACTTATTTACCTTAAACTTCTATATCACAGTCAATCTTTGAGGGAAATAGGGGCAAGAGCTCAAGCTGGAACATGGAAATAAGAGCTTAAGCAGACCACAGAGGAAAATAGATTATTGGCTTTCTTCCAGTCTCATGTTCACTTACCCTTTCGTAGATAGCCTAGACCCACCTGCCTATAGGTGGTACTCACTAGAGTTGAGATGGGCCCTCCTTCATCAATGAATTTCAATAAATTCCCCCACAGACATGCCCAAAGGCCAAACTGATGGAAGCAATACCTCAAGTGAGATTTCCTCTTTCCAGGTTATTCTAGTACAGACAAGTTAGCTAAAACTACCCAGTGCAGTCACATTGGGTCAAAGATGAAGGTTATTTTAAAAATAATTGTCAGACCACTTGCAAGAGCTTGTACTGGAAGAAAACCAGGTGAAAGTGATACATTATCTGATCAAAGAAAAAACAATGTTTTATTAAGATAAAATTTAAAGCAAAAGTAGGTCAGAATTACAGCAAAATTATTTAAATACAAACATTAGATATGTGATAAAGAGACTACAGTCACCTGAGTGACATGCCTGTCTGAAGAAAGCCTCATAGTTTTGCTAAAGATCATAAAATCATTGACCAATAGGAAGAAATATCTGTTACTTGATAAGAAAATTTCATTTCCTGAGACTAACCTTTTAAATTATGTTAATTTCATTTTGTGCTCTAAGAGTCACTTTGAAAATTCATATAAAAAGATATAGATTAATAATTTTCACCAAGCACAATATGCTTATACACATATGAACACTCACACACACATCCACATATGAAGAGAGACTGAAAGAAAGAGATAAATTAATATTCTGACATCCTCAGTGAAGAAACATTTGAAGATTTCCTAATTAAATTAAAGGAAAAGGTTATATTCTGACTTTTTACTAGAAATAAAATGAGAAAAAGTAAAGCTACAAAAATCAACAAAATATAAAACTATAACTACTTGAAGATAATATATCTTAAAACAAAATTTGATAAGTCAGTAGTCATAAAATCAGTATAAAGAGAGCAATGGTTTTTACATAATCAATTAGAATTCCATGTAAAAATATCAATTCCAATAGTTACAAAATATAAATTACCAACCACAGGCAATTAGCTGAATATACAATGCCAGGCATGAATTCCATCCTATTAAGTGGACCTTAATTCCAAATAGTTGGCTTTGGTTACCTCCAGAATTAAGTGCCACTACTGCATTTTTCAGGTTATCTTGGCATAATAGTCACTGTTACGGTTGGTGAGTACTACTGCTGGATAAGACTACTGGTTGCTTTACTCTTTTGAATACTTGGCTACCGATTGCATGGATCTTTCTGAAACTATGAGGGCTATTCCTCAGCATGAAGGACTAGCTTCCGAGTAATATCCAGATTGATTCCTCAAGTCATGTGTCCAACATGTATGATGCCTTTAGCAGTAGGGTATCGCCTTCTTTCTAAGGGGCAGCAAGGCCCATATGAATAGCCTGTATTGTTTCAGGCGGTCTCTTGAACTACTCTGGTCAATCTGAAAGATTACCTATGACTGGCACTGGGGTTTTGTTAAACACTGTGAGGTTTTTGTTTTGGTTTGGGTTTTTTGTTTTTTGTTTTTTGTTTTTTTTTTTGCTAGGGTAGAACATTGTCACCCCCCCCAATCGATGTAATTTCAATTAATACATACACATGTGTATATGCATATATATGAATATATATTAAATATAATTTTAAGTAACCATAAATTAATATAAACCCTATGGCTTTTTATCAACATCCTTAGTTCATTTATTCTTCCTCTTTCCTTCATCCTCATGTTTCCTACTCTCCTCCTTTCTCAGGCAAATCTCTCCCACACATTAATCTGTGTCCTACAATTCCCTTCTTTTTACTCCAGGTCCATATCTCCCCAGGAATAGTGTCACAAAACATTCAGACTTGTGAAAAGTTTCCTAACATAACTTGGCCAAAAGAAAGATGCAGATGTAATTTCATTGTAACAATAATATCAGCAAAGTCAAATCTTGATACTATTAAAATAGTGGTAAATCCGAATAACAGCATACAATTTCATATATTTCTAAAGATTATAAAAATGAACTACTCCACATCACAGGCAATTTGGTCAGAACCACAACTACAATTGCTGCTACATTTTTACACAATACTCCATTTCTGTTAAGACAGTCTGCTTTTGCAGTTATTTGTGATCATCTGTGTACTTAGAGGTTTTTTTTACTGTAATTGTCTGTGAGAGCAGACTGTCCATTAATGGAGGACTGGTTAAGACAGAATCACACCCACCCATAAAATGGACTAGGAATGCCGGAAGAAGTTCCAATAGTAAAAAAACCGGTCTAGCTAGAACAGAAACTCATAAAGTTGTTCATATATTAAAATGAATGATTTTCTGGGTATATTGTTATGTGTCAAATGTGTCTTTTAAGGTCATTCTTTTTGTGCAAGAAAACAACCTCGTGGAATGATACATATGATAATAAAGTTGATGCTTATTAGCTTGGGAGGTTGCCATGGGATCCAAGAGGATTGCAACCAAAATAGGCAGAACATCCTCACTGAATACCCTTCAGTCTTCAGGTTTTGAACAGTAGCAGTGTGAAAAAATTCTACTTAAATTTTGAAACACAACTTCAAAATTTATTCAGAAACTTATAAACTGTAGACAAAATGGCTTAAAGTTGTCCTCCCCAGCCAAATGTTAAAATAATCATAAAATGTTGATGTGTGTCAATACTAGAAGCATTGACACAGGGCACAAGTTCTAGAACCATACGTACAGGTGTCTAACATGTAATATATGATAATGCCACCAGAGAAAAATAAATTATTGAACAATAGCAATGGTATCATTTAGGAGAGGAAAAAAATAATTTGCATCCTTGCCGTATACCACATTTTGAACTAACTCTAGAAAGAAAAATAAAATGTACCTATTGCCAGGAGGATCCTAAATATCACATACCATCATTACATTTGGAATCCATGTCCAAATGATTTAAATGTTCAGTAAAGAGGCAAATTAGAACATTCTCAGGGAAGAGATCTTCCAAACCGAGCTCAATCTCAATGGCCCATAAAACCCAGTTATTTCAAATCCATTCTCCACAGGCAGTTAAGCATAAACTTGTCTTGCTTATTCGGCAACCTACTTTCCTCATGCAGACACATAAATCACAGCTCCTCTCTGTTGTCATCGTAAACCAGCAAGGATAGTTTTGATTATTCCCTTCAGGTTTGATGTAATATGTTTTGTAATTGGCCCTTCATCCTGATTCTCTTGTGGATATCTGGTTATTTTCCTAGCAAGGAACTTTGTTTTCACTAGAAGTCTAGACTTAGTCTCAACATGAAATGGTCTTTCCTGGACTCTTCTCCCAGCATTAGTCTTATCTATGGATTTGTACTGTGGTTATCTCTTTACTTTGCAAGTAATGGACATATTTCATAATCTAAGTTTATGCTTCTTGATGGCCTTCCTTATGTTCTTTTCCGGTCTGCATTTTCTCTCTATTGAGGATTTTATTCATGACATTCAAATCTGGCAATCATAGAGAGAAAAGTAATTTTCAAATAAGATTTCTGAAAAAAATATGTAGTATTTCTCCTATTTCATGTTTGTTTGTTTTATTCATTGCTTCAATAACGGAAGTCAAACATATTAGTGTTCACTCTTTGCATTACTTGCTTTGTGTGGCATCACAGACATGACTTCAGCTGGCAGGGACTGACTTCTATGTATAAACTAGGGATATCAGCAGCTCACTTCTTACATTATTAGGGGAATTAGTTAAAATTCACTGATGCTAAGCTACTGGTGATAACAAAAAATGCTAATTGTTTATCTCAGTTTTTACATAACTTATCATTTAGGCAGTTATGAATGCTGACACTGTACTCCTGGAAGGATAATGTGTAATCAATCAGCAACCTCAAGCTAGTGGTCTCATTTGCGAACACCTGTCTGCTTGTCCTTATCCTCGCTCTGAAACAGATTGTCAAGGTAAGTTTATTCCTGCTATTTCTCCCAAGCTGTAAATCCACAGTGCTTTCAGACAAGGAAAGCGAGCCCTTTAGAACCATCCTCCTAGTCCAGAATACCCGCAGTGAGGGGTTCAGCTGCTTGTGGAAAAAACTCTCTTGCACAGGGTGAGGTAAAACTGCTAGTTAAACTGAGGAGATGAGTTAGAGACACACAGGAAGATTAGAATATACATCACAAAGAAAACGCTCACTCAAATCTTTAACTCTGCCTCTTTCTTGTGAACGCACCAGGGATGCTTTAAGCCAGGCTTCCAAGTGAGCAGAGAGCATGGTGGCAGAAGCTTCCCATGCACTGCTTCAGCTTGCGGAGACATTTGCTTCAGGGTGCTGTCTGCATGTTGGTGTGCACTTCTTGAAGTCCCATTCTGGCCTCAGTAAGTCACCAATGAAAATGATGGTTGAGTACATCTCTGACACAATGCAGAGTCATTTCTGGGGATTTAGCCCTATGAACAGGCATGGAAACATAAACCTACATGACACACACCTGCACCCACTGAGGAAAATTGTTTGGCCTTGCCTATATAAACCCTGACTGAATAGTAACCTCACATGAGTGAGGCCATGAACTCCGTAGGGTACTATGGGAATCATAGACACCAGGAGTTCATGAGGATAGTTCGTAGAAAGTTCTGAGACAAAGCCCCCAGGAAATCACCTTTGAAGATAAAGAAGTAGGTTGGTTCAGAAACATTCAGGCCACTGTGCAAAGTAGTTCTCAAAGTGGAAGGGCTGATTGTCAATTGTTCCAGGGCGCCAGCTGGGAAACTTACTATGATAGAGCTGCGAAGAGCTATACAAAGGGGCAGAGGAGGCACTGTGCAACCACAGCCACAGCCACAAGTTGGTGCGCTGACCAGCTTCACAGCCACGTGTGAGACTGATGGCATGGTCGGGAGCACTTTCGTGTAATTTGGTAATGACATGAAGAAGACAATGTTTGGGAATATGGTCATGTTGTGTAGAAGGGTCTAAGGAACTGAAGCATTCCTTTGGGTTGGTTGGACTGGGTGTTGCGGGCAGGGAGACTCATGAAACTGTGAAGTAAAAAGAAGTCACATGCTAGGAAAGCTGGAAATTGAAGGTTCTCTCCCCAGTTTATAGAAGCAGGAAATAACTCTGGGATAGGCGAATTTGACCCACAGAGAGGCAGAGAAAAGTTTTCCAAACCTGTACAGCTGCCTGCAAAGAATTCAGACCTCCAGGGATGGAGTTTTTCTGAGATGTGGCCAAAGCTGGGGTGGGCTTTTCAGTGATAAATCTGGGTTTAAGTCATCCCTGCTCTTGTGAGTAACACCAATAAAATCCTATTGGCTTCTCAATTTGCACTTTGGTGCAACTGTTGTTTTAGTCTATGTTTTAATTCTGGGGTAATTAGCATTCCTATGTGTGTCGGGTGGGGGGAGTGTATTACAACTCCCCAAGAAAAGTTTCTCACAGAAGAAACCATGACTATACAATCATTACAAATAATTAGAAAAAAATCATAATAAAAATTTAAAAAAACATATTTGTACTTTTGAACACTGTATGATTATAATATTGGATTAATTTTGGTAATGTACCACAGAACATAATAGTCATTATTTGTAGATAAAATAATAAGGAAGAGGAAAATTAACAAGTTGTAGAATTATAATGTATTCATCTTTCTATACCCAACCAGAGGTTTAGCAATTAAAATTTTTTAAGTTGCATAAAAATGGCTATTCTAAGGTTTTTGTTTCTCCATGTAACCTTTAGTGTTTGTCCATTTCCACAAAGCAACTTGCTGAGATTTTTGTTTGTGTTGCATTTTCCTTCACACTAAGTTAAGAAAAACTGATACACTGATAATACTGACTGTTCCTTTACATAAACATAGAGCATCTCTCCATTTGTTTGTCTTTGTCATGCATGTGTTTTTATTTTTATTGAGATGTGTTATATGGCAATGTCATCTAAGATAAAACATTCTATCCTGCAGGAAAGAATACACACACACACACACACACACACACACACACACACACACACATTTGTTAATTCTGCACCTATCAGATAATGGAATTATATAATATGTGGTATCTTATGATAACCTCCATTTTTGTTATTTAATTTCAATCTTTTAATTCAATAATATTTAATTGTATGTCTAGATCATAGACTATTCATTCTTTCACTGGTTGCTAGAAAGTATTTCTTTGCAGTTTTAGCTAGTGAATGAATTTTAACATTGGCATTTGATCTCTTTTCTACAATCTGTCTTTTCTTAGTCTTCTAGTTTGAATACGCCTATGTATTTGAATCAAACATGTATTTCCCATATTATTTAGTATCATAAGTTTAAAACTTGTTCTTTATCCCAATCAATCCTTTTATTGTATTATTTTAGACACTTACGTTTAATATTATTAATACAATTGCATGAGTTTTGTCATTTTGATTTTTGTTTTCTTTTGTGTGTGTGCAAGAGAGAGACAGAAACAGAGAGAGAGAGAGCAGGTGTGTGTGTGTGTGTGTGTGTGTGTGTGTGTGTGTGTGTGTGTTCAGAGAACAAGTACACATGTGTATGTACATGTGGAGGGGCCAGGGAAAAACTTGGGGTGTTAAGGTTTTGTTTCTTGGATATCATCCACTTGTTTTGCTTATTTTGAATATGTTTATTTAGGTACTGTCTCTCACTAACTTGAAACTCACCAAGTAAGGCTGGCTAGAGGATGCTCTAGAGATCCATCCATCTCTGCCTTCCCAGCAATGAGAACCTGTGCTATCACATCCAACTTTTTAAATGTAGGTTCTGTGGCTCAAACTCAGAACTTTGGGCTTATAAAGTAAGCCCTTACTGGCTGTTTTCTAACAATCTCAATGATTACTTTTTTGTTATTTTCTCTGATTCTCCTCTATTGCCTTCTTTTCCATTACACAAATACCTTCCAAAGGAATATTTTACATTAAGCAAATATTCACTTCTGTAGTGATTTTGAACTACATGCAATTTTATAATGCCAAAAAAACCCAATCAAAAAATGGAAAACAGAGCTAAATCGAGAATTTACAAAGGATTAATGTCTAATGGCCAAGAGACACTTTAAGAAATCTACCTCAAGACCCAGCCATACCACTTCTGGGTATATATCCAAATGATTCCTCACCTAACCACAAGAGCATCTCCTCATCTATGTTCATAGTAGCCTTATTATTAATAGCTAGAAACTGGAAACAACCCAGATGTCCCTCAACTGAAGAATGGATAAAAAAAAATTGTGGTACATTTACACAATGGAATACTACTCAGCTATCAGAAACAAGGAAATCATGCTATTTGCAGCCAAATGTATGGAACTAGAAAAGCTCATCCTGAGTGAGCTAACCCAGACTCAAAAAGATGCATATGGCATCTACTCACTTATAATTTGATTTTAACCGTATAGTACAGAATAATTATCCTACAACCAAAACACCAAAAGGAATAGGAACATAGACTTTGTTATATGTTAGTGGGACACTTTGCCCTAGTGGTATCCTGTAGACCCCAAGATCATGAGGAAGATCTTAGCCCTAATATGACTGCTGAACTGGGAGGGGGAACTGATATGTAGGGACATCCCACTCCAGAGGAGTAGAATAGAAGGAGGGGGAGAAGGGGAGAGGGTAGGAAGTGAGACTGGGAGAGGTAGAGAGAGGTCACTGTGATATAGATGTATCTTAAAGTAATAAATAAACATTTAAAAATCTTTAAAAAAGAAACAGGGGTATAGGGGGCACCTAAATTCTGTAAGCTTCAAGACCAAGAAGAAATATATCTGCTCTATGGAAAACAAAAAATTTGATGAAACCAGTAGATAAATGCTTCAACTATTGTTTATTTGTCCTGTTTTTAGTAGAAATAAACCATTTATTATGTAACTTTAAAAAACAAAACAAAACTATATTTTAATGGTTATTCTGTGGCTTATAGTAAAGATCTCAGTTTGTCAAGATCTACATGCAATCAAACTAAGAGTTCCAGAGAGACAAAATTTTCTCTGATTTTGCTCTATTCCACCATTGACCCTTGTATGTTGTTACACATGTACAAATCCTGTATACCCATTGGTGTATTTTACATACTCTATGTATTACATAAACTTGAGAAGAAAGCATTTGTACATTGCAGTTTGTTTGTAGTAACCTTCATTCTTTCATGACTTTTTTCGTTTTTTCTTATGTATTTGAATATTATTTCCTTGTGCCAACGAAAAATTTGTGCCTACTTACCTCTTTTCTGTCATTTTTGTAGGATAGTATTTCCATTTGCTATTGCCAAAAATATAGTCATGGACACATATTTTATGTATTTTCTTTCAAATCAGTTAGGAAAAGAGAAAAAAACAGGCAATATTGCTTGCTTCACTAGTTTTCTATGAATTAACTTTACCTATTCACTATATTGCAAATACAAATTACCTTCTGGGATCACCTCTTTTTTGTCTAAATAGCAAGTTTTCTTGCAATAAATTCTCAGTTTTTATTGAATCTGATTTTGCTTTCATTTCGTTTATAGTATTGCTGGATACTCTCTATGTAAGACTGTGTTGGCAGGTTTTGTTTTTAGCCTGTTTAGTTGTGTCAACCTACTTTCTCCATGCCTCTTGGGAGGGAGGGGAGAAGGCAGTCAAGGTATATGTAAGAGCAGTTAGCTATAAGTGATAAATTCCATGAGATTATTAATGTAATTTTACTGAATGGAGACTTGAGTGAAGAATCTAGCTCTGCTTGTTATCTGTAGATTTTTAAAGTCATTAATTTTGGAGGTTACACAGTTGGGCAACATATCGCTGGTCTCCCTCTGGCTCTGAGGACCATGCTCTTTACTGGAGCCAATTCCTCCATAAAGAGTTGCTTTTCACTATTTTTGCCAACAACTGCAATCTTTCAGATACCTCTTGACCCTTTTAGGTTAAGGTCATATGCCTTTATGTCCTCAGGTTCAGCCTTTTCTCTGTCTTTCCTTGTTCTCTGAGGAACATATTCCTTTTGTACCCTAATGACTAAATTATGAATTAACATTTCCTGTGGAAAAGAGCTAAGATGTTCTAAGTCTTAATAGTTTGTAATCAATAATTTTCCCTGTGTTGAAAGAGACCAACATTTCCGGATAACTGAATATTCTGGATATTCTGAATTGAAATTCTTGATAACCAGTGGATAACTGAATCTTGGGCATCATAAATCAGCTCACACCAAACTCTTCTCTCCCCTGGAATTTGTAATTACCCTAGTGTTTACCTTTTTGATATTCCTTCCAACAATTCTCTATGTAAGCACTCCATCTGCAACTCCAAGGCAAGATGGCCTTTGTTGGTGACAGCATCTATCTTTTTGGTCCCCTAACATTCTAAATATTTTTTTTTCTTTATACCGAATTATCCTAAGTCACTGGCCTTCTTGAGCTGTAAACAATGAACTCTTGTTCACCATTACAGTTTTGCTAGTGTTGTCACTTGCTGACTATATATTTAATATTAGAACATAAAGAGTCAGGCATTTAAAACCCCTACCACTAAAGTAATGACAGTTCAAGAAACGTCAGAGATGCTGGGCCAAAAGGCTGAAGATAGATGCTCCAATGTATTGCAAGAAATTGGGAACTGTCCACGCAGCCAGTTGTCTATCATTTCTTAGTTTTGGAAGCTGCTTGCTCTGCACTTTCTGTATATTCAGGCATGTTTATCCTTTCTCAGGGCTCTGATTTGGTTGAAGACTAGATAATAGTTGTAGTCTCACAGTTAAATTTTAAGTTGTTTAGGAATTAAAAGGATGTTCTAGATCTAAGAAGATGTTTTAAAATTGGTAATGCAAGATAGGATAGAAGCTGAGTTAAACATAGAACTTTAAACTCAAAAATATCAATATCAGTTGCCAAATATGTATGGACTAGACATTGGGAATGTACATTATACCTTATAATTTTCATAATTGTTGCCTAATTGTTCTTATTGTTTTGTATTGTGTTTATTGTCATAAAAAAGAGCCTTTCATTGGACCAAAAGGGGGAGCTGTTGGGGGGAAAAGATATACCTTAAATTTAAAAAATAAAAGCAGATAGGAGGGTGAGCAGGAAGAGGGTAGGAGGATGGGACCAGGAGGGGGAGGAGGAAGGAGATTGTGATTGAGGTGTAACCCAAAGAAATAAATAAAAGTAAGAAAAAAATACTTAAATAAAAAATATTTTCCTAAAAAAGAACGAAAAAAAATGTTCATTCTCACATTTCTGTGGAATTTCAGGATTTTTAAAACTTCCTTTATATTTTGTTCTTCAGAATACAATACTCTCTCATTATATAATATCTAAGTTTGTGTGTCCTTCTTCCTAACAGTTCAAATGTGGTGCTGAGCCACACTCACAAATCCCTTATCTTGAGTACTATATTTTTCCAACTCCATAATTTGTTTTTCTTCCATCATTCTGGAACCCATCTTGACTTTGCCTGTGATGAGACAGGGCCATCATCGATGGCTTCATTAGTTTCAACATAGTTTCCCTGGGCTTTTTGGTCATGTTTGTAATCTTTGTTTTGAATCCTTCATTTACTAAGTTCACTGTGTGACACCCTTAGTGACAGTTTCTATTGTCTTTCTTTTTTCCATGTAGTATATTGATCACACTTTCCTAATTCTTTGAGTGTATCATAATGTTTTGTTGAAAAATTAACATGTAAATAAGATCCCTCGCACATGTCGAGTACTCATGCCTACCTCTACATGATTAGATGTTTTCCTATTTGTATTTTTGTTTTGTGGCTTAACTGTAGTCTTTCATTTATGCTGATGTCTCCTGAGGTGTGCAGCTTCTGAGCTATTCCTCAGAAGACAACCCTGGAGATTACTATTCCAGGGTTTGGTTCATTTTGTAACCTCTGTCCTCTCCCTCTTACATTTCTGGGTGGTGTACCACAGTAGATATTATGTCCAGTAGCTACTAGTATCCACTAATTGCTAACTGATTGCTCTATTCTTTGCTACAACACTGAAACCTGAAGTGTTTCACAATCTGGTCAGATTAAAATCAGTCTCAGAAGGTCTGGGATATCTTAGCATAAGAAACCTCCAATGGAGAGGGAGAGTGCTTTGTCTAATTTTTAGAGTTATTTTCCTGTTAAACTACATGGTCACTTGTTGGGGTAGTGTTAAGCATTCTAAATGTTAATTAATTGGTTCTGCTTGCTGTCTGTTACTTACATTGACTCTGATTGGTTAAATAAAATGCCGAGATTGGGCAAAGACGGAGAAAGGTGGGACTTCCTGGGATTAGAGCAGGAAGCCTGTGCTTTAGACAGAGGATTCAAGCATTCCAGCCAGCAGAAAAAGAATAAAAGCATTCCAGCCAGGAGCAGCAGGAAGGAGGCACACACCATGGGTTAGGAAAAGGAACTTCATTCCACATGGCCAGGGACATCAGCATATCATGGAGAATGGCAGTCCAAGGGGATGTATGTATATAAGGGGTCATATTTTGGTAATAGAATTGAGAGCTAGCTTAGATGGGCTAGGATTGCACAATTCAGGCCAAGGCTTGCTAAAATCCATGTGGTCTCTGTGTGCTCATTTATAATGGATGGTTAAGGATTAGCCACCAAACCAATTAACAATAATATAAATACTGGATACATAGCTTAATTAGCCATATAATTTTTTAACAAATGGCGCCCCACGTTGGGCGCCACCTGAAAACTGAAAATTAATTAATTAATGTAGACAGGACATCAATGGACTCCTGAACTTTCCTACCAAATTCCAGCTTCAAACTACAAATTGCTCAGAACATTCAAATAGCAGAGCACCTAGAGACTGGACAACAAATGTTACAATTTACTTTCTTAACCTTTTTTTTTTTTTTTTTTTTTTTCATTTTATTTGGGCCCCTTAACAGGTTTTCTGGATCCCAGTTCAGCAGGAAGAAGTTTTAAGAGGACAACGTCCCATTCCCAAAAAGTGGGGTGGATGATTCTTTGGTTATTTGATGGGTTATAGATGTCGTTTAGGGGGAATGGTGACAAATCATTATATGGTCTTGTTAAGCAAAGTGAGAGAGGGAATATGGATGTATAGTATAGAATTGATAAGATAAAAGGTAGATTATTGAATCTACTCCTATAGATCTTTGTATATTGATACAAAATTAAGGCTATATTTTGACTAGGTATTGTACCTATGTAATTTTAAATTTGCAATGTGAAGTTCTAGTCCTTTTGACAGTAACTATCACAAACTGCCATATTTCTTTTTGGAAGCTGCTTTCCTATGCTTCCTACTCAAATAATAACTTTATCCCTTCTTATGTCTTTGATGGGGTTGAAGGGATAGTAGTTATAAAATTTTAATTGAACTTGAGTTGTTTAGGATAATTTTAAAAATGCATGTTGATAGTCATTCAAACTTGTGATTTTATTAGGATAATTAAGTTAGTTAATTTCAGAGGTTCAAAGTTAATCAGATATTAAGTTGTTAGAGACAAGCAACATTTGCTTACTCAATGGAGATGGATAGATGGTCTTCAGTAACTTCAAGAGATCTGCAGAATATGGCATTTAAAGATATTTTTGTTATTTAAAAATTCTTTGACATGAGACTGTCAGCTCCTGACAGTTCCCATTGGATTTGGAAGGAGACAATGAGCATCAAGAAATCTCCCATCAGGAGATAATTCCTACTAGGCAGAAATGCCCCTGCTCTCTCAACAGACTATATTACAGTCCAAAAATGGACCAGAGCTCAATGCAGGCAAATTGATGGCCTGATTCTGCAAAGACAGAATGGGCAAGTCTTATTTCCTGCTCCACAACTAAATCTGTGAGACATGCTTGGCCAGAAGGCTGAAGATGATGCTCCAATGTTCTAGAAACTGGGGACTGTCTAGGCAGCCAGTTGTCTGTCATTTCATAGTTTTGGAAGTTGCTTGCTCTGCACTTCCTATCTATTCAGATATATTTATCCTTGTCAGGTTTCTGATGTGATTGAAAACTACATAGTTATAACATCACAGTAAATTTTAAATCATCTAGGAATTAAAAGGATGTTTTAAGGTTAAGATGGTTTAGTTAATAATGTAAGTTAGGATGGAAGTTGAATTAGGTATAGATCCTTAAACTCATCAAGAGAGATATATGTCACACCTTTTAGTTTTCATAATTGTTTTTATTGTATTTATTGTTATTGTTACTGTATTGTGTTTATTATTAAGAAAAGGAGCCTTTTGCTAGACTTAAAGGGGGGAGATGTTGAGAGGTCTAATATTGTTTCTGATACATTGAATTCAATGCTGAGATCTGGTGACCACCCCTTCTGAGGCATTCTCTTGATTGGTTAATAAAAGTCGCTTATGGCCAATTAGCTGAGCAGAAAGAGTATAGGAAGGTGGGACTTCCTCAGATCAGCAGGAATTCCACACACACAGAGACTCTCTCCCCTTTCCACCGGGAGACACAGAAGGAGACAGATGACTGGAGAAGTCTGGAAGGTACTCACAGGCACATGTTGGTTTGGGGTTAACTTAGAGTAGCTAATTGAGAGTCTGCCCAGCTAAGGGCTAAGCATTAAAATATTAAAAGGTCTTGGTGTGTTTAATTATTGGGAAAAAGACTGCGGCAGCTTATAGGCTCTCAGTCCATGCAGTCCCGGGCTGTTGGATTCCCAGACTCCCCTTGAGCCCAAGCAAATCTCCCACCAAGCCGCTGGTAATTCTACCGGCCTAACATAACAACTTATATTAATTAACAGAGTTTAGGTTATAGGTGGTGTAGGCCACCCTTGGTCCCGGGGCTCTTTCTCCAGGATAAGTTTGGCAACCGGTTAAGGCACTCAGGCCGAGCTGCCTGCTCCTCTGCCAAGCCGCTGGCTACTCCGCCGGCCTAATATTACAGTTTATACTTACTAATAACTATGTTAATTAATTAATTTGCAGTTTTCAGTCACTAGTAAATATTATACACCTATGGGGCTTCTCGTATCTGTGGGCTTCACCCATTGTATAAACCCCTATTGGTTTATACAATGACTTCCACTTGATCCTTTCAGAGTTTCAAAGCTTTAAATTCTTACCATAAGCCACACTTCCAGCATAATCTGTTCCCAGTGCACTACATATTCAGGCAGAGACAATGGCCCACCTCCTTCCCGTGACACTCTGGTGCTCCTAAGTGGCTTGGCTTCATAAAATTTTTATTGAAAATTTGTTTCTCAGAGAAAGTTTCTGTGCAGTTACTCACAGTCATTCCAGATAACGATCTCTGCATATTTGTTTTTATTTTGATATTTTGAAATATATTTCACATATCTAGAACTTATCCATGTAAAGCAGGCAACTAAATAAATTCACATATAATTGCAAAATTTGGCAACCATCAAGGTTGTAAAAGAACTAAAATATTTCATTACTCCAAAAACTCTACTGATGTAAAAAATTCTCCATACTTATATAAGCACTTATATATAATAAATAACCATATGAGTAACCATTACATTTATGATATATGTAGCATGAATTACACATTATTATATATTCAGATTATATGTTCATGTAATATAGAAAATTTCTGTGTGGTGGATTATTGTAAAGTAAACCCACCAGAGATCACCACATGGGCACTCTTAAAGCTAACAACAAAATATATATTGTCATGCAGTGTTCACATGGAGAATGTGCCCAAATCTTACAGCCCAGAACCTTATAGCCATTTGTCTTTTGTGTGAGTATGTGCACTTAGAAACTTCCCTGGAGTTATGTAGTAGATCTTTGATGGATTAAATCTTTGTTCTTATTTTGGCAGGTGTTGGGGCCCATGTGCAAGCTGTTAAAATCACAATAGTTCCTCTAATATGGCATCAGTTATACTAATGTCTGGGGATGTGATAGACGATCTCTCAACATGTTTTTTTAAAGTTCACCCATATTATAAGAGGAGCAAGAGAGGATGGAGATGAGGAGGAGGGAGGGAGGAACCAGAGGGGAGGATGGAGGGGACTTTGATTGAGATGTAACTTGAAAAAATACATTAATAATAAAAAAATCATTTTTATAATAAAAAAAGAAATATCAGTGTTTCATTATGTTTAAGAGATATTACATTGCACAGATACATATATGTATGGATTGTGTTTCATTAGTTTATGGATATTACAAAATTCCAATGCATGATTATTATAAATGATTACTTTACAAATACACATTCAAGAACATTTGTATGAAGACATATGATTATCTTTCTATTGTTAATTTTATTCATGTTTTCCTTGTGCCAACCTAGTCTCACTGGAGGTTCCATTTTCTTCAAATCCATTCCAACACTTGTAATTTTCTTTTTATTTTGATAATTCCTGATATATTTTAAGTGGTATCTCACTCTTGTCTGGAGGACTAATTTCCCTAATGACTAAGGATATTGAGCATTCTTTAATGTTTGTATTTATTCCTTGGAGATATATGTATTGAAATTCTTTGTCTCAATCTTACCATGTTGTAACTAGACCATTACTGGTTTTTGTTTTTGTTATATTCTGTGGCTAATCTGATCACTTTCTGCAGAAAAGCACAGAAACTTTCATTTTGTTAGAGAACAACTCACAACTTATGGTTTTGATATCATTACTAAGAAATCATTGTCAATATTCTGGTTTGTTTTCTTCTAAGAATTGTATAATATTAGCTGAAATGTTAAAGCCCCATGTAATACATCTTGAATTAACTTTTTGAATGGAATGAGTCTTGGTCATTGATCTTTCTGTTCTGCTAATATGTTGATCTGCTAATAACTATATACAAGTTTCCTTAAGATTCTTCTAGGGTTTGCCGAGAAATTTGAAGCTCTGTTTTTATCTGCCTTTGCTTCTGTTTCCCACTTACACAAGCCTTCAAGGTAACTAAAACTGAAAATTTAGGACTTTCTCAGTTCTTTCCAGAGTAACCATACAACCATGATTATATAGACAGTTGTGTAACTATGCATGCCTTTTAGAATCAGGAGAAATCATATCTTTTCCAGTCCCTGTGTAAGCATCTTATGGTAGAGGTTTTTTTTCTTTTTAAATGCTTCAATGGTTATTAATGTCCTATAACATTATTTATAGTGTGAAACAACTATTATTATTATTTACTTACTTACTTTTACAAATCCTTGAAGAAAAATATGTTAACATTAACTGACTCTTATGTCAAATAAAGACAGTCTCCTGCTCCTTCTTCCTCCGCATGTGGCTGGTGATACCACAGCAGTTGGGTTCATGCTCTGTTTGCCCGCCATGCTCTTCTAGACTCTTTTGGCCTGACAGGAGCCATGTGGATCTCCGATCTCTGAGAGCAACCTGGCAGATGCCTCCCTGCCTGAGGGCGACTGAGCCCCCCCCTCCAGGGCGTGCCCCTGAGGTAACCAGGTGACAGTTTTCCTGGTGCACAGTATGCTGCCGAGGGCAAAGGGAAGGTGTTGGATCTGCTGGGGCAGGACACCGACATCGTGTGCCTTTGCCAGGGAGAGAATAATGCTGGCCACACGGGTGTTGTAGATTCTGTGGAATATGACTTTCATCTTTTAACTAGTAGAATAATTAACCCAAACGATACTGCTTTTATCGGAAATGGAGTGATAATTCATCTTCCTGGATAGTTCGAAGAAGCGGAGAAAAATGTTCAGAAGGAGGAAGATCTAGAAGGCTGGGATAAAAAGCTTATCACATTGGACAGAGCTCATATTGTGCTTGACTTTCACCAAGCAGTTGATGGTATCCAGGAACAGCAGAGACAAGAGCAAGCAGGAAAAAATTGGGTACCACGAAAAAGGGCATTGGTCCTATGTATTCCTCCAAAGTTTCTAAGCGTGAACTTCAGATGTGTGATCTATTTTCTGACTTCAGTGGCTTCTATGAAAGGTTCAAAATTCTAGCTAACCAGTTCAAATCTATGTACCCTATGTTGGAAATAGACATTGAAACTGAATTACAGAAACTCAAGGGTTATATGCAAAGGATGAAACTCATGATGAGAAATGCAGTTTATTTCCTATATGAGGCCCTCCATGTACCACCCAAAGAACATCTTGGTAGAAGGTGCAAATGCAGCACTGTTAGATATTTATTTTGGAACTTACCTCTTTGTAACCTCTTCAAACTGTACTGTTGGAGATGTTTGAACAGACTTGAGTATGCCCCCTCAGAATATTGGAGAAGTATATGGAGTTGTGATATCTTATACTACTAGAGTTGGTATTGGTGCCTTTCCCACAGAGCAAGACAATGAAGTTGGAGAATTATTGCAAACACAAAGTGGAAAATTTGGAGTAACTACTGGGAGGAAAAGAAGATGTGGCATGGTTGGTTCCACTCAACCATGCTCATATGACCAATGGATTTACTGTGTTGGCACTTACCAAGTTGGATATTTTGGATGTGTTTACAGAAATCAAAGTTGGAGTTGCTTACAAAGCAGATGGGGAAATCATACCTCATTTCCCAGAAAACCAAGAAGTCAAAAATAAAGTAGAAGTTCAGTATAAGACTCTCCCAGGATGGAACACAGATGTATCTAATGCAAGAACATTTAAGGAGCTACCTGTCAATGGAAAAAAATTATGTTTGCTTTATTGAACAGGAACTTGAAATACCAGTTAAATGGACTGGCGTAGGTAAATCCAGAGAGTCCATTATTCAGCTCTTTGAAGGATTTGCCAACAATGCATGAGACACTCCTTGAGAGGAGGGCAAAATTGCTTAAGCATTTCTCTGTGATCTGCAAAATTCAAAGAATAATGACATTGGAATGAGTTTTAAGCTGGTATTGGTTTGCAGTCTGATAGATGGCTGTCATGGATAGACTGGAACCCTCCCATCCAACCTCTCAGCAGGCATGGCTGACACATCTGTTAAAGAAAAGTTAATACCAATACTCTAAACTCTTCCACAAAATAAAGGCAGAAGTAACACTACCAAGCTCATTCTACAAGGTCACAGTCACCCTGATACTCACACCACACAAAGACTCAACTAAGAAAGAGAATATCAGACCAATTTCCCTCATGAACATAGACACAAAAATACTCAATAAAATACTTGCAAACTGAATCCAAGAACACATCAAAAGTATGAAACACCGTGATCAAGTGGACTTCATCCCAGAAATGCAGGAGTGATTCAACATACAAAAATCCATCAATGTAATCCACCATATAAACAAGCTGAGAGAAAAAATCTCTCACTATATGCTTAAAAATCATTTGATAAAATCCAACACCCCTTCATGCTAAAAGCCCTGGAGAGAGCTGGCATACAAGGACCATACCTAGAAATAATAAAGGCAATATACAGCAAACCAGTAGTTAACATCAAATTAAATGGAGAGAAATTTAAAGCATTTCCTCAAAATCAGGGACAAGGCAAGGATGACCACTCTCTCCACATCTCTTCAACATAGTACTTGAAGTTCTAGCTAGAGCAATAAAACAACTAAAGGAGATCAAGGGAATACAAAATGGAAAGGAAGAAGTCAAAGTATCCCTATTTACATATGATATGATAATATACATAAATGACCCCAAAAATTCTACCAGAGAACTCTTACAGCTAATAAACACCTTCAGTAAGGTGGCTGGATACAAAATTAATTCAAAAAATCAGTAGGCATTCTTTATACAAAAGATAAATGGTCCGAGAAAGAAATTAGAGAAGCAACACCCTTCAAAATAGCCACCAAAAATATAAATACCTGGAGGTAACTCTAACCATGCAAGTGAAAGTCCTGTACAACAAGAACTTCACGTCCTTGAAGAAAGAAACTGAAGAGGATATCAGAAGATGGAAAGATATCCCATGCTCATGGATAGGTAGGATCAGCATAATACAAATGGCCATCCTACCAAAATCAATATACAGATTCAATGCAATCTCCATCAAAAATCCTACACAATTCTTTACAGACTTTGAAAGAACAATTCTCAACTTCATATGGAAAAACGAAAAACCCAGTTAAGTATGAATTTATTAAAGTAATCAATTATGAGAATTTTTTTGTTTAACCCCAGGTGTGAGGCTGCTTAAGGCACAGGTATAAAGTATTAACTCTCTCATGAGCTAGAAGGGACATGGCTTAACCAGCTGAGCAAGTTTATCTCAGAGAACTTGAGAAAGGGATAAAAAGCTACAGCCCCAAGGAGAAGGGGACTCTACAAAGAAGAAAGTTTCTGCTCTCCCTCCTGGTGCTCCCCCAAACTGCTGCTTGTTCTTCCTGCTGCTGTCTCCTCGTTTGCTGGACCTCCACTAAAACTGGTACTACCCCCACAGAACCCAATGACCCTAATCAGCAGGAAGTAGTTCAAAAAAGATCTACATCCCTTCTCCCTCTAACCTTCTCTCCCACCTAGGGTTGGGGGATTGAAAGGAACAAAGGGTGGCAGGGAAGTAGAGGTATTAAGTACAATAAAATAAATTAGAATAAATAATATTTTACAAAAACAAATAAAAGCCACTCTGTTACAACCTAGGATAGCTAAATCAATCCTATACAATAAAAAAAAAAAAAAATCTAGAGGTATCACCATCCCTGATTTCAAGCTATACTACAGAGCAATAGTATTAAAAACAGCATGGTACTGGTATAGAAACAGACCAGTTCATCAATGGAATAGAATTGAAGACCCAGAAATAAACCCATACACCTATGGTCACTTAATTTTTGACAACGAAGTCAAAATTGTACAATGGCAAAAAGAAAGTATCTTCAACAAATGGCACTGTTCTAACTGGATGTCAACATTTAGAAGAATGCAAATAGACCCATATTTATCACAATGCACAAAACTTAAGTCCAAGTGGATCAAGGACTTTAACTTTAAGCTCGACACACTAAATCTAATAAAATAGAAATTGGGGAAAAGCCTCGAACTCATTGTCACAGTTGACAACTCCTGAACAGAACATCAATAGCTCAGGCTCTAAGACCAATAATCAATAAATGGGACCTCATGAAACTGAAAACCTTCTGTAAGGCAAAGGATAGTGTTATTAGAACAAAACTGCAACCTACAGTTTTGGAAAAGATCTTTACCAAGTCCACATCCAACATAGGGCTAATATTCATAATTTATAAAGAACTCAAGAATTTAAACACCAAAAAACCAAATAATCCAATCAAAACATGGGGAACAGAGTTAAACCAAGAATTCACAGAATATATTCTTATTTATTCATTTATTTATTTTAATTTTGTGAATTTCACATCCTGGACTCTGTTGCCCCTCATCTCCCACCACCCCCCTTATCCATTGTCTATCCTTGCAACCCCACCTAAAAAAAATCTCATTGTGGAAGCTGGAGTGTGTCTCAGTGTGTCCCACAATATTCACCTTTGTCCATACATTTTTGCTTGCAAATATTCATTATGATGACTCCTTGGTCTAATATGAGGCTTCTGGCTTCTGCTACTTTGTCAATACTGGAACCTCACTGGAACTCCTTTCAGATATGCTGTTATTGTCCTCTGTCATGGAGATCCTATAGTTTTGGGTCTGTAGAAATGGCCTCTTTATGTACTCCAGTAGTTCATCCATAGGATGGGCCAACTAACAGCCCTAGTTCTATGCCTGGAACCCCTAGCTTAGAGTTCTGTACTTATGCCATTTTCTATTCTTATTTGCATTTTTCAACCTATAACATCTTTTAGACCTAAAACATTTATTAAATACTATACAACTAAGCTAGGTATAGATAATAGATGTTTTCTCCAAGATTGCTAAGTACTGGACATTGTAAATATAATTCTTGATAGATCTGATAAATATCTTTATATATGTAATATGTATAATAAAAGGAGAAATGTGATATAAGTTTATTAAAATAACCAATTATGAGAATTTTTTTGTTTAATCCCAGGTGTGAGGCTGCTTAAGACACAGGTGTAAAGTACTAACTGTCTTTCCAGCTGGCAGGGGCGTGGCTTAGCCAGCTGCAACAAGTTTAACTCAGAGGACTTGAAGGAGGGATAAAAAGCCAGAGCCCAGGGGAGAAAGGGATCTCTACAAAGAAGTAGGAGAAAAGGGGGCTACAAAGAAGGAATAGATTGCTGCTCTCCCAGCTGCTGGTGTTAGGTTCAAGAAACAGATTTCTGAACCTGAGTGTGGGGTGACCAAAGAATCACCAGGAACTTGAGAATGTTGCAAAAAGCAAGAGGATTTTATTGGCCATCATACTGGGTTCAACCTCACAGACTCTCCGTGCAAGGAGAGGGAGGAGACCCCAAGCAGAATTTCAGTTCAGGTTAAATACATTTCAGCAAGGCAGAATCAAGCATCATCAAGCAACAGTAATTTGATTGGCTAGCATAGGTGACCAAGAAAACAAGATGGAGATTTCCCAAATCATGACTGTTGGCAACTTGTGGTTTCTGTTCTCTCTGCTGCTCTGGGAACCAGCCATACCCAAACTGGGAACTTGGTCTCCTTGTAATGGTTAGAGCTTCCAGGCCCTGGGGGCTAATGTTGTCAGTTTCTTGGGCGAATTGACCTGGAGCTCAGGGCCTATTCAAAATTCCCAGGCTTCTGAAGTTTGGTCAAAAGAACTTTACTGGTGTCCCCCCAAAACTGCTGCTTGTTCTTCCTGCTGATTAGGGTCATTGGCTTCTTTGGGGGCAGTACCAGTCTCAGTAGAAGTCCAGCAAACCAGGATACAACAGCAGGAAGTAGCCTAAAGAGAACTATGCTCCCTTTCACCTTTAACCTTCTTTATCTCCTACATAGTGTTGGGGGGTTGGGAGGAACAAGGGGTGGAAGGGGGGTAAAAGTATTACAGATTAGTAAAAACTGCCTTCCTACAGCTCATAACCTATGCAAGGCATTAGAAGCTGATAGCAATCAAAACAAGTTTAAAGAGTCATTGAGAGGACATCTATCTTTAAGTATTGACTTAAAATCTGACTATGTTGGGGAATTAACAGGTGCTAGGCATTTTGCAGTGGAAGTCATCTCTGGTCTTTGTTTATCAAAGTTCTCTTCTGTGTCCTGCTGTGGAGAGTTTTCCTGGGGAGGAGGGGGGGGCGGCCAAAAGCCTCCTGATTGTGTCAGGTTTATTTTATGCCTGATGACTTATGTTTTTGGTTGGGAGCCTAGCCTGAATGGCTAAGCCATTTCTCCAGCAATGCTTGTTCATTTACATCCCTTCAGTCACAGGAGAGAGAGGACTGGTTCTTTGTGTGGAGAAATGGTAGCTTTTAGGGGGAGGAACAAAGCAGAAGAAGCTTGTATTTTTAATGGGGTGTAGTGGCACAGATGAGGAGTTGCTTACTTGGAATCTCTTCTAGTCTCTGATTAAACATAGACTAAGTTTATTGTCTTATGTGCCTGCTCACTTATAGTGTAGAGGAGAGGAAACAAAGGGTAAGAGAGCCTAGCCTATTACATCACTTTTTTTTTTTAGTAAACTCAAACATGTATTTAAAGGAAAACAGAAAAAAATATTCTTAAGTTATAATCACTCTCATTTTAGTGCTTACATTAGAAAAAAAACACAGCTGCCATGGCATGAATATTTTAACAATCCAGTGAGACTCAGGAGCTATAGATTTCCCAGGAATTGAAATGGTATATCTGAGTGAGGGAGAAAATTCAATCATTGCTTCAGTAAGGTGTATTTGTATATGTGTATATGCGTTTGTGGGTGTGTATGTGTGTCCATATAACTGTGTGCATGTGAGTGTGCCAGTGTATGTGTATGTATGTGTGTTTCTGTGTGTATGTGTGTACATATGAGTGTGTGTGTTCACATGTGCATGTAGTGCAGAATGGTTTATTTTTTTATGGCTCCCTAATGAAAGGCTGCTACTACCCTAGGATAATCTCTTTACTCCTCTTCACTGCAACTGCATTTTATAAATGATAAATATCCTTTCATATTAAGTACTTTTTTGTCAATTTAAATTCCTCAAAGTCTAGCATGTGTTAAGAAAACCAAAGCAGTTTTACAATTAAGATTTATCATCAAATACACCACTGTATTCTGCTCAGTAGAATATAATGACATTGATTGTAGTATCAACATAGTAATCATAAATTAGTTCAAAATAGAGATTTGAATTATTGTGAAGATCTAAGCTATTTCTCCATGAATGTGATAAAAGTATCTGAAAAGTAATCTGAATAGTTGGCCAATGTAATTATTACTTTTTGATTTAAAACCTCCCCTCTGTGGAAAATATTTTATAAACTCAAATTCAATAATAATTTCCACAATTAAGTTTGAGACTTTGATTTGTGTAAGTATCTTATTGAATTAATTTCATATATCTGGCCAATTTCTAGGCATGCATGGATACTAACATGGATCAGTTAAAATTTCTGTTTAAAATAATTTTAGAAGGAGAAAGAAAAATAAATATACATGCAAATTGGTGACTAGTAATATTCCATTTAAAAACAAATTCAGGCAGTCTCTGGAAGAGATATAATTTTGTTAATATTAATTACAAAGATAAAAATTTACAGGAGAGTTCAGAGAATGAACAAATGCCTTGTGTTTAAGCATGATTGCGCTGGAGAGGTGGGACAGAATGTACCTTGTGAAAATTTCCTTAAAGACGAAAGCAGAGAAAATTTTCTGAGTAGAACATTAAAATTAAATGCATGATAGTGATACCATTGTGGGCTGCTCCAAAATTTATCCCTTTCATAAAAGCAGTGAGAACATAAGCAAAAAAGATCAAAATTATTTTTTTTCATAATTTTAGTAATTAATAGACTTAGAGCAATTCAGGGAATGTTCATTTAAGAAATAAACTTGTAGTGGGTGGCCTTTCAGCCCACAGTAACATAGATGGCCCTGATTAATCTTGGTGGGTCACAATAACAACCAATAGACAAGAAGATGAGAGATGTGGGGAGGGAGATTATTGAGGTTGGAAGTAGGTGGGAGGTAAGAGTAGACCGTTCGGAGGGTGTACATATTTGAAATTATAAAACATTAATATGAATAAAAACGAAAATTAAATAAAGCCAGTATTTTAAAAACTGACCAGATAGTTTCATGATATTTTAACCAACCCTTCTTTCTCCCCTCAACTTCAAGGGTGATGTAAAAATTAATGTCCTATGGTTTGGGTAATAGTCAGAAGTCTGATAGACTAGAAGAGCCAGGTGATGTTGGAGTTCTAGGAAGTTCTTTAGAGAATGGCCATCACTGAAAGTCTTACTTGGGAATCACTAGGAGACTATCTTTTTTTGTTTATTTATTACTTCAAGTTGCATCTCCACCACAGTCTCTTCCCTCCACCCCTCCAGGTCTCAACCCCCACCTTCTTTCCCTTCTCCCCTCTACCCTATTCCTTCTGTGTGGGGTGCACTACATATAAGCCCCCTTCAGTTCAGCAGTCATATGAGGGCTAAGAGATTCCTCATGCATTGGGGGCCTAGATGGCAGCTCCACTAGGGCAAAGTGTCCCACTAACAGGTAAAAAAGTCTATGTTCCTGTTCCTTTAAGTCTGTTGGTTGTAGGATAGTTATCCTGTACTATCTGGCTAAAATCCAGTTATAAGTGAATAGATGCTATGTGTATCTTTCTGGGTCTGGGTTAGCTTACTCAGGATGAGCTTTTCTAGTTCCATTCATTTGGCTGAACATTTCATGATTTCCTTGTTTCTTATGGCTGAGTAGTATTCCATTGTGTATAAATGTACAAAAGTGTTTTTATCCATTCTTCAGTTGAGGGACATCTGGGTTGTTTCCAGTTTCTAGCTATTACAAATAAAGCTGCTATGAAGATAGTTAGGGAGATGTCCTTGTGGTTTGGTGAGGAATCGTTTGAATGTATACCCAAGAGTGGTATGCCTGGGTATTCAAATTCAAGTAGACCTATTCCAAGTTTTCTAAGATATTGCCAGACTGATTTCCATAGTGCTTTTTACAAGTTTGCACTCCCACCAGCAATGGAGGAGTGTTCTCCTTTCTCCACAACCTCACCAACATGTGCTGTCATTTGAGTTTTTGATCTTAGCCATTCTGACAGGTGTGAGATGAAATCTCAGAGTTGTCTTGAGTTGCATTTATCTGATGATTAATGATGTTGAGCATTTCTTCAAGTGTCTCTCACCATTAGAAATTTCTCCTTTGTGAATTCTCTGGTTAGCTCTGTTCCCCCATTTTTTTATGGGTTTATTTGGTTTCTTGGTGTTTGCTTTCTTGAGTTCTTTATAAATTTTGGATATTTATAAATATCCAATGTGATATGGATGTGGAGTTGGTAAAGATCTTTTCCCAGTCTATAGGTTGCTGTTTTGTTCTAATAACAGTGTCCTTTGCCTTACAAAAGCTGTTCAGTTTCATGAGGTTGCATTTATTGATTGTTAGTCTTAGAGTCTTAGCTATTGGTGTTTTGTTCAGGAAGTTGTCACCTGTGCCAATGAGTTTGATATTTTTCCCCACTTTCTCTTCTATTAGATTTGATGTGTCAGGCTTTATGTTCTTTGATCCTCTTGGACTAGAGTTTTTTGTAAGTTTGGGTCTATTTGCATACTTTTACATGTTGACATCCAGTCCGACCAGCACCATTTGTTGAAGATGCTGTCCTTTTTCCATTGTACAGTTTTGACTTCTTTGCCAAAAAATTAAGTGACCATAGGTGTGTGCGTTTATTTCTGGGTCTTCCATTCTGTTCCACAGTTCCATTGATCAACTCGTCTGTTTCTATACCTGTACCATGCTGTTTTTATTACTATAGTTCTGTCATATAGCTTGAAATCTGGTGTGGTGATACCTATAGATTTTTTTTTAATTGTACAGGATTGACTTAGCTATTCTTCAATTTCTTTCTTCAAGGGCTTGAAGTTCTTGTTATACAGGTCTTTCACATGTTTGGTTAGAGTTACCCCAGGTATTTTATATTTTTGTGGCTATTGTGAAGGGTGCGTTTCTCTGATTTCTTTCTCAACCCCTTTACCTTTTGTATAAAGAAGGGTTACTGTTTTTTTGTTTTTGTTTTTTAATTAATTTTGTATCCAGCCAACTTGCTGAAGGTGTTTATCAACTGTAGGAGTTCTCTGGTGGAATTTTTTGGGTCACTCATGTATACTATCATATCATCTGCAAATAGGGATACTTTGACTTCTTCCTTTCCATTTTGTATCCCCTTGATCGCCTTTAGTTTTCTTATTGCTCAAGTTCTATGTTGAAGATATTTGAGGAGAGTGGGCATCCTTTCCTTGTCCTTGATTTTAGTGGAAGTTTCTCTCCATCTAATTTGATGTTGACTACTGGCTTGCTGTATATTACCTTTATTGTTTCTACATATGATCCTTGGTTGCCAGCTCACTCCAAGACTTTTAGCATGAAGGGGTGTTGGATTTTGTCAAATACTTCTTCAGCATCACTTGAGATGATCATATGGTTTTTTATTCTTTCAGCTTGTTTATGTGGTGGATTAGGTTAATGGATTTTCATATGTTGAACCACCCCTGCATTTCTGGGATGAAGTCTACTTGATCATGGTTTTTGATAGTTTTGATGTGTTCTTGGATTCAGTTTTGAGGTATTTTATTAAGTATTTTTGAGTCCATGTTCATCAGGGAAATTGTTCTGAAATTCTCTTTCTTTGTTGGGTCTTTGTGTGGTTTAGGAATCAAGGTGACTGTGACCTCATAGAATGAATTTGGCGGTCTTCGTTCTGCTTCTATTTTGTGGAAGAGTTTGTAGAGTATTGGTATTAGCTCTTTGAAAGTCTGGTAGAATTCTGTGCTGAAACCATCAGGCCCTGGGCCTTTTTTGGTAGGAAGACTTTTAATGACTGCTTCTATTTCCTTAATGGTTATAGTACTGTTTAATTTGTTAACCTGATCTTGATTTAACTTTTTTACATGTAATCTCTCAAGAAGATTGTCCATTTCACTTAAGTTTTCAAATTTTGTGGAATATAGATTTTTTTTGAAGTAAGATCAAAAGATTCTTTGGATTTCCTCCATGTCTGTTGTTATTTCCCTCTTTTCCCTTCTGATTTTGTTGATTTCCCTCTGCCTTTTAGTTAATTTGGCTAAGGGTTTCTCTATTTTGTTGATTTTCTCAAAGAACCAACTCTTAGTTTCATCAGTACATAGTATTGTTCTTTTTGTTTCTAAGTTATTGATTTCAGCCTTCAGTCTGATGATTTCCTGTTGTCTACTCCTCTTGGGAGTGTTTCCTTCTTTCTTTTCTAGCACTTCCAGTTCCGCTGATAAGTTACTAAGATGAGCTGTCTCCTCTTTCATTTTGAAAGTACTTACTGCAATGAACTTTCCTCTTAGGATTGCTTTCATTGTGTACCAGAGGTTTGGATATATTGTGCCTTCATTTTCATTGGATTTTAAGAAGTCTTTCTTTGTTTGTTCCCTGACCCATTGGTGGCTGAGTAGAGAGCTTTCTGATTTCCATGAATGTGTAGCCTTTTTGTTATTTCTGCTGTTGTTGAAGTCCAGCTTCAATCTATGGTGGTCTGATAAAATATGGGCGGGTTATTTCATTTTTCTTGTATCTGATGAGGCTTGCTTTATAACTGACTATATGGTCAATTTTGGAGGCAGTTCCATGAGGTGCTGAGAAGAAGGTATAGTCTTTTCTGTTTGGGTGAATCGTTGTATAGATATCTGTTAGGTCCATTTGGTTCATGACCTATGTTAGACTCATTATTTATATATTTGGCTACTGTCTTGATGACCTGCCCATTGGTGTTAGTGGGGTGTTGAAGTCTCCCACTATTAATGTGTGGGGATCAAAGTGTGCTTTGAGCTTAATAGTGTCTCTTTTACAAATGTGGGTACCCTTATATTTGAGGCATAGATATTCAGTATTGAGATATCATCTTGATGGATTTTTCCTTTGATGAGTATATAGTGTCCATCCCTAGCTTTTTTGATTAATTTTGGTTGAAAGTCTATTTTATTGGATAATAAGATGGCTACTTCAGCTTGTTTCCTTTTCCGTTTGCTTGGAAAATCTTTTCCCAACCCTTTACTCTGAGGTAAAGTCTATCTTTGCTGGTGAGGTGCATTTCTTGTATGCAACAAAATGGTGGGACTTATTTATGGATCCATTCTGTAAGCCTGTGTCTTTTTATTGGGAGTTGAGTCCATTGATGTTGAGAGATATTAATAACCATAGATTGTTTTTTCCTGCTATTTTGATTAGGTGGTAGTAGTGTGTTTGGGTGTTTCTTTTGGTTTAGCTGCAGTGGAGTTATTTGTTTCCTGTGTTTTCTTGGCTGTAGTTACCTTCCCTCAGTTGGAATTTTCCTTCTAGGATCTGGATTTGTGTATACATATTGTTTAAATTTGCTTTTGCCCTGGAGTATTTTCTTCTCCATCTATGGTGATTGAAACTTTTGCTAGATATAGTAGTCTGGGCTGGCACCTGTGGCCTCTTATGGCTCATAGGACATCTGACCAGTCCTTTCTGGCTTTTAAAGTTTCTGAGGAAAAGTCAGCTGTAATTCTGATGGGTCTGCTATTATATGTTATTTGGCCTTTTTCTCTTACAGCTTTTAATATTCTTTTGTTGTTGTTGTTGTTGTTCTGTATAGTTGGAATTTTTATTATTTTGCAGCAAGAGGAATTTCTTTTCTGATCCAATCTATTTGGTATTCTGTATGCCTCTTGGCCTTTTAGTGACATCTCCTCCTTCATGTTTGGGTAATTTTCTTCCATGATTTTGTTGAATAGTTTTCTGGTCCTTGGAGTCTGGGGTCTTCTTTTTCATCTATGCCTATAATTCTTAGGTTCTGTCATTTCATTGAGTCCTCAATTTCTTTGATATTATGGTTGAAGACTTTTTTAGATTTCTCATTTTCTTTGGTTGTTGTATTTATTTCTTCAATTTAGTCTTCACTCCTGAGATTTGGTCTTCCATCTCTTGTATCCTATTGGTGATACTCATCTCTGTAGTTCCTGTTCTCTTTCCTTGATTTTCTACCTCCAGGATTGTCTCTGCTTCTGCTTTCTTTGTTGCTTCCATTTCTGATTTCAGATCTTGAACTATTTTATACACTTCCTCCTCCAATTTGCTTGTTTTTGCTTGCATTTCTTTAATAGCTTTGTACTTTTCCCTCTCTTGTTTGACTGAGTTTTCTTGGAGGTCTTTGAATTCTCCATTGCTTTCATCTGTTGAATTGTGATTTCTTTAAATTCTTTAAGGGATTTATTTTCTTCTTTCATGGACTCTAACATTTTCACAAATATAGATTTGTCATCATTTTCTTTTGTTTCAGCTATGGTGGGTTTGTCAGGGCTTGCTGAATTAGCATGGTTGAAATTTGTTAGAGTCATATTTCCCTGACTTTTGTCAGTTCTGTTCTTTCACTGGCCTTTAGCCATCTTGTTGTCCTTAGCTATTTGTTCCTGGTGCCTTCTAGGCTTGATGTCAAAGAAGGAGCTTTGTGTGGAGTCCTCATAATCTTGATAACCTGTAGCTCTCCACAGGCTGTGTGGGGCCTTGTGTTGGGTGTTTGTTATCAGTGGGTTCCCCCAAACTCGCCCTTTCCTGATGTGTCCCAACTGGGAACTTAGGTCAGGGATTGGAGTGGGATGTGTTATTCCCATCCCTGGAGGTTCCTGAGATCCAGCTACTCTTCCTGGTGTTGTCATTGTGGGTGAGTAGGCCACAGAATCTAGGCTAGATCTGCAATTCCCCTGCAGTTTAGATGTCAGATCTGGGGTTGTGGTCCTCTCAGACCGCTTTCTGGAGATTCCAGGTTCAAACTGAGCCTCTCAGCAAGTAGCACTCTTTGAATGGTCCAGAATGACCTGAATGGCCCTGAATGGACCTGAATTGTCCTGAATGGTCCTGAGTGGTCCTGAATAGTCCTGAGGATGAAGCTCAGGAGATCCCAGGTGGCACTGATCCAGAAGATTGTGCTTGGAGGGACTGCCCAAACTCAAAGCAGCTGGATGAGCCCTGGGGGTTGAGCAGAGAGAGGCTTGGTTGGGTAAGAGGGGGAGGTCAAACCTAGGTGCTGGTGTTCAAGTTCTTGAGACCTGAGGTGGTGCAGGTTCAGAAAAGTGGAGATAGATGTTTCTGGTGAATGAGATCTTGTCACCTCCAGTGGGTCAGGAAACATACAGTGGGACTTGGGACACAGTTCTCAGTTCAGGTGATATGGTCTTATCACAGAGCTCTGGTTGGCTCTGTGGAGGGCAAGCAGTCAAGTGGGGTTTGGGGCACAGCTCTCAGCTCAGGTGAGCTGGGCTTGTTGCAGAGCCCTTGTAGGCTTGGGAAGAGGTGGGGGGCAGGGAAGGGGAGGGATCTAACCTGAGTGGCCCTGAGGATGAAGGTCAGGAGCAAGATTTTTTTTCTTAATGCTAGAAAACATCATGAAAATGTGAACTAATTATATTTAGTTAAACTACTCAAAATACATTTACTTCTGATCACTACAATATAACTTATTCACATTCTTTATTAAGCTTTATGTTGATTAAGGAACTTTGATACAAAACTAGATCCAAGACTCTATTCCCACACAGGTATTATATTCTGGCCCTTTTTTAAACCTAGAAAAATGTGGATCTCAGGATGTTGGGAATCAAGCGGGGACAATTTCGGAGATAGAGCTGTCTGTCGACTTTTTAAAACATCTCTCCTAGTTATACACTTGAAAAGTAAAGGACAGCCATCAGCAGACTCAACATCAAAACACTGCTTCTACTTCTGTCTTATCAGATGATACCAAAGAGTCCAGCAAACCCCCAGTTCAAACTTTTTCCTAGTACTCAAGCTAGACTTATTTGTCATCACACACTTCATAAATATTTATACAAATAGCTATGTTCTCAGGACAAAATAGCAATTTTCCCCCTCTGAGTATATCAAAAGCCATCTATGGTGTTTTTATACCTATGAAACTTAGATTATATTTACTCATCAAGCTTATAAATTTAGAATTTTGTCTCTCACTTGTGGAGATAACTCACTATCAGAACTTGAATGAGGAGTCAGAAACAATTCTGTTAGACACAGACCACAATCTGATCCTACTCTCAATGAATAAGATATTCACTAACTGACTCCACAGACAACTATCTCAATTGATTGCTGGCAAGCTACCATGCCTTAGCAGTAGGCACAATTCATCATTTGGGACTTTTCCCTCCATTTCACTGAACTATAACAACAGAAGACAGCCAGCCATCTCAGTTTAACATGAAGTCTCCAAGCCATCTTGAGGTGTTAGTAATCATTGCAGCCTTCTGTAATGAGTCAAGGATGGAGTTTTTGGTTAATAAATAACTCCCTAGAAAGCCATAATTTTTTTCATCTGATGACTTCATCATCCTTATCGGATTCTGTAGAATTCTTTACTTAGGTGAAAAGGAAAACAGAGGATAGAGACAGTATATGTGCATTTCAATAACCTTGGCATTAAAGTAGCATATTTTGTTGAGCTACAAAACCCATACTAGAAGAGATACCAGAGTGAAACACTTGGAAATGCATATGCCAGAGTGCTACTATAAAAGAAGATATGTATATTATTGTAGGCTAAACTTTCCAGACCTACAACAATTATACTATTCTATAAATCAATAACACTAACTACGTATTACAAAGGTACTTCACTCCATTGTGTTATCCAGCCTTATTTTTCCTCTCTTTTCATCCTGTGATTTACATGACAGTTAATATTTAATTTCAAAATAGTCACCCACATAAAATGACATCAACTCATCACTTTCCCTTGTTAATTTCTTCTTATTCTTGTCCTCTAATTTACACTAGATGCTCCTTAGTCTCCTAGTAATAACTGCTTTGAACCTCCACTTAGTGCTTTCTAAAAGTGATAATTCTGATTCTTAATCCCATTCTAATACTTTCCCTGTTTTTCCTGAATAAAGAGCTGCTAAGCTCTCTGAAAAGATGAAAAGCAAATTCTCTATTTCTTTCATAATTTAAAGATTTTATTAATCTTTGTATTTGGTTTATATTTAGTTAATCATTATACTTTAAATTAAAATTTCCACAAATTAAAATCATATCAATAGGAATAATTAAGAAATTGCTTTATTTCTTTTAGTATCCTTTGTATATTTGAAGGCAGACATTAAACAAAGTCCTAGTGTTTTTGTGTAGCCATGGAAGGTTTAGGCTCTTTTGGGATCTTTACAGGCAGGCCTGACTGCATGTGCTTGTCAGCATGCACTATAATCACATGTGTAGTCTGGTGTTCATGTGTGTTGTCACAAGCTTGGTTTATAATGTGTTTTCCTTTGTATTGAAATATTCCTGCTTTTTTTTTTTTCAAAAAGTGAATTCTGATGGGATAATGGGGCAATTGTAGGTGAAGTCTAGCTTTTTCATGGGAGAGGACCTCAGCATCCCACTCCTTACACACTTAACAAACCATGTAATGATTAGATTCCTGTCCCTACCTCTGTCCAAGCAGATCTGTTTATAGCCACAGCAACACTGATGTTAGATGTTTAATGGTTCAGAATGAAATACATTTATTGTGTCACTATTGGGAAAAAGGACCTGACCCATTGAGTGGCTGTGTCTCAAATACCCATCTGTAGTCATGCTGCTTAAGGAAGGCATCTTTCATAACCTGCCACAAGCACCACGAAAAGTTGAGAGACTGCAGAATATTGGAAACACTTGCTGTGTTAGGGCTTTTAAAAACACTTCCCTCTTGTATTTTTAATAAGAGAATCCCACTTTCTATTGAAACTGGTCCCAATGACGTGTATGACCTTTCTTATTCTTAATTTTCCTGACATGCCTCAGGGTATACTTTATGGATTTACCACACAGGATAGATACTGGTCCTCTAATTCAAGGCATGTTCCTTAGACTGTGAACACTTTTCTTACATTATATTGATAATGATTTCCTATGGTCTATGAATGAATTACTTTCTCTTGGTCATGGTAATAAAACACCAAGACAATCTATAAAAAAAAAAAAAGGTTTGTTTTATCTTAAGGTTCTAGAGGGTTGGAGTCCATGATGACGAGGCAGCATGCATTATGGAAGATCAGGAAACCAAGAGCTCACATCTTGAATGAACCACAAGCACAAATCAGGGAGAAGAAACTGGAAATGGTGCAGACTCTGAACTGCCAAAATCTCTTCCAGTGACATCCTCTAACAAGGCTACATCTCATAAACCTCCACCAAATACAGTCATTAACTGGGCACAAAATATGAAAACATCTGAGTTTATTAGGAGTCATTCTCATTCAAACTACTATAATCCATATTATTTTAATTTTAATTTTTCCATCTTCCTTTTTCTTGAGAAATAAATTAATTCATTCATTGTGCTTCTTCTTCTGTTGATATCAAATCCCTACCTTGTACCTGCTAAGTACGCAATCAATCATGGAACTACATCCCTAGTGCTAGGGCCGTTTGTTTCCATCTTTCCTGAGAAAGTTGAAGTTTCTCTCTCAACAGCTTCCCAAGCCTTAGACATGTGCTTGCCTTTGAGGAGGAAACACTAACAGGCACGAATGAATCCCTTGCATCCTCTGGGATTCCTAGCTAATTATGTCAAGGAAGAATGCATGTCTTGGCTACTTTTTCATTAGTAGTTGACAAAAATCACCACCTTGATTGCACATTATACCAGTCAGAAATCATAACCTTCTACAACAGGATGTTCAGGTGTCTGAATGCTAACATCTGTGTGATTTTCAGAAGCTTCTACTGTTGCATACTTTGATTTAGCCTGCTCCCTCACCCTCTCTGAGTCTTCTGATTAACTGCAGTTTTTGCAGTTTAGGTAAGATGTATTCAGATGTATATTTTCATGTGTCTGCCTTAAAGTTAGTCAGGGAGAAAGCGTTTCCTACACAAACAGGAAAAAATGGCAGTCGTGTGTTCTAGTACCACACACAGAATATACCTGTGCTCATTTTCAACCACATGTTTGACTTTTCTGGTGCCTCACTTCTCAGCAATTCTGCACTTTAAGCATGTTTACTACTCAACAAAGGACATTCTGCAGCCACAACAGGTTGAACTTCACTGCACCATTTTCAGTCAATTACTAGCTTTCATCTGATTTTCCTCTCCTATATTTTGTCTCTTCTATTCCTTGTAGCTGCATTTGTAAAACTTATCACTTTCATAGCATTTTAAGCAACTGAAAGGATACAAATGTTTAGTATAACAACTTTGAATGAAGCCCAAAGTGATCATTTTTAATGGTTAAATAGTACTTGTCTTTTAGAATGAATTATAATTTACCTTCTAATTTCACCTATACAAACTTGGATTTATATTTAACTGTATATTTTATGAATGAAAGTCTATACACACATCCTCATACACTGACTCACTAAGAAGAATTTTGGTACTGATATTGGTGAGTTGTGCTATATGTATTAATAAAATGTTGATGCATATACATATACCTTATTTATGAGACAGCTTCTATTGGTATCAGTTAAGCATAGAATTTGTTATTAACTTAAAAGGATTAGCATGCCCTTTGAAATTACTCCCACCAATTTGCTTAAATTAGGGGAAAATGTTGAATTTTATTGAATATTGGTCAATCTTACTTTTAGAACATGTTTTATTTTCTTCATACTATCAATAGATTGAATTGTTAAAAATTTGTACTAATGTTCAGCTGTCTTTTATTCCTAAAGACTTCTCACTTGATTGTGGGCACATTGTCATTTAAAACCACTCATTTTCTATTCGTATCTTTAAATTTGGATATTTATTAGCCAAAATACTTAGTCTGAAACTAACATTTTTACTCTTGTTGTTGTTTGTTTGTTTCGAGACATGGTTTCACATCCTCCATGCTGTCCTGAAACTTGTTCTTCATTGGGAACTCTTTTTAAACCTCTGATCAACTTTCCCCATCTTCCAGTGCTGGGTTTGCAAGTGTACAATATTACATTTAGCTCTGACTTCCTTTTAAAGATTTTGTGTTTCATTATACTTTCTCTGTGAAAATAACTGAAATTTCCTTTCCAAGAAATAATTCTAATTGTATTTTTAATACATATCTATTTTGAATGTTACTAATCATTGATCCAAACAGTTATCTTTATCATTTATTTGCAAGTTAAAATATTTTATACTTCTATTGAAAGCATACGGTATAACTTTTTAGCATGATACTGAAAGAAACACCCCAAGAGGATTTTCTTGGGAGGCTTATAACATAATGATTCATCTTACCTTAGAAGTATCCCATAGCTGAGCTCTGTCTATGCAAATTAATGACTATATAATTCTCAGAGTTATATGCACAGTGGATAATATGACAAATAATAGGGTATGTGTAAAATAGTGACAAAATATTACACTAAATAAAGTATTGCCTTCCCAGTAGCTGTTTAAAATCTCCTCTAGAATAGTATTGTTATATTTTAATAAAACAATAAAATGCAATGATATAGAATAAATCATTAGTGTATAATAGAATCTAACAAGCATTAAATAAGGATTTGTTTCTCAATTTAACTATGAAAATCGCTAGTAAATATATTGAGCATCAGAAATTCTTTTTAAATGTGAATTATGTGGAATGTGAACATGTCCTAAAATACATACTGGAAGACCAAGAACTCCAATGACAGTTCTAGGCTGGGAATCACTGGCAGGGCTTTCTGTGCATTCAGAACTGACAGGTTCATTTGGCACTCCAGTAGAGTTCCTTCTCCTTCTAAATTATTCATCAGAGTCCAACAAAAACAGCCTTTGCATAAAGTATGATGAATGTTTAAAATGATGGATATGGTAATTAACATTATTTTATATCATATAAAATATGTTTGTCAAAGGAGCACCCATAAATATATAAAATTTTCAAGTGTGACTTTTAAAAAGTAAAACAGAAAAAAAAATCACTTGGAAGACTCATTAAAGCCTCATAAAATTTGTTGATCATGAAGAGGCCAAAGGCCTCCAAAACAATACAGACTCTTCACAGTCATCATAGCTGTCTGACAGAACTAGTTGCTACAATCCTATCTATGATGGTATAACACACTTTTGTTGTAAGATCCAGTGAAATGAGCCTGGAACGTGGCTGTGTGCGTCCTTCTTGACAGGTAGCTTGTCCAGCTTTCACGGTGCTAGAATATACTATTTGGCAGAATATAATTCCCAATATAATACTAACCACTCAGACAATATGTACTCACTAGGGCCCTAATGGTATAACTATTATGGAAGTAACCAAACATTCTCTGATTATATTTGAGGTCTATTCCATAGAAGGGAATCCATGCCTGGTACTATAAAACAAACAAGCAAACAATCAAAAGAAAAAGAAAACATGTCTTAGAAGTTCTTAGGTCCTAGGTGGGAACTTGCTACCATGTTAAAGTAATTTGACATGACATCAAAGGAATACATTTAACATAAGCTATTTGTTTTTCAAAAAGCAGTCATCTTAATTCATCAGGTCTTGAGTTTGATCAAATAATTTGCATTTCTACCAACATGTCACCCAATGTAGATTTTGCTGGTACTATGCTCATATTTGAACAATTATTACCATAGAGAAATTAATCTTTCCAGAAATGAGTGATGCCAGATTCTTCATGGGTTACTACAAATCACCACAATTCCAGGACCTGATACTAAGCTATCTCAATTTTTTTTCACCTGAGAAAACATCTGAACAATTTCTCTAATATGTTCAGATAATGTCAGGAAAGCATTAAAACCATGACCTGGATCAACATAATCACTTAGATATCTGGAACCCTTAAGAAAATAATAAATAAAGATTAAAAAAATAAATAAAATAATTAATCAATATCCTCCATCATTCTATGGTGAAATCTCCATCAGAAAATTCATCCTTTTAGTTAATAAAAAAAAGCCATGAATTTCTGATATAAACATAGGAAGACTGCCAATGCTGGAGATTTTAGGAGTGTGCCCATTATGGGAGTATAACCATGCTGAAAACATTCTAGTTTTCAGGAGAGCTACAAGCTTTCCCTTTCAAGGAAGAACATATATGTAAGTGTAGTTTAACGCATGCATCTCTTTGTGAGGAGTGCTTACTTCTTTTATAATTGCTTTAAAAATTCATCCCTTTATTCTTTTTATTTGTGTTTGTCTCTGTGAGTGGGGTGTGTGTGTGTGTGTGTGTGTGTGTGTGTGTGTGTGTACCACACTGCACATATGGAAGTTGGAAGTCAGTGGACAACTTATAGGAGTTGGTCCTCTCACTTCACCATGTAGATCCCAGGGATAGAATTCTGACCGTATATTGGTGGCAATTGTATTAGCACACTGAACCATGGAATGGACCCCAAAATCAGCAATTGCTTCTTTTGAACTATAAATGTTCCTATTAGTTTTCTTTAGCTGTCTCTGGTTCTGAAGTGAGGTATATTAGAATGCCAGAACAAATACTGAATTCTGAATTCTATATTAGGGAGCTCAGCAACAACTTAGAAAAATGTCCTTCAATAATATAAAAAAGGCCAAATGTAGATGCATGTCTTTAACACAGATACACTAGAGGGTGAGGAAGAAGTATCACAAACCTACTCCTAGAGGCATTGCAGATGTGGCTTCTATGTCACATGTGCCTCAGTAGGTGGCAGAGAGGATAGAGGCTATATCTACTTGACTGTTCTGACCTATGAACTTCTGAATGAATAGTAGCTTAACATTCCTGGAAAAAAAGCAAGCTAGATACCAACACAATGTTGGCACCATGGGGTAGCCTGTGAGGACTACCAGACCAGTACCAGACAAGCACCAGATGGGCTGGCTCCCAGAACAGGAAACAATCCAGAATCTAGAAGAACTCTGCCTGGCCCTGGATATGGAAGTTGTGGAGACCCATTCCTGGGGTGAAATATGACCCAGATGGGGTTATAAGAGCAAGAAAGCTGTCCCTGCCCTTCACATGCTGCAGCACTCAGGAGAGCAGGCCCTGCACCTTGCCTGGCCACCGCACTACAGCTCGTCCTGGATATGGGGGTTATGGGTGAGTCAGCCTTGCCTTCTGTCTGCTTTGTGGTGGTGTTAGCTAGGGAGAGATTCCCTCCCCTCCCTTTTGCCCTAACCACCATTGGCCAACAGGAGATCTTACCCTAATGGAATCACAAGAGCAAGAGAGCTGTCCCTGCCGCTCACATGCTGCAGCACTCGGGAGAGCAGGCCCTGCACCTTTCCATATTAGAATTGGCCCTGCAAGTGGAGGTTCCAGGTCCAGAACCAGGAATTTGAGTTGGCCCACTCCAACATCTACCCCATGGAAGAACTGATGGAGTGCAAGAAGAGGCCAGTTCCACATCCCAAAACTACAGAATCTCCATGACACAGGACAGTTACAGCAAAATGTGTGGACAAAAGGGAATATTGTGGGACACACTGAGACACACTTCAGGTTCTACAATGAAATTTTATATTTTTATGCTAGGACAGATTGCAATGGTGGAAGGTGGGTCTGAAGGGAGGTGGGATATGAGGGAGAACAGGGTGCATGATGTGAAATTAACATAATAAAAATTTTTTCAACAAAAAAGCATATCATATGTTCAAGGCCAACCTCAGTAACTTCCTGAGATCATGGCTGAAAATGAAAATAGCAAACCTAGCACTCAGGTTATAGTTCAGTGGCAGAACTTGCCTGTAATTTGCAATTGTCTAGGTTCAACCCCCAGCACTGTAAAAAACAAAAGATGTTTTCCTGTATGGTCTACTATGTGTGTCATAGTTAAGTTCTATTGCTGTGACAAATCACCATAATCAAAGCAACTGGAGAAGATGGTTACACTTCCAGGTAATCATGCATCATTGGGAAGCCAGGGCATGGACTGAAGACAGTAACAAGTAGGCAGGAACTGAAGCAGAGATCATATGAACACTGCTTACTGACTTATTCTCCAAGGCTTACTGAGCATTGGCCCCCTCCAAACCACAGCTTCTGTGTGTTGACCCCTACAGAAACATTTCCCAGAAGATTTCACCTCAGTGATGTTGGTTTCTTCTTAATCACCACTAGTTTCTCAGCTCTAGATAACCAGCAAATTGTCCCAGTAGGAAAAAAAAAAAAAAAAAAAAAGGCTCCTCCACTCTAGTGAATCTGGTCTCTAAAAAGGCAATAAGAAATTCTAAACATTTTTGAATAATTGATTTATCAGAATATTTTTATTCTTCAAAAATTATATAGTTTACAATAAAATATCTTATCGTAGAAAATTAATTTTATGGTTTTATTCTAATATATTGTCATTATAAACTAGTATTGTCAGAAAATGAAATAATGATCAAGGTTATTAGTAAAAAAAATATTTTATTAATTCACTGAGAATTTCATGCAATGTATTTTGATTATATTTACCTGTACTCACTCACGCCCACCTCCTAATTCCATGTCCTTTTTTTTTTCATTATCCAAGTTCAATTTGTGCTGCCCATCTACACATGAGTATGGGGCCATTCAAAGCAGAGTGGGGAGCCTACTGACAGTCACACCCTTAAAGAGAACTGACTTTCAATCTTCCACAAATCATGACTTGTCAAAAGCTCCTAAGTAAGTAAATGGTGGAGATTCATGTATCATCTAGAATGTATAATGGCTTGGTATATACACATTGTGCAGGCAACCACAGCTACTGTGAGCTCATGAATATATGAGTAGAGTAGTCTTAACATGTCCAGAACATACTGTTTTACTACAGATCTCCCCAAGTTCTGACTCCTACTATCTTTCATCCTCCTCTTCAGAGATGGTCCCTGAAATTTAGCAGAGGACACTCCACTGACAATTTTCTTTGTATTTTGAACAGTCATGAATTTCTGCCTTAACAATGATACACACAAAGATACTTCTATGATGCAGTCTGAATCTGCACTAATGTATTGGTTGGGTATAGGGACACTAACATAGAGGGAAGTTTGATACTATATTAATTGATACTATATTCAACAGAATAAAATTGGTATGTGTTTTCTGGAGAGATGGCTCAGCCATTAAGAGGACTGGCTGCTCCTTCAGAGAGCCTAAGTTCAATTCCTAACACCCATATGGCAGCTCACAATCATCTGTATTATCTAGTTCAGGGGATTTGACACCTTCTTCTGGCCTCTATGGGCAACAAGCATGAATGTGGTACATATTCATATAGATAAAGACACTCATAACATTCTTAAATCTTGAAAATAATAAGGTCCACTATTGGTATCTATGATCTTCCTATCAAAGGTTTTTAACTGTACCAGATATGTTTTCTCCTATGGAATGGGTGTTAAGTACAACCAAAAAGTGATAGGTTAACCTCATAAAATCTCTTCCAGTATTCCCAGGGTTATATCTTGCCACCCTAGTTAATAGTTATTACTTACTTATTGTACTTATATTGTTTTTAATATATGTATTTATTATATATTTAATTAATCTCCAAACTTCCTATAACAAGTGACTGAAGACTTTATGGATTTTAGTAACTCAAAATTTATTTTCCTACAGTCCGATATTGGATAGTTCAGCAGTCTCTCTATCCTCTTGAAGTGATCAAAGCAGCAAAGGAGGGTGGGAGGAAAGGAATGAGGGGGATAAAGAGGAACACCAGAAGGTATTTTGATTTAATTGAAAGTATAATGGACTTCAGCTCACACTCTCAGGCATGGTTCCATACATGAATCAATAATCCATCACCTTAAATGTCTTTCTCATTGTATCAGTTTTCTTATCTGCAAAATGATGGCAATAATTAAAACTACACCATTGTATATATGAAGATTAAATAGTTAATCTAAATCCATTATATTAGCATAGGACCCCAGGTATCTGTTGTCACACGAGTGACTCCTCCTCCACCAAGATAAACTTGAGAATCAAAACTAGTAGGACAGGAATCAGAGCTGCTTGTGAACTTGTCTTCTAACTGAATCCTCTGACAATCACTGGTTGAATACCTTCCAACACACCCTAAAACAATGAAATGAAGGAAAGAGCCATCTTCCTTTGATAGTAGTAACTGATAATGTAAAATTGGTAAGCAAGGCACATCCATTAGCAGAAGCCAGGTGTGTCTAATAAAGGAAATTCCTATTCACCACATTCTAAAACAGTGACACATTTTGGAATTATTTTAGGATTTAAAAAAATCCATCCTAGGCACTGTTTTACTTGTGGGGGTACAACTACAGTCTTAATATTTATCTATCTTTCTTAGTGATTCTACAATACAGCATAATTTGAGATCCAATGCCCTTGAATAATCTAAGAGGGAGAAGAAAACATCAGTATGCCCAGGAAATGAGGTGTTTCATTTTGCACTCACACATTTTCATTCATGTTGCTATTTGTTGTCAATATAGAATTCTGAACCACATTAAATTTAAATAACTGAACACAACACTTTTGACATATAAAAGGGACAATTTCATATGAGTATTTATAAGTAGATATTTGCAGACCTAATCAACCCAATTGTTTATTTATGATGAAATAGATAAAGAAAATGTGGTCTATACCTAGAGAGAAATGCCACTCAGTCATAAGATAGAAACTGATATCACATGCACCCTATCTGAACCTTGTGGAGATGGCCCTAAATAAAATAAGCTGATCCAGAAAACAGACTCAGCATGAGTGCACCAAGAAACATTACTGAAATTGTCAAACTCGTGGAAACCCACAGAATAGTGGCTGTCTGTACTGGGGAAGGTGGGAAAGAAATATTCCTATTCAAAGAGAAATAAATATCCGTCAGGTAAGACATAAAGTTTCTATCTCCATAGTGTATAACATTGTGTTTATTCTATAATACCATACTATACACATTCAACTTCTGGTTAAAAGGTAAGTTTCAGGTTTCATGTTTATTTTATCATAAATTTTAATAGCATTTGCTTTTTTAGAAAACACAGTTCATCTACCTCCACTTCCATACAGAAAGGTCTTCATCTGTAAGTTCAGTGCAGAATTATTTTTTTTAAGATTTATGTATTTATTATGAATATAATGTTCTATCTGCATACACACCTGTAGCCAGAAGAGGGCATCAGATCACATTGTGGATGGTTATGAGCCACCATGTGGTTTCTGTGAATTGAACTTAGGACCTCTGGAAGAGAGCCAGTGCTCTTAACCACTGAGCCATCTCTCCAGCCCCCACAATTGTTATATAAACTTGAAGCCTTCATGTACATCTTTCATTCTTCATTGCTGGTATAAGTTAAGGAATGCAGACAACCTTGCCAATGAGACAGAATCCAAGAAAGATGACAAGAGAAAGGAGAAATAGAGCAGTCTTTCTCCAGAGATTTAGCAGGGGTTAAATTTTAAAACTCAGTTTGGAAAAGTTAAAGTATAGGGATGAATCATATCTGAGTCAGATTCATTGTAAGCCTGCAAGGATGGTTCGCCACACACAAGTCAAACTGCTGTCCCATATCTACAGAAGAGGGGCAAAATCCAGGTGATCATATACACAGATACAAGGCATTTGATAGAGTCCTACATCCAGTCATGATTAAAAAAAAAAAAAAACAGAACAAAACAAAAATACTCCCAAAAACAAAAACAAACAAACAAACAGTGAAGAAATTTGATGTAGAGGGAAAGCACTTCAGTGTAACATGTCTCATGATCTGGGGTAAAGCTAAAATTGCCTGGGCTCTGAAACAGAAAAGAATGTGACTTTCACTATTTTTTAAGAGAATTTCAAATGTAAGTGCAATGCATTTTGGTTAAACCTACTTTATCCTTCCCTCCTCCATCTCCTTCCATTTCCCCATACTCTCTTCTTCATGTCCAGATGGATGTATAGATGGATAGACAGACAGACAGACAGACGGATCAGATCACATGGATTTGTGCTCTGCTGATCATTTGTACATGGGTAAGCTACTAAGGAGCTCTTCCCTAAAGAAAGCTGACTCACTTTTCTCAGCATCCTGTGGTCCCTTAGCCAGGGATAGGCCCAATTATCCCTTTTTCTATTCATGATGAAACGCTAACTGCTGTGATCTTGTGCAGACATTGTGAAGATAGTCATTGCTGTTGAAATTTCATGGATGTAATCTTCGCTATATTTACTTCAGCATATTGTTTGAAGTCCTACCTATAGCAATGGGTAAGAAAGATAAGTAATGGTTACAAAGATTGGAAAAAGAAATAAAATTGTCACAGTTTACAGGTGATACATTGTGTAGAAACTTACCCCCAATGAATTCATCAAGACACCTACTAGAAATAATAAATGGATTAATTAAATTTTCTGAATACAAAATTAATATATAAAATTAGTAACACTTTACATATTATAACAGTTCCCTGAAACATAAATAAAAATAGAAATATTATTTATAATAGTTTCAAAATATAAAACTTCTAGAAATAAATTTAACTAAAGAAGTAAAGGTTCTAGTGAAAATTACAGGGCATTGATAAACACAACAATGAAATTATACAAATGCAGGTATACACACAGATGTAAACACATAGACATATAGACATAAATACATACATATACATACAAACATACGTGCACACTTACATACAAATATACATGGGTACATGGATATAAATAGACACATTCACACATGCATGCATGCATACACATATTATTCAAATACAAGTTCAAATCACATACATGCACATATGTATACAAAAGAAAGACATCCTGTGCTCATGGGCTGGAGGATTCAATGTTACTAAAATTTCTATACCAGTCAAAGAGACCTAAAGATTTGATACAATCCCTACCAAAATATTAATGACATTTTTCACAGGAAAAAAAAAAAAAAGAAGTCATAGTGCTTTGTGAGCAAAAAGAAAGAAGCAGGACAGATTTTATTGGCTAACCTCAAAATACAAGATGACAGTTTAGGAATCACACCAGTCTCTGACTATCTTGTCAAAAAACAGACACATGAACCAGTAAAAGAAATAAAGTCTAAAAATAAACCCATGCATCCACAGCCAACTGAACTTCAGCAAAGGAGGGTTTACTTGAGAAAAAAAAAAACTGTCTTTTCCACAAACAGTACTGAAAAACTCAGTATGCACACTTCGAACAATGAAATTAGCCCTCTGTCTCAACAGTAACAAAACCAGCAAAAGATAATGACCTGAAACTAGTAAATTTGTTGAAAGTAAGAAACTGGAGAAGCATTCCAGACAGTTGAAATAAAATAAGATGTTATGAATATAATTCCAAAACACAGAAAACTAAAGTGAAAATAGAGAAATAGCAAACCTGAAAATTGAATCTTATTTATAATAAAAAATTATTAAAAGACAAGAGATGACCTATAGAATGATAGAAACTATTACAAGTTCATATCTGACAAGGCAAGAATATGTAGTAGACTCAAGACTGAGAAGAGAGAAATGAAAGTGTGTGTCTGTGTGTGTGTGTGTGTGTGTGTGTGTGTGTGTGTGTGTGTGTGTGT
>CAJQZJ010033096.1:327720-379846 GCA_907164525.1 Lophiomys imhausi | reverse complement strand
TGTGTGTGTGTGTGTGTGTGTGTGTGTGTGTGTGTGTGTGTGTGTGTAGAAGGTCAGCAGTAAAACATTTCTCAAAAGAAGTTCATGCAGATGACTACCTAGCAGCTACAAAAGTGTTTTGCATAAACAACCATCCAGAAAATGCAAACCAAGGCCACAGTCACAGAGATGGTATCAGAGGCTAATGCACAAAAGGATAAAGTGGAACCCTCGAATGCCATCATTAGTATAGCCAGTGTGGAAAGCAGCGCTCAGGTTCCCCAGAAAATTAAAAACGGAACAACCATGTGATACTGATTTCTCACTTCTCAGTATACATCCAAAGAAAATGAAATCTGTTTGTCAAAAAGTCTCTGCAACTCATGTTTACTGCAGCAATACTCATAATAGCCAAGAAATGTGAACAAATTATTTTTTAATATACAGATTAATAAACAAAATGTAATTTATACACACAATAGAATACTATTAAGTCATGCAAAGACTGAAACTCTATCAATATCTGTAACAACACAGATGGAATAAGAGTTTACTAAATTTAACAAAATAAAGCTGACACAGGAAAACAAGTAGTATATGATATCTCTGTCACAGAAAACATAATAAATAAGGTTAACCTCATAGAATTTGAGGGTAGAATGTGTGTTACCTGGGAATAGTAGTAGAGAAGGAGAGATAGGGAGTGATGAAGAAATGATACTACGTTTTAGTTAAATAGGACCGAAAAAGATCTGGAATGCTATTACACAGAATGGTAAATACAGAAAATGATAATGTACTGGGTGTTTCAAATAGTCAGAGGAAAGTATTTCAAACAGTTTCAACATTAAAAAGCATGGTTAGGGCCTGGAGAGGGTTCAGTGACTAAGATCAAGGACTGCACCTGTGTCAGATGGTTCACAACAGCCTGTAAGTCCAGTTCCAGGAACTCTAATGACCTCTTCCAACCTTGGCAGGCAATTGCGCTTATGAGCACATACCTATACAGAAACACATGCATTGATATATGATTAATTTTCTTAAACTTAAAGAAATAATGTCTAATGAGATATATTTAGCCAGACTTAATATTACACATCTAAATATACATCAAAACATTGCATGGTACCATCTAAATTTGTAATATTGAATATTTTGTATATGAATTTAATTCCCTTTTAATTTTGAAAATATGAATATAGGAACCTATTTCTACCATCAAATTATAACACTATACATATGTGCTGACCTCTCTCAGCTTCTCTTTTTCTCTTTTCCTATTCTCTGTGACCATTATTCTGCTCTCAACTTACTAAGAAGACTTTCATAAGTATTATAGATAGGTGACAATAAAATTGTAATTACTTTTAAACCAAAGCAAGAAAAATAGAAGATATGAGAATGGTAGGAGAGAATAGTAATAATGATATTGACTTCCACAAATTACATAGCAAAATGGAAACCTAGGGATAGGTACAGTGTGAGTGACATGTGAGAAACTCACAAATGACACTCCCAAGCAACAATGCCAAACACAGGCATCTGATTGATGGCATTGAGACCAACTGAAAGTAGAAAGATTAAGAGGGGGCATCATTTGGCGAAAGCGCAATAGCTTCAAACAATTAGAGGTTGGAATTAAATTATGCTCAATGCTGTTTATATTTATATGCAATTCAAATTGCATATAATTAAAAAAACTAGATTAAGAGACTGACATGAGCTGTTTTCATGGTATTCTTCTTGGAAAATTCAATTGAAAAAAATAAGCAGATGGTGAACCAAGGCCACAGGGCATCATCCCTTACTTGTGCCTGTTCCCTGAAGGTCCCTATGAATAAATAGTAACAAAAGTGTGGGTTTCTGTAATGTTTTAAGGAAAAGTAATGTCTCACTTGGAACCCATGAGTAGGAAATAGTTTGCAAGGATTCCTATAACCATGAAAATTTAGTCCTACCTCCCAAGATCCAAGGCTTCCATTAATTACCCTGACCCCCAAAAAACAGCTGTAAGACCCATTACTCATGCCTACAGGCCTTTAGGACTTGAGAGACAAGGACACATTTTCACGAACTTTCCTTAGCCTTTACTCACCGTTTACTTAGGCACTTTTGTACTTGTGCTATGATGCCTACTGCCAGGGTTTAAATGGACTTCAAATGAAACCTTCTGAAATCTTAAGGAGGAAGCAAGCAGAGATTGAGTAGAGGAAAATCAAGCCAGTACTGCTGCTGATTAATTGTAATTGTTGGCTTATGCTCTTGGAACCACTGGCTAGATAGATGCTTTTCATATGCTAATGGTCTGGAGGCATTAAGCTACCCTTGTCTTCTCTCACCTTGTTGCATTCATGTTATTTCCTCTATACAGTCCTAATTTCCTGGGTGATCCACTGCTGATGAGCATACGTCTACATTGCTGTTACTATCTGATTACTGCTGGGGAATTACAATTACACTCTGGGGAACTTTGCTAGAGATGGTATGAGAGTTATGACCGTCTTACAAGATAATTTGAGAATTGGTAGTACTAAAGAGAGCAATACTGGATTTTCAGCTAAATATACTAGATTTAGGATTGCACCTCCATTTGCAGGGGTAAGGCATGCTTCAACCAACATAACAGCAGTTAAAGTTCAAAGTACTGCAAAATTAATCAACAGCTAGGCATGTTGTTAAATCATGTGACTTTTCTTGGAGATATGCTTGAAAACATCTATTCATCCCAGATAGGAAACTGATGACAGACAACAGTAACAATCCCATTGATGTCTGACTTAACAAATCAATTAGTTTATTTTGTTGGCTTATGGGTAAAGATTTATCTACAGGAACATGAACTATGTAAAGACAAATAACTTCATCATAGAAAAGCTCAACGCAGCATGGAAAGAAGCATCCCTGTAGATGCCGATAACTCCACAGGTTGGTAGAATCTTATCTCCCCAACAGCCTTTACTGTTTGTATCCTTTTCAGGAGGAGGCAGCATTGTGAATCTTGTAAGTTCAGGAGCTTCCAGGAAGTTAGAAATTCTTTACTTCCTGAGACTGGCAATTTAACTGAGTCTCAAGGGACCTCCCTCCAAGATAGAATGTTTTAATACAGAGATATTGCTAATAACAAATGAAAACATAATCAATCTTAAAATGCAATTATATATATGCACGAAACATTCCTTATATTAAGGTTAACATGCTGAGGATGTGGACAATGTCAAATTCATATTGAATACAAAAAATGTGCATATAAATGAGGAATAATAGAGAAAGAAAATTGTGGAAGTTCCTGCTTGATAAAACAAGCTTCTTGGTGACTTTACATGGAGTTCTTTGCAGATAGACTTGTTTTGATTTATAATCAGTGCACCAATGCCATCTATCATTTCATGGCTAAATTCAGAACCTTCTCCAAAAAATGAAAAAGAGGAGCATGTGTTCCCTATAATATATAACAGTTTATAGGCTATAAGGTACTGTTACCTAAACACCTGGAATAGAAAAGAAATACCATGAGAATCAAATACCTCATCAGTTGTGAAGTACAAAACCAAATACAAGAACAGTGAAGAGTATTGGGTTTCACCAAAGAGCAATGCATACTCAAAGTGGGTTGGTAGTTAAATTATGTGTCTATCAAATGCATTCAAACTTTCTTCATATGAGATTTTGTGCAGCTTCTTGCTGCCTTGAATCCATTTTATTAACATTTCCATAAAAATACTGCCATTACTATAAGCCTAGATCTAAAAACATGCCCTACTTGTAGCTTTCTTTGCTCCCAGATGCAGGAATGGCATCTGTTTGCTACTTTCATATCCTTTCTATTCCAGATATCTATGTGGCAGTCGCTTCTGTTCTTGGTAGTTGTACTTTCTTCTTCTCCACCTGTTGGTAAGTAATCTCATCCATTCCCACGGGCGTCAATGCCATCTATAATTAGCTTCTTCTTTTCCGAACACTGACTTCTCTGATTTAAGCCATCTATATTTTATTTGTACTTGCATGTTAGCCAAAGTCTCAGATTTAACATAGGCAAAGCAGAATTTTCAATGCTATCTTATCAAATTATTTTGCTATTCTAAGAAAGGAGAAAAGGTTCTGTGCTTCAGCCCAGCTTAGTAAGTATGAACCTACCCTGCCTGAACCCTCCTCAGTCCCCAAACATACCCTACAACCAGATTTCCAGCTAAGATTCATAAGCCCCACTTGAAATTTTACCAACCTTCATGTTTGGGTTGAGTGGAGCATCCCATGCACCAGCACAGCCTACTGGGTACTCATCAGACATACAACCAACAAAAGAAGTCCAGATACTCAGGTTTCATCTGAAAAACAATATGAAAGATCTGTATAAAAGAAAATGTGTACAAAAGAAAGACAGTATAGTCATACCCTAAAAGATACACAGTCCTATAAAAACATCCTCTAATAAAAATATATAGGTAAACACCAAGACACAATTTTTTTATAATTTATTTTTTATTTCTTCAAGTTACATCTCAATCACAATCCCCTCCCTACTGCCCCCTCCAGTCCCACCCTCCCACCCTCTTCCCCCTCAACCCCCCATCCTCTATCCTTTTTTTTTTAATTTAAGGTATATCTTTTTCTCCCCAACAGCTCCCCCTTTCAGTCCAACAAATGGTTCTTTCTCTTATAATAAATACAATACAAAACAACAGAAATAAATAGGCCACAATTATGAGAGTTATATGGCTTAGCATACATACAATTATAAATATCATCAAAGTAATCATGAAGTTTAATGAAGACACAAGATATCCCTCAGCAAACTTAAAGGAGATAAACTTGAAGAAATAAATTACTGAGTAATGGCCACAAAAACACAAACATAGGCTAAATGAAGTAGTAAAGTCAATCTAAGATTTGAAAATTCAAGTCAATCAACAGATAAAACTATTTAAGAAGTGCTCAAGCTGAAATGAAAATGTAGTTGAAAAACTCAATAACCCAGTTAAAAAACTAAGGGCAAATCTTTACAAGTATATTTCCAACTAAGCCAAAATTTCCCAACCTCCTTGTATGGGTTGGGTGGCACATTCAAGAAGATAGACATAACTCCAAAACAGAATAAACAATTATACCACACACACAAACAAAGGAAAAATTAAAAATGCAGAAAAAGGGCATGTAGGAATTGTGGGACACAGGAAAAAGATAAAAATAGTTTAATTATAGAAATATATGAAGAAGATCTCTGGTCAATGGTCTTCAACAAGAAAAATCAAAGCAACTTAAAAGTTTTGATGATTATGTCAAAACCAAATGAGAATATAAGAATGGCAAAGATTAAGGGGACAAAATTTCAGTTATTTAGATAAGAAAGAGTTAAATGAAAGACTAAGTTACAAATGGAGAAGAGATCCAACAAAGACTTTTATTCCACAAATTACAATTATATTCTTTAAACATTAGAGGAAGGTATAATGGCACATTCTGTAACCTTTAATAAGCTGAAGTAGGAAGAATCTGATATTTGAAGACATTCTGTGCAATGTAGGAAGAATCAGCCTCAAAAATAATAAAACAAAGCAACAAAACCTTTAGGTGATCAGTGTTTAAGATATTGCAGTTTGAGATGATGTATGAATGTTGGATTTGAGTTCTAAGTATGTGAGGGATGCAAATGTGTGTTCTGAGATAGATGGCATGTTCTATAATTGCTGTTATGTACATTACTTAGGTTTACCAGATCAGATACATTGTCTTAGCAAAGGAAGGAATCTACCATGATGAAGTTCACTTGTGTTGGCCTTCAGTACAACTGAACACTTAATATTGGCTTTCCACTGTTTTTGTTGGAAAAGTCGATTACAGGCAGAACACTAAATTCTAAAATTCTGAAACAACAGCAACATGACAACTTTGTTCTATGGTGTGGAAGGAGGAACAAAGAGAACAAAATTAACTTAAGGGTTTTAAAGTGAACTCCAGGATATTTGAATTGCAGCGTTTATATTATAATATAGAAACATATCTAAATTCAAACACTATTAAATTTCTTCTGAATGCTAAATATAAAGTCAAAATTTCTCTAAAGTGTGTTGTTTTCTTTAAATTAATGAATTATTTAAATTCATATCATCAAAAATAAATTTTTTGTGAGGCAGACTACCAAGCTTCAAGCTTTCTGGATTTTAATAAAAGCTACACTGTGAAGAGCTCTACAGTTTTATTTATTTTGTTTTTTATGTTTATTTATTACTTTAGGTCACATCTCCATCACAGTACCTTCTTTCTTCTTTCCACCCCTCCCAGTCCCACCCTCCCACCCTCTACACCCTATCCCTTCCATCCCACTTCTCCAGAGTGGAGTATCCCTACATATCAATCCCCTGCCCCAGTTCAGCAGTCATATGAGAGCAAGAGCTTCCTACAAGGCAGCATGACTAGGGCAAACTGTCTCATTGACAGGTTACAAAGTCTATGTTCCTGTTCCCTTTGGTGCATTGGTTGTAGTATAGTTATCCTGTACTATATGGCTAAAATCCGATTATAAGTGAATAGATACCATGTGCATCCTTCTGAGTCTGGGTTAGTTCACTCAGGATGATCTTCTCTAGTTCCATCCATTTAGCTGTAAATCGCATGTTTTCTTATTTCTGATGGCTGAGTAGTATTTCGTTTTGTAGATGTACCACAGTATTTTTTGTCCATTCCTCGGTTGAGGGACATTTGGGTTGTTTCCAGTTTCTAGCTATTACAAATAAGGCTGCTATGAACACAGAGGAGGACACTTCCTTGTGGTTTGGTGAGGAATCATTTGGATGTATATCCAGACGTGGTATAGCTGGGTTTTGAGGTAGAGTTATTCTGAGTTTTCTAAGATATCACCATATTGATTTCCATAGTGGTTGTACAAGTTTGCACTCTCACCAGCAATGGAGAAGTGTTCCCCTTTCTCCACAACTTAACCACCATGTGCTGTCTTTTGAGCTTTTGGTCTTCCCATTCTGACAGGTGTGAGATGGAATCTCAGACTCATCCTGAGTTGCATTTCTCTGATGATTAAGGATGTTGAGCATTTCTTTAAGTGTCTCTCAGCCATTAGGGATTCCTCCTTTGTGAATTCTCTGTTTAGCTCTGTTCCCCATTTTTTGATTGGATTATTTGGTTTCTTGCATTTTATTTCTTGAGTTCTTTGTAAACTTTGTATATTAGCTCTCTGTCAGATGTGGAGTTGGTGAAGATTTTTTCCCAATCTGTTGGTTCCCATTTTGTTCGAATGACAGTGTCTTTTGCCTTACAGAAACTTTTCAGTTTCATAAGGTCCCATTTAATGATTGTTGGTCTTAGAGTCTGAGGTTGTTGGTGTTCTGTTCAGGAAGTTGTCACTTGTGCCAATGAGTTTGAAGGTTTTCCCCACTTTCTCTTATATTAGATTTAGTGTGTCAGGCCTTATGTTAAGGTGTTTGATCCACTTGGACTTAAGTTTTATGCAAGGTGATAAGTATGGGTCTACTTTCATTCTTTTGCATGTCGACATCCAGTTAGACATGCTGTCCTTTTTCCATTGTATGGTTTTGGTTTCTTTGTCAAAAATTAAGTGACCATAACTTTGTGGGTTCATTTCTGGGTCTTCAATTTTATTCCATTTGATCCACTGGTCTGTTTCTTTATAAGTACCATGTTGTTTTTATTACTATTGCTCTGTAGTACAGCTTGAAATCTGGGATGGTGATACCTCCAGATGTTTTTTTTATTGTACAGAATTTATTTAGCTATTCTGGGGTTTTTGTTATTCCATATGAAGTTGAGAATTGTTTTTTCCAGGTCTATAAAGAACTGTGGTGGTATTTCATGTAGCTTTTGTCTTATGGCTGAGTCCTCACAATGTGAAGTTACTACAAGAAGAAATGCAGAACTTAAATTTTACTTTTATTAAATCTAATGTGCCTTAATGTGACAGTTAATGAATCTTTTTTGTGTATATAATATCATTAGACACATATACGGTGGTGTACTTCACTATTATAATATCTACCCACTTTTCCAAACTCACCTTAAAAAGTTGGAAGCAACTCTCCATATGTGCATTCCTTGGCACAAGTACATTTTTAAATTAATTCTGAAGTTTACCCACACACTCAAGTCAACAAATATTCAACATGTAAACAAGTCTTATAGTTCGCAACTTCACATAGCTATTTGTGTCACCTTAGATGGGACAACATATCCTCCTCTAGTGAAGCTGCAGTAACCCAAAACTAATCTTTTCATATATATTTATAAATTGTGAATGCTAAGGAATTAAGAATAAAATTTCTGCAAGTTCCACATTAAGTCTCTTAACCATGCTGAGCCATCACACCTGAAAGGCATCTTCAAATACCAATAAGATGGTATGCATTTCCAGAATAAATATAAATTTTTAAATGAAAAGAAATTGATAGAAGATGTTATTTTCAAAACTCTGTTGTTCCACTTCATAAAACTTAAAGTATAAAGTAAGCAGGTCATTAATGTGTGTACTGGATGCTCTTTAATATAGTTACATGCTGCACTGAACACCAAGCCAGTTGCATTGCAACCTCATCTTTGGTGGGTATATCTCTGAAGTTCTCAACTGTGTAAACAGTTGAGTTATTTGTGTACAAAGTGTCATCAGAAAAAATACCAAAAATAATTTTCTCTAGATTCATCATGCAGAAAACATATAGATTTAAACTAATTGTTAAAAGCTCTCCAGGAAATCAGAGTTTCTCAATATGGTGTGAGCACTGGAAAGGAGAGATGTAATGAAGGTCATCTTTCAACCTCACCATCTCACATTAACTCCCTTGAACGCAATAATAAGTGACATACGTTTACACAGTCAGGTATAAATGTCTCCACTCTACTAGGCAAACAAAACCCTCCCTCTGACCTAAATGCAGCCCCAGATGCATTAAATGACCAGGAATATGCTGAAGGCAGCAACATCCTAACAAATTCTCTTCCATCTGATAAGTAAGCATAGACAAACTTGCTTTTAGGCATTCTGCTTCCCCCAGCAGCCAAATGATAGCAGGATCATCTAGTCTTGAGTTCCAGGACCTTCCATAAATAGTGCCAGGAAGATGAGGGCATCTTTTGGAACAAGGTGGTGAAACTACCCCTAAAATATTCCACTTGTTTCTCACATGGAATAATTCTATCTGTGCTCAGCTGCTAACAGGAGGCAAGGTAGAAACCTTCTCTAAAACACGATCCCAAGCATACAAGTTGATGAAAAGATTTTAGAGAATGTTTTCACACACATAAAATAAATTAATAAATACCTTACAATATGATTCCAAGATAAAAGAACAAACACCTTTAAAAGTTTAATCATAGCTGTGATCCTTAAATTAAGCACAGCAGGAAATGAAAGTTATAGACTTCAAAAGACATGGTTCCATCTTTTTTTAAGTTTCACTTGGAATATTTCTACTTAATTTTCAATAATTTGTATAACTGCAAAGACAGCATGAAGGTAATAGGAAGACTCTATAGGAAACCAGTAAGGCCAGTAGGTAGAGTAAATGTCTCACAAGTCAGATCAGTGGATAAAGCCACTCAATGCCAAGCTTCATGACTTCAATTAGATCCTGGAGACCCACATGTTGGAAATAGAGAACACACTCCCACAAGCTGTTCTCTGATCTTCACACACATGCTGTGGCATGTGTACTTGCATGGACACATGCACATTCACACAATCTTACACCAAAAAAAAAAAAACTAAACACATAAAAATACCTTCTCAATAATTCTAAAAGAACATAAATATGATAATACTTATTTACTAAATGAATGCTGAATAGTACGTTAGATATTTAGCAATGACATATAAAATTTTGTAATCCATTAATGAAGATTCCTTTAATATCTGTAATAATGTCAGTAAATGTTTGTGCATTTTATATATAGTATATAATGAAGATACGATGTGAATAAACTAAGATAAATGCCCTATGGAGCTTCCCTTCCATCTAAAGGTGATAAAAAGTAAGGTATATATGGGTAAGAAGATGATAATTATCAGAAAAAAATGAAATTTAGGAAAGGAGAGCTATTATAAAGGATAAAAGGAAGTTCCCAGGTATTAGTTATTGGCAGTTGTTACTAGGAAATGCAGTGTGAATGTGGATTTATGACACAATAATGTTTGTGAAGGAATGGTCCAGATAGAGGAAAGAGAAAGTGGAAAAAAAAAAGAGCCAATGGGAATATATAGATGAGAAAGATTGTAGGATCAAAGACAAGGACCTTACAAGTTGTACATCTGAAATTTTCTTTCATTTCATGGCTATGATAAAGAGAGAGGTGTTGTGATCAAAGTTTTCAAAGAGATCTTGTTTACTGAGCTAAGAATAGACACGAAGAAAAATAGAAATAGAGAAGAATGCTTTGTAGGCTAAGGGGACAAGAACGTACAATGGCAATAAGTGATGCCTTAAATATCTACTAAAATTTTAAGTAAAAAAATCTAAATATAATATGCAGAATCTGGGCCAATGTTTTATATGTGGGAAAATAGAGTATTACCTATCAGCTAAAAAAAAAAAAAGGAAGGAAAGAAAGGAAGGAAGTGAAAGACCCGGGGAGGGAAGTTCCTCACCCGACACTCAGGATATCACGGCCGCCCCAAAACTAACAAGAGACCGTCTTGGTGGGGTGGGGAGGGGGTTGATGTGGGGGGGGGGGAAGGGGGGAGGGGGGGGGCTCAGTGCGCTGAGGGGCGCCACTCGTATCCCATGCAGGGGTAGGAGTCGTGACCCTGATTTGGGGGAGAGTCCAATATTTTATGGGGAAGCACCATAGATTAAGGGGGTGGGGGAAATTACAGGTGGGAAGTACCAGCCCAGCCCATCGTTTACCACAACCCAAGGAGGAGGGGAAATACAGCTGGAATGTACCAGCACTGTTCCAGGCCTGCAGCTAGCTGGCAGAAGTCAGGAAAGGGAGGGGACTACCTTAGAAATTGACCAGACGACTTCTCCAGTTTGGGAAGTTACCTGACAAGTACAAGTTTTTGAGGGGCATGGGGGTTGTCATTCCCCAGCTTAAGAGGGTCTACAGTCTTTTTTTAATCTTTACTCATCCTTAGGAGGTTCAGGAGCTTTCTTTACGCCGGTCTCTAAGGCTAATTTAGTCAAGGTCTCTTTTAGAGTTTTATTTATCCTTTTTACCTGTCCTGAACTTTGGGGACGGTAGGCACAATGTAATTTTTATTTAATCCCCAGTTGAGTGGCCAGTCCCTGACTTACCTGGGCAACAAAAGCGGGTCCATTATCAGACCCAATTACCTTGGGTACTCCAAACCTCGGAAAAATCTTTTTAAGAATCTTCTTGGCCACTGAATTGGCAGTCTCAGTCCTTGTAGGGAAGGCCTCTACCCACCCTGAAAATGTATTTTCAACAACAAAGCTGCTTCCATCAGTGTACCAGTTCAGACTTCCTGGCCAGGGTCGGTCCTTTAGGTCGCTCCCGGGACCTGTTTCTTCTGCCAGGATATCAAGGCAGTGGTGGGCAGGAGCAGAGTCATCAGCCTCAGGCAGTAGGGTAGCAGGATTCAGGGTGGCGGGGGGGGGGGGTGAATATCACTCTCTCAGTCAATAATAGGCTTTGGTAGTGGGTCATTTTAGCATCCACCAGTCAGAGGGCTGCAGGATAATGTTCTCAAGGGCATGGGGTGCCGCCACTGTAATGTGCTGTCCCAAAGTCAGTTTATCAGCAGCATCTTTGACAAGTAAGGCCACAGTTGTAATAGCTTTCAGGCATGTGGGCCATCTGCTTGCAACAGGATCCAGTTTCTTAGATAAGCAGGCTACCTGTCTCTTTCAAGGTCCTAAAGTCTGAGTAAGAATGCCTCTGGCAACCCCTGTCCTTTCATTCGCATACAGAGTGAAAGGCTTGGTTAAATCCGGTAGGGCTAAAGCTGGTGCCATTAACAAGGCCTTTTTGACATCTTTAAAGGCCTTTTGATGTTCAGAGGTCCAGGTGAACCCTCCTCCCTCCTTGGTGAGGGGAAATAAGGGAGCTGCCAGTGTAGTGAAACCCGGAATCCATAGTCTACAAAAACCAGCAGTGCCCAGGAATTTTCTTACCTGGCGCGGGGTGGTCGGGACAGGAATCTAGGTGACAGTCTTTTTTCTGGCTTCTGTCAGTCATCGCTTTTTATCTCTCAGGGTGTATCCCAGATAGGTGACCTCAGTTTTACACAACTGAGCCTTCTTAGCAGAAGCCCCATACCCCAACTCACCAAGTTCCGTCAGCAGCCTCTTAGTTCCTTGGAGACATTTAGGTTTAGTTGATGTTGTCAAGAGTAAATCATCAACGTACTGTAACAACGTTAGCTGAGGATTTTTAGCTCTGAAGGAGGCCAGATCCCGATGAAGAGCCTCATCAAAGAGGGTAGGGGAATTTTTGAATCCTTGTGGCAATCTAGTCCAAGTTAACTGTCCCACCAGTCCAGTGTCAGGATCTCTCCATTTGAAGGCAAAGATGGGTTGGCTGTCAGGATGTAACTTCAAGCAGAAAAAAGCATTCTTTTGATCTAGAACAGTCTTAAATCTGGGACTGGCCTGTAATCATTAGTGCCTGGCTTCTTTACCAGTAACAGGGGGGTGTTCCATGGTGACTGGCAGGGAACCAAGATGTCCTGTCTGTGAATGTCGTCTCTGTTTTTTATTTTTATTTGGTCTAGGTCTTCTGTTGCCCAGGTTCCCTGTCTGTCTAGGCCCTGTTCTCTCTCTCTCTCTATCTCCTAAAACTGCGGCCAGCATCCTAGTCAAGTTTCTTTCTTGTTTGCAATCCCGCCTGTCCTCTCTCTCTCTCTTTTCTCTCTTTCCTGTTTCTCTTTCTCAGTCTCTCTCTTATGATACACTTTCTCTGCCTCTCTAACAAAATTTTTATAAAGGCCATAGCCACAGCCGCTCATTGTTCCCTCAGAGGTGGGTCAAAGGGAGTGTGCCACCTGTAGGCCTCCATCAACCTCTCAAGGAATATGCACAGAGGCTCAACAAGACCCTGAAGCACTCCTCTTACCTTGGCCAAATTGGTGGAGCGCCGAGCGCACCTCTGAGACCTGCCACTAGAGTCCGGCGGAAAAACTGTCAGCCCTACCTGCAGCCGTGTTGAAGTCCCAATCTGGTTGATCAAGGGGGAACTCAGCATTGATCTCATTCGGGAGGGTAGTGGGGGTCCCATTGTCTCCAGGACATTCTTTTGTGCCTTTAAGAGAATTCTGTCCCTCTCCTCTGTAGTAAAGAGAACCTGCAAAAGCTGCTGGCAATCATCCCAGGTGGGTTGGTGAGAAAACATCAGGGATTCCACCAAACCTGTAAGACTAGCAGGGTTTTCAGAGAAAGACGGGTGGTTAGTTTTTTAATTATATAAATCAGCCGAGGAGAAAGGCCAATATTGTAAGGGTTGGAAAGCTGGTGGGTCCACAGGGACCCAACCATTCAGAGGGGTAGAGCCACAGTGGAATCGGGTCCCTCTGGACTCAACCCTCTCTGGCTCCGAGTGCCAGTTGCTGGCCCTCCCCCCTCTGCTCCTTGTAGTTCCAGGCTCGGCCAGAGCCGGGGCTGGTGTGGGGACGCCTGGGGTGGCTGGGGGGAGGGGGGTGGCTGGGGGGAGGGGGGTGGCCTCGGCGGGCTCCTCCATCTCGGGATAGATCTTAGGCGGAGACGAAGGTGTTGTTTCCGAAGCTGGCTTTTGTTTTGATTTAGGCTCTGTGCCACCGAGAGCCAGGGCTCAGGAGCCTGGTTTTTTTTCTCTCACCCAAGGTTTTACCCATGGGGGTAGGTTCTGGACCAGGTCTTGCCAAACAGTAATGTATGGCTGTTGATCGGGATGAGACCCTGGTCTTTTCTTAAAGACAATAGTTTTTATCTCAAAAATAATGGTCCAGTCAAAAGTCCCTTTGGGTAGCCACCCAACGTCAAAAGTAGGCCACTCTGAAGCACAAAAAGTCTGTCACGGTCTCTTTTTAACATCAACTGTCAAATTATGAGTCCTAGTTCTAACTTCAGTCCAATGATCCAGTGTCAAACTTAGAGGAGTCGTTACAGTCTGTCCCATTGTCATAAGTAACATAAAACACAAACACAAGATACACAGAAAAACACTACGAAAAATCCTTCTCACTCTCAAATGCCAGCACCACATCAGAAAAACAGACAGCCGGGAAGTCTCTCGCGTCCCCTCTCCCAAGAGGACCACTGTATCCTCCCCGGCACCCAGACAAACAGACGGCCGGGAGGTCTCTAGCATCCCCTCTCTCAAGAGGACCACTGTATCCTCCCCGGCACCCAGACAAACAGACGGCCGGGAGGTCTCTCGCGTCCCCTCTCCCAAGAGGACCACTGTATCCTCCCCGGCACCCAGACAAACAGACGGCCGGGAGGTCTCTAGCATCCCCTCTCTCAAGAGGACCACTGTATCCTCCCCAGCACCCAGATGGGACCCTCCCAGGCGTCGCTGGGGTCCCTGTCCTCATGGGACATCTCCCAGGGCTACAGCCGCTGATCCCTTAGCACGTCTGCCCGATCACCCATCCGTCTCCTCACGAGACAGAAATGGCTGTCAAACCGAAAACAACCTTCGCGAAGCCAGAGAAACAGAAGGCCGGGAGGTCTCTCACGTCCCCTCTCTCAAGAGGACCACTGTATCCTCCCTGGCACCCAGATAAACAGACGGCTGGGAGGTCTCTCGCGTCCCCTCTCTCAAGAGAACCACTGTATCCTCCCCGGCACCCAGATGGGGCCCTCCCAGGCGTCCCTGGGGTCCCTGTCCTCCTGGGACATCTCCCAGGGCTATAGCCGCTGATCCCTTAGCACGTCTGCCCGATCACCCATCCGTCTCCTCACGAGACAGAAACGGCTGCCAAACCGAAAACAACCTTCGCGAAGCCAACTTTTAACGCAAACCATATAACAGAACCAGACAACAGAGACAAACCCAGGACACAGAGATAGAAATCTCACAAACCAGACAACTTTTAACTTTTGCGCAAACCATATAACAGGACCAGACAACAGAGACAAACCCAGGACACAGAGACAGAAATCTCACAAACCAGACAACAGAAATAGGCCCAAGACACAGAAATCTCACCTCCAAGTGGGTTCTTGTGGAGATTGGGATGGCTGCAAATTCCCGGCCAACGCACCAAATGAAAGACCCGGGGGAGGGAAGTTCCTCACCCGACACTCAGGATATCATGGCCGCCCCAAAACTCACAAGAGACCATCTTGATGCAATCACAAGTGGTTTATTTCGGGGGGGAAAAAGGAGAAGGGGGGGCTCAGTGCACTGAGGGGCGCCACTTGTATCCCATGCAGGGGTAGGAGTCGTGACCCTGATTTGGGGGAGAGTCCAATATTTTATGGGGGAGCACCATAGATTAAGGGGGTGGGGGAAATTACAGGTGGGAAGTACCAGCCCAGCCCATCATTTACCACAACCCAAAGGGGAGGGGAAATACAGCTGGAATGTACCAGCCCAGCCCATTAGTCAATCAGCGGGAAACATCCTACATCTGTTTGTCTCAGGAATGAATCTAATCTTGTTTTGTTATCTACTTTGTGGTCAGCCAGTTCCTGAAGCCCTGGGGGGGCCGTGGCCCAATTGACCTTCATTCTTGGTTTCAACCTGTTTATGGTCAGCTAAGTTCCGGGAATCACCTGGCGGCTGGCCTGCCTCTACTGCCGACTTAGGGGGTCTTTTAATAATTTTCATTTCCTTCAGAAGGAAGGAAGGAAGGAAGGAAGGAAGGAAGGAAGGAAGGAAGGAAGAAAGAAAGAAAGAAAGAAAGAAAGAAAGAAAGAAAGAAAGAAAGAAAGAAAAGAATATGCAGGCTTACAGGATTTTAGCAGTTGACTGTGATTGTTAAGTAATCCCATTCTCAATGTACTTGGAATGTTAGGAATTTTATATTGATAGGGTGGATGTAGGGTGTGGAAAGGAGTCAAAGAAGACTCTAGGTTGTTTTTATTTTCTTTGAAACATGGGACATCAATCAATATACCCAAAAGAACAGGAACATGGACTTGAATACCTATTAGTGGGACACTTAACCCTAGTGGAAATGCCATCTATGCCTCCTGTGCAAGAGGAAACTCTTAGACCTCATGTGATTAATGAACTGAGGGGGGCTGATACACGGAGGCACCCCACACCAGAGAGATTGATGGGTGGGAGAAGGGGTAGAGGGTGGGAGGGTGGGACCAGGAGGGGATGGAGGGAGGGGCAGTAATGGAGACGTAACTTGAAGTAATAAATAAATGTTTAAAAAATAAAATAAAACAAATTGACATGACAAAACAAAAACATGGGACATCAAGGAAATGGAGTTGCCATGTAAAGAGACCAAGTGCACTGAAGGTCAGTCACCTTTAGGAGCAAATGGGAGAATAGGAGTTTGGACTATAGATGTCAAGCTGCAACAGCTTTCACACAGCTGGTTGCTGATGCTGAAGGAGAAGGCAGACTGAGAAATATAAGCTTTATTGTTGCCAGAAATAAGAGTTTTTAAAGCCACGCATGGGATGCTATCACTAAGGCATTCCAATAAAGGGTAAAAGGGAGAGCCCTAGGACATAACACTGAGGGACAGAAAACAAAGAAGAAACATGCTATGAACCAAAAAGAGGGTTGATGATACAAGAGGAGAGGGAAAGCAGGGAATGGGCCTTGAAAACCAGCTGAGGAAAATGTTTCAAGGAGACACCTGTTATGAAATGTTGATATACAAGTGAGATCATTGGATAGATCACTGTCCATCACTGGTGACCTACAAAACCAGTTTCAGTGAAACTGTAGAATGAGGTGTCCATTCAGTGAAAATGAGGAATAAAGTGAGTCTGAAAAAATAATTTCAAAGTAAATTTGTTACAGAGTATCAGAGAAGTGTGGGAATATGGGAAATACCAGTAGTAGCAGTGAGCCCAAGAAAAGCAGTGTTGTTATAGCAGAGAAAAAATGATGACATGTTCTTCTCTGTAAGGATAGACCCAGTTGGAAACAGTATCAAATGGGCTAGTAAGAAATACTTCACATGTTTGAGGAATAGTATACCTATTTATAAGAGTAACCTGAGCCACTATATCACCAGGAAGGAGGAAATATTTTTATAATGCCAAACTGAGAACACAAATAGCTTGAAGTTGTCTCATCATTTCTATTCATTGTATCTATTCAAATACTTATTATTGTGAACAACAATTTTGGAGAAAAAAATCTCAAGTTTTTTTTTTGTTTTTTGTTTTTTGTTTTTTTTTTTTTTTGTCATCATCAGTTACACTTGAAAAATATATCCAAATCCTTCTCAAGTATTTGATATATTCATCTAGGTCCATTTGGTAGGGGTTATTCCTGGGATCTTCTCTAAGCTTTAGTTCCTGAAAAGAAGAATTGTGTCTCAATGATTTAGGCAGGAGATAACTTGCAAAGCTGAATTACAGTTGAGGGTAAAAATGAAGACAACCTGATGTTCTGTGAACTGCTTGGTCCTGGATTTATCATCAAAAGTCCTCAGGTTTCTTTGGCTTTAATTCAACCCAATTTTATTGATGTTTTTAGCAGTTTTCATGGAATGATAATGAGAGGTGCTTCATGAAGTCTTGGTAGAGATTTTTGTCTCAAATAGTCATCCCCATTCTGAGGGTTTGGTGACCGAATAAAGGCAGAAGTCCTCTCAGGAGGCTGCAGTGTGGCAGAAGTCTCTGGATCTGTGGCAGTGTTCATCTTATAAAGGCAGTATATAAGTTGACTTTAAACATGTTCGTGATATATAAATGCCTTTGACTTCTTTTTCATTCTCTATGCCTAACTCTCCCAAATTTAACTGTAAGGTTTGATTCAAGGGCTCAGTAGAAAATGGGATTACTAGGGGGACATTCCTGCAGCCTATGGGTAGAAGGTAATTCTTGTTTATATCATCTGGGTCCAGAGATGCCAGAGCACAAAGACAACACCTCTATGGGGAAGGTAGTCCTGGGTGCATGTGGCATGTTTTCCTTTTTGGTTTCTATTTTTTTTTTTATATTTTCTTGAACTCTTCCAGATTGTTGATCCACACTTGCATATTGTGTTCTTGTTTGTGCATTTATTTTTACCCTTCTCAATTATTCTCTTACCAAAAACAAATAAATCAATAAGTAGAAAATCATATACCACATATTCGTACACATCTTGCATGTAAAATCTATTTACTTCATGGAGACTCTCAGCATATGTTCCTATTAAAGGAGCATGGGAATGGTGTATCCTACTATATTTCATGATGAACCACCATTCCTTGGAAAGACCAATCAAGAAAATTTACCAGATAGTTAACATAAGGGGGCTATAAATCTAGGACTTGTATAAATATTATCCTATAAAAGAAATTACTTGAAAATCAAAAGAAAAATCTATTTGTTGACATTCACAGTACCTAGCTCTCAGTCTTATGCCCTTATTAATTTTGTACTGATTCAATATTGGGAAATAAATGAAACTGTGTAATAATTCTTAAGGACTACAGATCAAAACTTGTTGAAAATCATTATTAAGTCTAATAAATTATATCTCTATTATGTTAGCCTTTTCTCAAAACCAATTTCATAAAGGAAAAGAAAGCTGGAAATCCACAATATGATTTTTTTCCCCTATTAGGAAAACTTCATTGAACAGGTTGGCCGCATAGAGAAACCACGGGTGCCAGCTCACTTATGTTGAATCCAAACAATGCAAAATTATTTTATGAGATAGAAATATTTGCTAATGTAGTTCCACAGACCATATTGGCTTCCCAATTTCAATTGAGGTAATTATGTCATCCTTTGCCAAATATTTGAAATCTGCTCTAGAATTATAAAATCCTGATTAATTGAAGGTTTAAAATGTTAGTCAACCCCCCTTTTTTTCATTTACAACATCATTATCATTATTTTAATGGCTAGTGGGCTCTCCAAATTTAGATATCCCTGAACAAAATCCATGACAATTAAATGGAAGCCTTAAATGAGTTGACTAATCATATCATTTTATCTGTGTAAAGTTATTTTTCTGTTAAATACAAAGTGTCTGACTCTCTAAAGAAGAGATCATACAACAGGAAGGAACCTTGATTCATTCATTTGAATGAACACTGTATTGTTAATTTGTTAAATATTAATCTGTTTAAATATATGTCCCCAGATGTATTGTGAGTTTCTAGAGAACAGAACCTATTCAAGTCATAATCCCAGTAACTAGGACAATGACAACACCCACAAGTCATTTGATAAGTATTTACATGTTAAATTTTTAGCTTCTTGACAAAAAAAGAAAAAAATCTATCCTTCTCTTAATTTTATTTCAACAAAATAGAATATAAAATTCCTTTGTCCTCTCAGCAGAACACTTTACCCTACTGGAACTGCCATGTAGGCCCCCAGTGCAAGAGGAAGCTCTTAGCCCTCATGTGATTGATGAACTGAGGGGAGCTGATATGTAGGGTACTCCACACTGGAAGAGTAGGATAGGTGGGAGAAGGGGGAGAGGGTGGGAAGGTCAGAACAGGAGGGGTGATGGGAGGTCTCTGTGATGGAGACATATCTTGAATTAATAAATAAACATATAAAACAATTCCTTTGCCAATGAAGTCTGGAGAATCCTCTAGCAGGAAATTTATTTCTAGTAACACAGTTTCCAGTGGCCACAGTGAGAGGTTGTCTAACTTCAGTACCACCTCACACCCTTCAACCAAACTGGAACATGTTAACTGTTAAGTTTGTTAGACTTGAGACTTGAAAGCTCCTGAATACAGAGCTTTAGAACTGGAAGAGGCTCTAAGATTTTTCTACTTTATGCTGGACTCTAAAGAAACTTCTGTGTGGTTGAAAATTGGTGTCGTATAGTACTTTTGATGCAATCATTGTTTACTTCTTTTTCATTACTCTAAGAAGTTAGAATTATATTCATTTTATCTTAGTATTAACCAAAGAACATTTTCATAATTGTATAGTATGTAATTTTTAAAAATATTTCATCACTTAGAGCAAGGTAGAAAGTTGCCCAAGTACTGACAATAGACATTTTTTTTTCAATAATTTACATATTTATTCACTTTACGGACTGTTTGCAGCCCCCTCCCTCTTCTCCTACTAGATCCATTTTCACATCCTCCTCTCCCTTCTTTCCTCTTCTCTTCAGAGAATGGGACCCCCCCCCCCCCATGGGTACCAACCCACCTGCCATATCTAGTCACAGCAGGACTAAGCCATCTTCTCCTACTAAGGCCAGATAAGGCAACTCAGCTGAGGGAAGGGATCCAAAGGCTGGCAACAGAGTCAGAGACATTACTTTTTTATTGGCATGCAAGAAGTTACTAAAATATATCAGCTTAAAAATACATTACTCCTCCCAGATATACACACACACACACAAACACACACACACAGGTCAGTGATCTGCTCACAATCTGCTCAGGACCTCTGATAAGACCCACAGTCAACTGAGTCTTATTGCCTTCTGGAAGAGAGTATATTTCCACTGAAGTAAATAGTTGCTACAAGAATTCAGCTCTAATTCATAGACTCATGATGAGGACTATCATTCTGTTTCAATGTTTGCTGCTGGACAGACCCTTTGTCAGCTGTTTGCATTTGACAATCTCATAACATAGTATCTCCATAAAACCAGAATTATTCTCTCAGGAATGCCCTAGACCCAAGATTTTTAAAGATCTATTTATTTTTATTTTATGAATGTGGATATTTTTTCTGTGTGTGTCTGTCTGGCACAGTCTGATGCAGTGCCATCGGAGTCCATAAGAAGGTATTTGAACCTCTAAAGCTAGAATTATAAATGATTGTTAGTGGGCCTGTGGGTGTTTGGAGCTGAAGCCAGATCCTCTGCGACAGCTTCAAGGGCTCTCATCTGCTGGGCTGACTCTTCTAACATCCCCATTTTAAAGGATGTTTTCCAGATTAAATTGAACCCACCTATGATGATCTTCTTTCTGATTCATTCAAAATCATGATTTGGGACCTTCATTAAATCCACAAAATTCCTTTATTACTTCCACACAACATAATAAAATCACTTGTGTCAAGTACTTTTGTAAATGTAGTTAATTTTCCTTCTCCTTCTCTTTTTCTTCTACTCATCTTCATTCCATCACCCTCTTCTTGATTCATTTGCTTTCATCTACTAACACCAAATGTAGTTATTTTATATACAACTCTCAAGATCAAGAGACTCAGTCATAATTGTGAGATGCTGGACTGGGGTTTGCAATCTTACTACAAGGCAGCATTGAGGAAACACTGTTACAGACTATGTGTTTCTACACTAATAATGAGCTAGGATGTGCTTTTTACATGGATGACTCTCTAGAAAAGAAGTCAACATATATGCTTAACTAATCTTGATGATGTGATGAAAACTAGGCATCTGTAAGACATTTTTCAGTTATGGATGTTTTGAAGATATGCAATAATGTGAAATAAAAGTTTATAGTTCAAGTTCTCCTCTTTGTTCCATAAAAAAAAAAATCCCCACTTCAAGAAAATGTGTTAAAGTGAATTTTCCCAAGTATTTGTCTAACAGATTTTCACAGCTTAAGAAAATAAAAATAAAATGAGTAACAGAGTGAAATGTAGAGACATTTCTTTCTCATCAGATATTTAATAGTCATTTTATTCATAAGCATTCTGGTGTTGGAATTAAAGAGAAGCTTCTTCAAATATGCCTCTTTTAAGATTAAAAAAAAAGGACCATACAAACTAAATGCACTGAGTGGTCCAAAAGAGGAAGTGCAACTCAGAGAAGTCCAGATCATGCTGCTCCACAAACTCATATGGATTTGAGTAAGTGATGAGATTTTTAGAGTCTGCTTAATTTGTGTGTAGATTAGTAACACAATAAACCTTTATCCTCAGACTACTGCAGCCAAGGAGTAGGACTTAATGACTGAAATGCAGATGCATAAGTCAGAGAAGACTCTACAGTTCTGGATTTACCAATGTCTCTTCATATACAGTTCTCACTTGAATTTCTTTGAATGTAAATTTATACTTTAAGAATAAAACAATTTAACTATAAAGGCAGTAATATTTAAATGGATCTACTGTTAGGATTAAGTGATTAAAATATAATTAAAATACAAATATACTTACAATAACCTAGATCTTAAAAGAATCCCTAATTAAAGCTTGAGTAGGGTCATTTTCTGGACATGTGTGAGAAGTCAGTGAGGGAAAGATTTTCGCACTATTTCAGCAACACTTTCAATCTCAAATCTAAATGTATGTAACCAGAAAGATCAGAGGATGAATAGTTAGCTCCCTTTCTGAAAACTAAAATTAATCTAAAGTTATTTCATACATTTGGACTTTGAAAATATTATTGATTTCACTAGTATTTATATTATTATTCTGTATTCAGTATGGATCTTATGATATACTATAAAGAGTAAATGGCATGAAATAATTTTCCACTGAAATATCTTTATTTATTTCTAAATTTGGTGATTTATTTCTTCTTCTGTAATTTCACCCTCATGCATATGATGAGGAAGAAAATCTAAAATATTTTCTTTACCACAAAGTTCTGTATAAGAAAAGATTTTGTTATTAAACAAGAATCCATCTTTTGTTGAAAATGTTATGCAACATATCCTTTAGAAGACCCATTCTGATAATAATTGTCCTGATTACCTGGAAACCTAAAAGGTGACATGTTAGTTAATTCCTGGGCCTCAATGGGAAGAAAGTAAATTTTGAGTCTTCATGCTTTAACTGGAGGGAAAAGTACCTTCTATGTCACACTAGTTGGTTGGTTCGCTGAAGAGATGTCACCAACAGCCTTCATGTAAATACTTCCTTGAACTGAAATTACCACCAAAGAATACTCAAAATTTCTGGTCTCTTACACACAGATTTTAAATGAAGACAAAACTCAGGCTAAGTTCTCCACATCTGTCATTATTAATAAGGAAGCATGGAAGCATTTAGAGAGCATTCCCTGCATGTTAACTATGTTATTGTGGTAAACCAACCAACACTATTTTAGAAGCAGAATTGGATAGAGTTAATCTAATGCTTAGCACGACCAATCAGAATATTGTGGCACCTAACAGGATTGGAAGCACAGGCAAAATGGTATACTGAAAATTGAAGAATAAAAGACTTTCCGTAAATTCACTATGTTACACAAGCAGGGTGTGAGCCTCACGTAGATCAACAAAGTGCAAGTAACTTTCCCCATACTTAATAGATATACTCATTCCACATATTAGCTTGTCTATAAGTGTACCACAGGGGGGGAAAAAAACTCTTATAAGGTCTGTTTGCCAAGTCTCTGGAGTTGATTAGAGATAATAATATATAAGATTCTTATAGTCATCTTTTGATGAAATGTCATACCCCCTTATTTGTACAGAATAACCTCTATTGGCAAAACTAACTGTCCTTTGAGTGACCTGAAAATATACTGTAGCTTATGTTTTACAACATGGTTTCAGCTTTCTGATACTCAGTAGTAGTTCTCTAACACTGACCTTCCCAGTTAAAAGTGAGTCTCCCATCTGCTGCCAATCAGTAGCCTCCTATTTGGTTTCTCATCAGTGCCCTTAGTCCCAAAAGGCTATCCTCCATACCACAGGTAAACAATTCCAACTCCTTTTAGTAGAAATATAGAGTTTCTTGGAGCCATGGGCAGATCTGGCCATCACCATATCTGAAATACCACAATTTAACCACATAATAGGAGAAAAATGAACATCATCACGGAATCCTGGAATGATTATAAACCACTCCATCTTATTGTCTAACATCTCCTTGCCACAGCATTCCAACCTCAGAAGCTTCCTTAGAGAGCCTTCAGTCAAGTCAGGCATTCTTCCATCCCAGAGCTGTGAATCCTGAAGTTTCCCATGGCCTGTAATTCCTGTTTCGAGATGGAGGCTTGATTTATTCCTCCCCTCCTTTAGGAATCTGTGCTTTTGGCATTGTATTCACTTCTGTAACAAACTGCCATGAACTTGGTGGTGTAACACAATTGAATTTCATTCTTTCCTTGTTCTGGAGACATGTGTGTTTCACTGAGCTCAAATAAAGCTGTTGGCAAGGCGCAAATCCCTCTACGGGGCAAATGGTGGTCTACTATGTTCCTTGACTTTTCTATTTTCTAGTTGAAACTAGACTACCAGCCATATCATAACAGCCTTTGTCTCTATAATCATATTGTCTCTTCTACTCCATGCCTCTACTATAAAGGCTTTTATATGCTACAGCATCCATGCAGACTATACAGGACAAGCTCCCCAGACATAGATTCTTAATTGGATTAGCAAAGGCTATTCACTTACAATTGGAATTTAGCCATATAGTACAGGATAACTATCCTACAACCAACACACCAAAAGGATCAGGAACATAGGCTTTGTTACCTATTAATGGGACAGTTTGCCCTAGGGGTGCTACCATGTGGGCCCCGGTGCAAGAGGAAGCTCTTAGCCCTCATATAACTAACTGTTGAACTAAGAGGGGCTAATATGTGGGAACAATCCACAATGGAAGAGTGGGATGGGTGAGAGAGGGAAGAAAGGGTGGGAGCGTGGAACCAGGTGGGGTGGAAAGAGGGCACTAAGATGGAAATGTAACTTGAAGTAATAAATAAACATAAAAAATGACATTTACATGAACCTGACAAAACTCTTTTAGAAGAGAAATCCTCCCTTCCTTTCCAGAGCGCTTCTTCCCTCCCTTCTCTTTTGTTCCTTCCATGACTCTTAGGTCTTGCTGGCCCTCTATTTTACTTCTTAACTCAGAGACTGAGAATCATGAAGATAGAGTTATCATCTTTGTTTCCTTTCTTTCTTTCTTGTCATTGTCAGGCACATGCAGACCTTTAGTAATTATTTTGAATGAATATATAACGAATAAATTGTATGAATGTATAAATAAAATGGAGATGTTTACTTATTTTCATTTAAGTGGATATGGAGAGCAGGTGACCAGTCCCTTCTACTGTAAAGGATATCATGTTAAGGATTAGAGTAAATGACTTATCCTGGATGGTCTGTGTAGGCCTAAATGAGTAACCTGTAGCATGGCAGAGCAAAGCAGAGTGAGACAAAGAAAGACACAAGAAAAGGAGGTGGTGTGACCATGGAGACAGAAGTAGAAGTTAGAGTGGGTTCTACCAGTGTTTTATTTTAAATTATTTATTGTATTTTATATTATTATGTTATTATAGAAAATAAAAATTACAAATATTCATTTATTATTAATTATTAATATTTATAAATAATTATTGTTAATTGTTAATATCATTCCCTTTAAATTCTACCTTGAATAATTGTTTAGATTTTTGTTATGAGTCAGGAGGAGGAGATCTTAGGGAGTCTTGGGAAAGAAAGGGTGATGGAATATATATGGCAAAAGACCTTAATATGGCACAAACTGGTGCAAGAAAGGAATGAACCAGATGTGAATAAGGACATGGGAGAATACAGTGGGAGTGGGAACCAATGGAACAAAATATAATAGTAAGATGTAAATTAAAAAATTATATATTTTTAGATATAAAAAAGAAAGAAGTCTAAAGTCTCATTTCCTGTGTTTCAATTCTTCCTCTAATCCTGAGGATCTTGAAGGCCTTTGCTCAACATTTTCATTTGGACTTTCTTATCTAAAATAGCAAGAAAGTAAAGATTGCCCGAAGATGAGTTTGAAATTTTAAAAGAATAAATTACAAAGTACTTAGATACGTGCTTAGTGTGTACTAAATACTGAGCAATTTGGGACATAGTCTATTATTAAATTAGAAAAAAAGAACTCACTAGCAATATCAGTTCCCAGTGTTTTAACAATAAGACTGATAATATTTAAAAATTACAAGAATATCCTGTTCCCAAGGGAGGAGTCAGTGCACTGTGTCCTGTTTGTGTTAAGCAACAATTATGTCAGCTATGTGGAGGGCAACATGATATCTTTTTTCAAAGTACAGTTTGTGAAATAACTTCCTTGAATATTTGAATTCTAGAGACTTAACAAAGCATCTAAGAAGAAGCAAGAACCTAAATAGCAGAAAGCTCCCAGAAGTAAACAACTCTTCAGAACTCTTCTCAAGGACTGCCAATTTAGAAGTGGCATAATACCAGAAAGTAGCAGCTAAGAGGAGAGGTGAAGGTTTGGAAGTCTGATGGGATTCAAAAGAAAAAGTTTGTCTGTAACAAATAAGAAAATAACTCTTAATGTCATAATCTAGAAGCAATAAATGACAGGCTAGTTCACAAACCTGCCACACTGTTCACAAAGACACTGCTCAGATTCTTCTCTGTGTGTTTGATTAAAATTGTTCATCTAAAACATGTTTTAATGAAAAAGAAAAAAGGAAAAATCTTACAATTTAAAAAGAAACGAACAGCACAATTTCAAAACTTGGCAAGTTGTTTGGCTAGACAACTAGTCCAAAAACAGATATACGAATGATTAATCAGTTGGACATCTCTAACTAGCAATCATGGAAATGGAAAAGGAGGTAACCTGAATCACTTGATGTCCATAATGATTTCCAATCATAGATGTTGGAAAAAGATGTTGTATAAGAAGTGATGGTATAGATATGAGGAAAACTGACCTGTCTTTGTTAATGTTACACATGTAAAATGATGCAGTTGCTGTGGAAAACTGATGATCCCTCATAAGAATTAATCAATTAAATTCTATATGACTCAGCATAGGTATATATACAGAAGTGTTATTCAGAATAGCCAAAAGTTGCTAACAGTTCAACTGCCCATCAATGAATGAATAAATAAACAAAATAGGACATATAACTGCTTCTAGAAGCAATGCAAATGTGGGTGCTGTATCACATGTGCATCAGTAGGTGGCAGAGAGGAGAGAAGCTATATCTACATTCAGTGTTCTGAACTATGATAATATTAATGAATAGTAGCCTAATATTCCCTGAGAAAAGCAAGTCTGATACCACCACCAGTTCGGTGCCAGGGGGCCTGGACAAGGAGCTAGCCTGTGATGCTTCCAGTCTAGCACCAGACAAACACCAGATGGACTCGCAGAACAGGAAGCAAGCCAGAAACTAGAAGAACTCTGACTGGCACCTGGGATCCTAGGCCAATGGCCATTTGGGAGAGCTGGGCAAGGAGTGAGCTCAAGACAACCACCAGACTGGTACCATGATGCCTAGACAGGGAGCTAACCTGAGATGAACACCAGTCTGGAGCCACACAGCCTTGGGGTTCAGATCATGCTAGAGATGAGCACTCCTGAGACCACTCCTGAGATAAGCCCAGACACTAAGAGACCCCAGGTAACTCTAAGAGGAGCAAGAAAGTGATGAAGAAATGGAAGAGAAAGAGAAACAGAGGGATGTGGGCACAATGAAAAGATGAAGAAGAGGAGAAATGAAGATAGTAAGGAACAATATGAAGTGAGTAGCCAGTAATACTACCTAGGACCATGGTGGGGTCCTGGCCTCTGCAGCCAACAGCAGCCATACTTGGGTCCATGGCCTTGAAGCTGCAGGGGTCTGTTATCCCCAAAAGCCACGTGGTGATCCTTGGTCTGGGCTGCCACATGTAGACATGTTGATGTCTGAGAGCTGTGCAGAACTGGCCCACTCTAGCCCCACCTGGGCATTTTAGGATAACTGGCTCTATAGGCATAAGGACAGGAGGGCTAACCCTGACCCTAGCCAGCTGCAGTACTCAAGAGAGCAAGCAGGCGTTGCACCTTGCCAAGGCAGTACACCACAGCTGGTCCTATATTTGGGGTTGTAGCTTGAGAGAGTTGACCCTACCATTCTTCTCCTTGTGGTGGGATGGACTAAGGAGAGATACCCTCCTCTTTGTAGAAAAAAAATAGCTAATTAAATTGTTTAACCAGTATTTATATTATCTTTAATTGGTTGGCAGTGTTAATCCTTAACCCACCATTATAAATGAATACACACAGACACCAGATGGATTTTAACATGCCTAGGCCTGAGTTGTACAATCCTAGCCCATCTAAGCTAGCTCATAATTCTATTACCCAAATATGACCCCATAGATGCATACATCCCTTTGGACTATTATTCTCTATGCTATGCTGAGGTTCCAGGCCATCCATGTGGAAGGATCTTCTTTAATCTACCCCATGGCATGTCCTCCTTCTTTGCTCCTGGCTTCTTCTATGAGCTTCTTCTTCCCAAGATGCTCTCTCTATTTCTCTCTCTCTCTCTCTCTCTCTCTCTCTCAAAAAGCCTGTGCACCTTAGTCCCACCTATCTCTATCTTTGCCCAATCTCCAGGCGTCAGCATTTATTTAACCATTCAGAGACAATTAAGTACAGGCAGCAAACAGGACCAATCAATATTTAGAATGCTTAACACCATCCCATCATCTTTCCCTTGCTCCTCATCACCCATAGCAGGTGGGAGACCTGGCACTGGGGTCACAATGGCTGGAGAGCTGCCCTTGCCCTTCAAATGCTGTAGCACTCATGAGAGTAGGTTCTGTATCTCACCTGAGTAGCACAGCAGAGTTGGCCGTGGATGTTGGGGCTATCGGTGAACTGTCCCCAAGAGTGTGAGCCTGGGAGGGAGATCCCTGACCTTTATCTGCTTTATGCTGGTGTTGGTAGGGAGAGATCCCTGCCCCTCCCTTTTGCCCTCACAACTAGTGGTGGACAGAAGAACTGGCCCCAATGGGGTCAGAATAGCAGGAGAGCTGTCCCTGGCCCTCACAGGCTGCAGCACTCAGGAGAGCAGACCCTGAATCTTTGCAGCACAGTGGAACTGGCCCTGGATGTGGGGGTTGCAGACCCAGAACCAGGGCTTTGAATTGGCCTACCTCAACATATACCCCATGGATTTATTTCTGGAGTACATGAAGAGGACAGTTCTACAAACCCAAAACTGCAGAATCTCTGTGACTCAGGACAACAACAGGATATCTAAGAGGCATCTCAGTGAGGTTCCAGTATTGACAGGGTAGCAGAAGGCAGAGGCCTCTTACCAGATCAAGGAGTAATTATAATGAATATTTGCAAGCAAAAAATGTGGACAAAAGAGAATATTGTGGGACACACTGTTACACACTACAACCTCCACAATGAGATTTTTTTTTCCTGTTGAGAGAGGTGCAAGGATGGAGGGTTGGTCTGAGGGGAGGTGGGAGATGAATAGGATCAGGGTGCATGATGCGAAATTCACACACACACACACACACACACACACACACACACAGCAATAAGAAGATTGTTTTTAAATGGGATATATATCCCTTGAGCGCTTATTCAGCCATAAAAAGAAATGAAGTTCTGGTTATATAATATAGAAAATCTAGAAGATGTCATGCTCATTGAAATAAGCACACAAATGTTTTGTTTTGTTTTGTTTTCCAGTTGTATGAAGTAACTGAGGATAGGTAAATTCAGAGAATAATACAGATTAACAGTTATCTGTTGCTATGGGAAAAGGGAATTGAAAATGAATAGGCATAAAGTTTTACTTTGAGTGATGAATACATTTTAAAAATAGAAAATAACATAGATGTACAACATTTTGTATGCAAATCAGCATCTTTCAATTGTATATTAGTGACACTGAAATGAATTGGCCCCATAGTTTTCTTCATTCTTCTTACACACCATACCTTAAGTATATTCGGCACTTAACAAAATGCATTAAGTAATTGTTTTAGATCTTACCCCTTCCTAAAGTCCATCCTTCCCTTGTTCATCACCATTCTTTCTCTTGTCTTTTAATTCTAAGGTTTAATAGATAAAAGTTGCTCTTGGCTGATAAAATAATTCTAAGGAAATTTCTAACATCACATGAATGGTTCATGAGAGAGCAAGCCTGATTTAAATAGATATATTATTGGATAGTTTATAATTAATGACAAAAATCTCAATCCGGAGATCTTCATGAAGGTGGTGGAGGAAAAGGTCATAAAATTGAGTAAAACTCCAAATAAAAATATTTGCTTTGAAGTACAACTGCTGAGCTATTTCATACCCAGACAGGCCCACTTTTTCATAGAGCCCAATGCATAGGAAAGATCCCACTCACGGTCTCAAGAGATCCCAGCCACATGAGTCCACAGTATCATTTGTTACAAATGATTCATCTCTACTTTACCAAGTAACATTTACGAGTGACCATTTGTTAGCTAATTATATTTACCCAAAGGGAGAATGCATTCCCCATCTCTACATGACAGGATCTGGCTTTAAAAGTAAAAGCGGCTAGGCCAAGATGGCGGCGACCTACACTGATGCATTTTGAACGCGGGGGGAAAAAAGAGCCATATAAAACACAGAGTTATTGGGCACTCTGCAAAAACCGGAGGGGCTAGACCCCCCTGCCCCTCGGGAACACTCACAGCTCCCAAGGGACTGTTAAAAGTCCCAGGGCAAGGCTCTCACCCATCTCTCACAGACACGGAGGCCACTAAACCCGGGATTCGGGAACTCCCATTTGGAGAGGCACCTGGTAAGATCGATCCCAACTTACAGCAGGCAGAATCAGGGTCCACTTGGCCATAGATCACTGTCCTATTGGGCTCCCCACACATCAGGTTGAACTTATACCCACTTAAAAAACTTTGCGAGATAGTGGAAGGCTTAGCAAGGAACAAACAGGGGGCTCAGCAGGTGGTCCGCAGCTGCTCGTGAAGCAGAGGGCAGGAGGTTCCGAGAGAGCGGGAAGCTGGGAACACAAAAGCAGGCAGGAGGGGCCGAATCCCGCACCCTCACGGTAGCGCAGCTGGGAAGGGAGCACGGCTGGAAGGGCCAAATCCCCGCGAGTCCACGGCAGGTCATCTGGGGAGAGAGACAGGCGTGGGCGGGGCCAGGGATCCATGCACCCAAGGGTGAGCTGCTGGGACGAGAGGTCCACTCAGGCAGCCGGAGAATCCGGGGCTTGGGGTACCCACGGGACCCATGGCAGCGCAGACAGGAAGGGAATCAGGCACAGAGTCCAGCCCTGTGTCGAGAAGCCTAGAGAGAAACCAGAAATTGGGACCATAGCTGTATCCTGGAAAATCCAGACATATTAGGTGTGGAGCCAGACCCTGTCAGCCTCCGTGACGACAAACAAAGCCCACAGAATCTATGCCTGGGCAAACAGGCCCATACCATCAGAACCATTACAGGCTGATAACTCAGAGTGCAACATAGGGAAGTCTGAATTGGGAGCAGTGAAACAATCCTGGTCCATTACTCACAACCTGGGAATAGGCTGCACCAGCTCACAGTGCCTCTGGCGATTACAACCACAGTGACCTTGAAATCCCCCTGTAAGCAACGACAGAAGAGTAACTATTCCCCTGCACCAAATCATCCACTGTGGTTCCAAGCACAGAAAACAGACAGCTAAATGCATCCAATGGCGAAAGGTCAAAAAAAAAAATAGAAATCAAGGAATTATGACTCCAACAAAGCAGAACCATCCTAGCTCATCCAATTCGGATGACCACACACCAACAGAAACACATGAAAATATTGACAATTCTGCATTATGGAAAGTGATAGAGTCCCTGCAAGAAGAATTTAAATCTATGAAGGAATTCAAAGAAGCCACAATTCTACAAATCAAAACAAGGAACAACACCATTAAAGAGCTCCAAGCCAAGGTGACAGAGCTTGTACAGGAAAAGGAAAAGCCATGAAAGATTTTCATACAAAAACAAGCAAGCTGGAGAAGGAAATGTACAAAACGAACAAAACCATACAAGACATGAAAATAGAAATAGAAACAATAAAGAAAACACAGTCAGAGTTAAAAGAGGAAGTGGAGAACCAAGGGAAGAGAACAGGAACTACGGATGTGAGTATCAACAATAGGATGCAAGAGATGGAAGACAGGATCTCAGGCATGGAAGACTCAGTGGAAGAAACCAGTACAACATCCAAAGAAAATGAGAAGGCTAAAAAATCTCTCACACACAACATCCGAGAAATCAAGGACTCAATGAAAAGACGGAACCTAAGAATTATAGGTATAGAGGAAAGAGAAGACTCTCGACTCCAAGGTCCAGGAAATATCTTCAACAAAATCATAGAGGAAAACTTCCCCAACCTGAAAAAAGAGATGCCAATAAAAATCCAAGAGGCTTACAGAACACCAAACAGATTAGACCAGAAAAGAAACTCCTCTTGCCACATAATAATTGAAACCCCAAATGTACAGAACAAAGAAAGAATATTAAAAGCTGTAAGAGAAAAAGGTCAAGTCACATACAATGGCAGACCCATCAGAATTACACCTGACTTCTCCCCAGAAACGTTAAAAGCTAGAAGGCCCTGGTCAGATATACTACAAGTCCTAAGAGATCATAGATGTCCAACCAGACTACTTTACCCAGCAAAACTCTCTATCAACATAGATGGAGAAAACAAGATATTCCATGACAAAATCAAATTTAAACAATATCTACCCACAAACCCAGCCCTACAGAAAATCCTAGAAGGAAAATCCCAACCCAGAGAAGAAAACTCCACCCAAGAAAGAAAAGGGAATAGAAAACCCATCAGCAACTTAACCAAAAGAGGAACAGGACCAACACCTATACCAAACTAATGGGAAATAACAACCCCAGGTCACTAATATCCATTAACATCAATGGACTCAACTCCCCAATAAAAAGACATAACTTACAGAGTGGATCCGCAAGCAAGACCCTTCCTTATGCTGTATACAAGAGACACATCTAACTACGAAAGATAGACACTGCCTCAGAGTAAAGGGCTGGGAAAAGGTTTTACAAGCAAATGGACCCAGGAAGCAAGCTGGAGTAGCCATCCTAATATCAAACAAAACAGACTTCCAACTGAAGTTAATGAAGAAAGACAAAGAAGGGCACTATATACTCATTAAAGGGAATATTCATCAAGAGGAAATTTCAATACTGAACATCTATGCCCCAAATACAAAGGCACCTACTTTCGTAAAAGAAACACTTCTAAACCTTAAAGCGCATGTCGATCACAACACATTAGTAGTGGGAGACTTCAACACCCCACTCACAACAAAGGACAGATCATCAAGACAGAAGACAAACAGAGAAATATTGAGTCTAACAGAGATCATGAAACAAATGGACCTAACAGATATCTACAGAACATTTCACCCAAACACAAAGGAATACACCTTTTTCTCAGCACCCCACGGAACCTTCTCCAAAATCGACCACATAATTGGTCACAAGGATAGTCTCAATAGATACAAGAAAATTGAAATAACACCTTGTATCTTATCAGACCACCACGGAATAAAGCTGGTCTTCAAGAGTAAAAGAATCAACAGAAAGCCTACACACACATGGAAATTGAACAGCTCCTTAGTGGATGACCACTGGATCAGGGAAGAAATAAGGAAAGAAATCAAAGACTTCTTAAAATCCAACGACAATGAAGACACAACATACCCAAACCTATGGGATACATTGAAAGCTGTGCTACGAGGAAAGTTCATAGCACTAAGTGCTTTCAAAAAGAAAATTGTGACAGCTCATATTAGTGAACTAACAGCTAAGCTGGGTAAATTGGAAAAAAAATAAACAAACACTCCCAAGAAGAGCAGAAGACAGGAAATCATCAAACTTAGAGCTGAAATCAACAACTTAGAATCAAAAAGAAATATACAAAGAATCAATGAAACCAAGAGTTGGTTCTTTGAGAAAATCAACAAAATAGACAGACCCCTAGCCAAATTAACTAAAAGGCAAAGGGAAAGAACACAAATCAACAAAATCAGAAATGAAAAGGGAGAAATAACAACAGACATTGAGGAGATCCAGAAAATATTCGGACATTACTTTAAAAATCTATATTCCACTAAATTTGAAAACCTAAGCGAAATGGACAATTTCCTCGATAAATTCCACCTACCAAAACTAAATCAAAATCAGATTAACAGCTTAAACAGCCCAATAACACCTAAGGAAATAGAAACAGTCATTAATAATCTCCCAACCAAAAAAAGCCCAGGGCCAGATGGCTTTAGCACGGAATTCTACCGGACCTTCAAAGAGGAACTAACACCATTACTTTTCAAACTCTTCCACCACATAGAAACAGAAAGATCACTGCCAAACTCATTCTATGAGGCAACTGTCATTCTGATTCCTATACCACACAAAGACCCAACAAAGAAAGAGAACTTCAGACCAATCTCCCTCATGAACATAGATGCAAAAATACTTACTAAAATACTAGCAAACCGAATTCAAGAACACATCAAAAGTATCATACACCATGATCAAGTAGGCTTCACCCCTGGAATGCAGGGATGGTTCAATATACGAAAGTCTATCAATGTAATTCACCACATAAACAAGATGAAAGAAAAAAAACACATGATAATCTCGCTAGATGCAGAAATAGCATTTGACAAAATCCAACACCCCTTCATGCTAAAAGTTCTGGAGAGAACGGGCATACAAGGACCATACCTAGAAATAATAAAGGCAATGTACAGCAAGCCAGTAGCCAACATCAAATTAAATGGAGAGAAGCTTGAAGCATTTCCTCTAAACTCAGGGACAAGACAAGGATGTCCACTTTCACCATATCTCTTCAATATAATACTTGAAGTCCTTGCTAGAGCAATAAGACAACTAAAGGAGATCAAAGGGATAAAAATTGGAAATGAAGAAGTCAAATTATCCCTATTCACAGATGATATGTTAGTATACATAAGCGACCCCAAAAACTCCACCAAAGAACTCTTACAGCTGATAAACAACTTCAGCAAGGTGGCTGGATACAAAATTAACTCAAAAAAATCAGAAGCCCTTCTTTATACAACAAACAAATATACCGAGAAAGAAATAAGGGAAACAACCCACTTCACAATAGCCACAAACAATATAAAATACCTGGGGGTAACTCTAACCAAGCATGTAAAGGACCTATATAACAAGAACTTCAAGCCCCTGAAGAAAGAAATGGAAGAGGCCTTTAGAAGATGGAAAGATCTCCCATGCTCATGGATAGGTAAGATCAACATAATAAAAATGGCTATCCTACCAAAAGCAATATATAGATTTAATGCAATTCCTATCAAAATACCAACACAATTCTTTATAGACCTGGAAAAAGCTAGTCTCAACTTCATATGGAACAACAAAAAGCCCAGAATAGCTAAATCAATCCTGTCCAAAGAAAAAACATCTGGAGGTATCACCATCCCAGATTTCAAGCTGTACTACAGAGCAACAGTAATAAAAACAGCATGGTACTGGTATAGAAACAGACCAGTGGATCAATGGAATCGAATTGAAGACGCAAACATGGATCCACACACCTATGGCCAACTAATCTTTGACAAAGAAGCCAAAAACACACAATGGAAGAAGGACAGCATCTTCAACAAATGGTGCTGGTCCAACTGGATGTCCACTTGCAAAAGAATGAAATTAAACCCATACCTATCACCTTGTACAAAACTTAATTCCAAGTGGATCAAAGACCTTAACATAAGGCCAGCCACACTAAAGATACTAGAAGAAAAAGTAGGAGAAACCCTTGAACTCATTGGCACAGGTGACAACTTCCTGAACAGAACACCAACAGCTCAGGACCTGAGATCAACAATCAATAAATGGGACCTCATGAAACTGAAAAGCTTCTGTAAAGCAAAGGACACTGTCATTCGAACAAAATGGCAACCAACAGACTGGGAGAAATCTTCACCAACCCCACATCTGATAGAGGGCTATTATCTAAAATTTACAAAGAACTCAAGAAACTAAATGCCAAGAAACCAAATAATCCAATCAAAAAATGGGAGATGGAGCTAAATAGAGAATTCACAAAGGAGGAATCCCTAAGGGCTGAGAGACACCTGAAGAAATGTTCAACATCCTTAATCATCAGAGAAATGCAACTCAAGACTACCCTGAGATTCCACCTAACACCTGTTAGAATGGCTAAAATAAAGAGCTCAAGTGATAGCGCATGCTGGCGAGGGTGTGGAGAAAGGGGTACCCTACTCCATTGCTGGTGGGAGTGCAGGCTTGTGCAACCACTATGGAGGTCTGTCTGGCGATATCTTAGAAATCTAGGAATAACCTTGCCTCAAGACCCAGCCATACCACTTCTGGGTATACACCCAAAGGACCTCTCACGGAGACATAGGGAAGTCTCCTCATCTATGTTCATAGCAGCCTTATTTGTAATAGCTAGAAATTGGAAACAACCCAGATGTCCCTCAACTGAAGAATGGATTAAAAAATTGTGGTACATCTATGCAATGGAATATTACTCAGCTATCAGAAACAATGAAATCATGCAATTTGCAACCAAATGGATGGATCTAGAGGAGCTCATCCTGAGTGAGCTAACCCAGTCTCAGAAGGATGCACACGGCATCTATTCACTTATAGTAGGATTTTAACTATATCGTACAGGATATCTGTGCTACAACCAACACATCAAAAGGAACAAGGACATAATTTTTTTTTATCTTATTCTTTTTCCTTCTTTTTTTCTTTTTTCTTTTTCCTTTTCCCTTCTCTTTTTCCTCTCTTTTTTTGTTGATATTCTTTGTTTTTGTGGGTTTGTGTGTTTGTTGGTCTTTTTTTTAGTATTCCCCCAGTAGCAATGAGACACCATTCACTGGCAGTACTGCCTCGTAGGCCCCCGGTGAATGAAGAGGCTCTTGGCCCTCATATGACTCCTGATCTGTGGTGAGAGAGTGTTAGGCAGGGACACTCCACCCCAGAGGAACAAGACGGAAGGGTCAGGGGGTAGAGCATGGGAAGGTGGGGCGGGAAGCGGGAAAAGAGGACAATATGATAAGGATGTAACCTGAAGCAACAAACAAATAAATTTATTAACTAAAAAAAAAAAAAAAAAAAGGCAGGGGGCAGGGCTGAAACACTGTGAATGGAACAGAGGATACAGCCATTCGGCCTGGTTTTGCAGACCTCCAGGTGTAGAGAAGACGTGGAGCTAAGGTAAAATACAAGAGAATTGTGGTATTGGCCCATGCCTTTGACTTCAGCGGAGACGGGGGGGGGGGGGGGAGCACCGTAGAGTTGGTGGTCTTATGTATTCTGGAGTCATACAGAGCGGGGTGGTGAGGGTGCTTACTCTTGGTCCCACCATTCAAGAAGAGTACACCCTTGGTCCCAGCTCCCAGCACACTGGAGACAGAAACGGGCAGATCCCGGAGCTCAGGGTCAGCCTGATGCAGGGCAAACTCTAAATAGAGAAAGACTTCGATCCAGGAGTGGTGGAACACATCTTTGATCCCTTCAGATGGGAAACACAGGTCCCTGATCCCAATAATTAGAGTTCAGAGACACACACATGGGATTTGGAGGGACCTAGGTTTGGAGGCTACTTACAAAAGTCCGTCTCGATGCAGGCAGATTGCCCTTTGGGATCTCAAAATATATACACTAGAGCTGGTTTAGCTCCAAGGTTACAGAATGATTTCTTCTTTAACCTGGATTGAAAGATAACGCTTTGTATGTTGTCAGAAGGCCAAATTTGCTTCAGGAGAAGTACTACCTAGCCCCCCCATACCCCCCCAGAAAAAAAAGAGGGCAATTGTCATAGGGTTGGGATTGGGGCAGGGCTCTGTTCTTATCGTTCCAGGAGTATCGAAGCGTCCATTAGGGGAGACCGGGGCCGGCTGGACAGCGGAATCCTCAGCAGAGAGCAGAATCAGGCACCAAGGAGGACGAGTGACCCACTTGATTCTGCCTGGCAGACTTCCTCAATAGCTGTCTCCATCGGGGGCCTGCAACCACCACAGCAATCCAATGTCACTGGGACCGCTCAGCTCTACACAATGCCCTGACAGGAACCTCAGTGAAACCTGCAAGATCAGCTTCTGCCTACAAACCCCTTTGGTCATCTAAACAGCTGAGAACAGAAGGACTGAACATAAAAGGAGTGTACTAACATTTTTAATCATTTTTCCCATTTGGGTTGGGGCCCCAAACAGGTCTACTACGACCCAAATCAGCAGGAAGTCACTTTAAGAGAGCGACGTCCCATGCCCAGAGGGTGGGGAGGGTGTTTCTCTGCCCTTCTTTTTGGTTATTTGTAGGATAACTGAAAACTCTGTTATGTAGGGGAAGAGACTACAAGCTGATAAATGGTCCTGTCTTAATGGGTTTTGGAGGTTAGCCCCAGGGAATTCCTACTGTTCCTTTTCTGTATCCTTCTTCCTCTCCTATGTAGGAGTGCATGGGCTTGAGAAAAATGAGATATAGACATAGCACAGGAAGGTCCAAGAAGAAGGGGCAGATTATTGAATATGCCCTTATACCTTTGTATATTGATACAAAATTAGTAGTTTATTTGGCTAAAGTGGTATTGACCATTGTTTATTGTGCAAAAATAAGATTGTATTGGATTACATCGGTATTGATCTTTGTATATTGATACAAAATTAAGATTATAGTTGGCCACAATGGTATTGACCCTTGCATATGGACGTAATATTAAGATTATATTGGGCTACATAGGCATTGATCTTGGTATATTGATACATAATTAAGAGTATATTTAACCACAATTGAATAGATCTTTGTATATTGATACAAATTTAAAGGTAATGCTTCCCAATGGTATCATACCTAGAGATACTTAAAAATAAAATGTGAAGCTCTGACCTCTTGATACCAACCGTCTAAAACGGTCTAGGATAGTTAAAACAAACTCCTAGTCATGCAAACATGTCACTTTGTTAGCTACTATGACAGTCTATCACAGATATTCTCTAAACTACCCAGTAATCAAGTTGCTAAGAGACAAGCAACATTTGCTTATCTAAATACAAGAGATGGATAGGGCATCTTCAAAAACCCCTAGAGATCTGCAGAATATGGCATTCAAAGATGTTATCTTAATTCAAGATTTTTTTTTTGATATCGAGACATATCAGCGCCTGACAGCACCCCCTATTCTACTCCAAGTAGAAGATAAGCATCGAAGAACCTCCACTGTAAGATGGTTGAATTAGTGGCAAGCCTTTCTCTTGGCATGAAAAAACCCCTTGCACCAACTGCAGACAGACTGCTGTCCAAAAAGGACGAAACTTGGTAGCAGGGAAGTCGACAGCCTAACTCTGCCAAGACAGGGTAGGTAAGTCCTTCATAATCCCTGCTCTACAACAAATGTCTGTCAGAGAAACAGGACCCAAAGGCTGAAGATTGATGCTAGAATGTATGGAGAGAAAATGGGAAGTGTCCAGGCAGTCATTGGTGTGTTCTTTCTTAATTTTGGAAGCTGCAGGCCCTGCACTTCCTATATAAGCAAATATATTTATCCCTCTCAGGTCTCTGAGGTGGTTGAAGAATAGACAGCTAGAGTCTCATAGTTAAATTTTGAACTGTTTAGGAATCAAGAGGGTGTTATAGATCTAAGAAGATACTCTTAAAAGTGTGTTGCAAGATAGTATGAATGTTGAGTCACATATAGACCTTTAAACTCATGGAGTTGGTTAGATAGTAGAATGTTAAAGTCAGGGGCCAAATATGTATAAACTGGACATTGGGAACGTATACTGGGCCATTTAACTCTCATAAATGTGGCATATTTATATCTATTGTTTTGTATAATACTTACTGTTATAAGAGAAGGAACCATCTGTTGGACTGAAAGGGGAAACTTCTGGGGGGAAGAGGGTGGAAGGGCGGGATAGGAGGGGGGAATAGGGAGGGGTTTGTTACTGAGATGTAACTTGACGTAAAAAAATAAAGTATTTAAAAAAAAAAAGTAAAAGCAAGGTGCCTGGAGATGTTAAATTCCTAAGCTCCCCACACAACTGGTAGTGAGAAACTCCATCCTGTTTGCATTTCAAAGTGATGACTCTCTAGATTTGAGAAAGATCTTAATGGGTCATAAAATTAACAAAAGGCCTATCTAGTTTTCAAAGGGTTTTATATACATTTCCAAGAAATGGGAAAGTAATTACAATTGCACATTTTCTAAGGTAGAAATATTTAAGCAAAAGGTGAGGCAAGGGTTCTTAAACCCCTTTTAAGGTTGTGATTGTCTTTGTAGTATTCAATAATTATTTCTAATGTCATGATGAAATTTTAGTATATTTATCTCAGTGATTGATGAGTATATGAATGTTTAATTTAAGACCCCTTTATTTTTATTATTGATTGATATGATATATTCATTGGCATTCTCTTTTAACTAATGTTCAAGATTTCTTAGCTTTTTTAAAATAGTAAAAAATCAAAATAACTGATAAATGACTAAAGTTTTAGTATGTCTTAGTGTATTTTTATGCAGATGGAAACATCAGCATAGAAGATTTTATTGCATTTTTCGGTATGGATTATATTTGGAGAGGGAGGTATGACTTGACTTTTTAATTGGTTCTCTTCAGAAATGCTTGTGCCTAGGGAACTCAAATTCTAAACAGGAAAATGATGGGCACTTAGCATTTGTTTTCCAATAGAAATTCACATGTTGTAGTAATAAGAAGGGCCTAGATGAAAATATTAAAATTACCTTGGATATGTCTACAAATGCTACACAAAGGGGTGTAGAGGGATTGCCCATGCAGAGAGAGAAAACTACACTGAGGAGGTGCTAGCCCAGATAGCAGTAGGCTTCCCCTGAAGGAAGAAGTTCCCTCCCTCATATTCAGCAGCTCATGAAGTCAGACACTGCAATCCCTGGACTTTGATTCCTGGTCAGAGAATGGGAGCTGTTTGTTCTCTATGGCCCTGGGTGGAGATGTGACATTCTGAATTGTACAAAATGTCTTATGCTTGCTATCTGGATAAAGAGTTTTTAGTAAACTTCCTGACATTGCACTGTCCTTGCCCTTAAGAATTCATTCAAAAGGGCCTGTTGGGATACAATGGGCAGAGTCCATCAGAAGATATTGTCTAATCTATAAACCTACCTAAAAATATAGGATGGAACAATGTGCTGTTTGGTAGTTGTCCACCCTACCCTGAGAAAGTGTCTCCATGTAGCCTCCCAGTCCATTGCCGGCTGTCACTCCTGAGAGTGTTTCTTGCCATTCTAAGATAACGTCACCTATTTTCTACCCTATGCTCTGTGCGGCTTATCTGAATCCTTTCCTGGGACATCACAAAGACCAAGGAACTAGGGTAAATACAGAAGAAGATCCTAGGAATACCGATTAGGAGGAAAGTCTTATATTTTTGAACCACAGGTCACAAGTTCTAGTGGAGCTGAACCATAATGACCTAGAAAGTACACTAAGTATGAATACAGGTAGTCTGTACTAGAGCCAGAATATCTGAGGCACGGTCTCTGTAGTCTTTATTTTAATACCTATACATTTTTATTTCAACGTTTACATAAGTTTTGAATGACTGCTTTAAAATTTAAAATTGCACAAGATAGGCTAGATAGTGACACACATTAGAGATTTAATCCTAAAACCTTCTGGCTTATACTTGTCTTTAGCTTCCATCCAATCTGGACAATAAGAGATCTAGAAGATAAGAAGAAAAACATGAGAAGGGGGAAACATTTAGAATGTGTATTAACTTAGGCTTGCCTTCTTTCCTACCAGGTAGAGAAGAACTGTTTCTTCTACCTTAACTATTTCCTGCCATTGAGAGGTCTGGGCATAATTTCTTAGCAAAGATTTCTCCATGAAGAGCATCACATTTCCAGATGGGGATACAACTACTGTTCCTTGAGTTGGAAAGAAAGCTCTACTAGTAGAGTGAAAAAAAAAAAAAAGAATAAAGTCTATGTTCTGGAAATTGCAGAAGAATTCTAACTTTGTTTTCTCAGACTTTAGAACAGATTACGTAAACAGGAAAATATGTTGTAAAAGTGGCATACTTAGGAGAGAGAAACTTCCTCGTGATTGACAGTAATGAATTCATTGCAAATGAGGGTTTAATATGTATCGAATAATGTATAAAACACATTTAAGACAGACAATGTCATCATAACACCTACCTATATGGTACTTATGATGAATGTTTAAGGTATTTTAAATGCATGCCATAAGTATACATTAGAAGCTACTACATCATCAGCTGCCCCACTGCTTAGTTCCTGCTTTCTAAGTTCTGGTGATGATGCAATTGAGGATTGAAGAGTTTGTGGTTGTAGAGACTATCTTTTGTTATTCATCACCCTGTCCTCAGCACAGAAAATGACAGTAGCACCTTCCCTAATTAGGAAGGAGAAATGTTTTCTGAAATTTAACTCTATTTTCTCCTATATATATACAGTAGCTAAATATAACCCAGACTCAATCTATAAAATTCATGTTCACCAAACTTGAGCAAATGTTCACATATAATAGAATAATTCTGTCCAGCAACAGTCCAAAATAAAGATTAAGAGATTGAGACTTAAAGATAAAATCATGGACTATATAATACCACACACAGTATGTATTCCTTTCCAACCAGGAAAATGTGTTCCATGTCCCCCAGAGTTCTCATAACTAAAAAACTACCTCTGACGGCTTCCAATCAAAAGCAAAGCCCTTATAGAGTACATCATGCATACAAAACACATACACACACGTGTCTGTGTGTGTATATGTGTGTGTGTGTGTGTGTGTGTGTGTGTGAGAGAGAGAGAGAGAGAGAGAGAGAGAGAGAGAGAGAGATGTGGTGGTGATAACAAAAAAAATCCTTGACATTAAATGTTAATACTTTTCACAGACCATCACTAAACTTCTAAAGTCTGGTTCTTTTGGGTACAGTGCTGCTGACACATAGCCTCACCAATCACCTGTGACCATGGCTGATCTTTGCAGAATTGGGGATTCATTTTTTTTCTATAATGATCATTCTTGGAACCAAAGATACATTAGTCTCCAAAGCTTCAGAGAATAGACTCACCTCTGAGTTTGACTTCTATAGATCTCCATTTCAGCATTTGTCCTCTGAAGAGTCTTAAATCTCACATACTTACCTAAATTGGCAGTAAATACTGGTACCTTCTCCAGTATTCATAACTCCATTTTAAAAAGCATTTTCAGTGTCATATTGCTTTGCTAAAATTTACAGACTCTGAATTTATGAAAACAACTCTTAAACAATACAGGCTCCTTAAATAAATCATTCTATATACATATACAGCCTTTAATATCCATAGTTGAAAAGAATTATTAATGGCATGAAATCATATACAGTTCAATCAAGAATTTGTAAATGTATGATTTTAACATATTGTGCTCAAGTGACAAATATTTTAGCACATATATTTGCTTTAGATAATTCTGTTTCAACTCGTGTTTGCCAGAGATGAAGAAGCAACCTGCCTGTTTATAGCAAGACAGACTAAATCTCTGACCTCTGGGTTACTCGTTTAATCTCCACCCTCAGGATGAGTATCTTTATCCTTGTTCTTAATATTTCTACACCACCAACACTGACAATATTTGACTTTGAGCAGACACTGTGTGGTACTTCTCTGCTCCAGGATTAATCACTTAAAACTTTTTTATATTCATCCAAAGAAGCCAAGGTCAATTGCCAATCGAAGCCCCTTCTATTTTCCCAGTCTTTAGGAGACATTCTTTTTACCTTCCGGCTGACAGAATTCTGGCTGTAGACGTTGTTCCCTGAAATTTGATCAAGTGGAAATTGAGTTGTTTCTTTTATTTCTTTGTATCTCTCAGCTTGGAAATGGCCTGGGTGTCCTTTCTGTTCCTCACTGTCAGTCACCAGCCACTTGCCCTCATGCTAAACATTTACTATTCTCTTAAAACACATGCTTTCCAAGTGTATGACCCACTCCCCCTACTAGGTGGTAGTTCCTTCAAGTGCTTTCAGGCCAAGTACTCTTCCAGTTGAACTGCATCTACAATATCTGCTTATTACTATTTCATCTCTCTCAATGGCAGGACAGACCAAGAAAGGCAATGTAACTATTAATAAATCAGAATCAGTCAACTGCAGGTTACAGGAGGAATGAGCTCAACAGCATTTCAGAGGTAATGACCTCTTTCAATCAAGTCATTGTTATGAGGTAGAAATAGGTGATAGAAGATTGATAAGAAATTAGTATGTGTTCACTGAGCACAGCCATATCAATAGATGAGTCAATAGGCCAACAAGGATCAATAATATTTGCACTTGGATCATCAGCATGGTCAATTTCTATTTGGAAATTTATAGCATCCTCTAAAAAAAAATCATTCTTTGCTACATTCAAATCATTCTCCAACTTAGGTCTACACTCTCAAGTCAAATGTAAATAATCATGACCAACCTCAGCCTTAGATACTGTGCACTATATTTGTGGACAAGAACGTGCCCTGTAATTTTCTTTGCATATCTTCTATTCTGGGATGACCTCCATTTAGGGTCAAAAAAAAGGCACAGTGTACATTTTTTCCATATTGAGATGTTTTGCTTAGATTTTTTTGACAATTGGGGCCTACTGTTTTTTGTAGTTGTTTATTACTTCACATTGCAACTCCATCCCAGTACCCTCTTTCCACCCCTCCCAGTTCCACCCACCCACCCTCTCCTCCTAGTCCCACCCATCTCACTCCTCAGAGGTGGAGTGTCCCTATATATCAGCCCCTCTCAGTTCAACAGTCATATGAGGGCTATGAGCTTCCTCTTGCCCTGGGGGCCTACATGGTAGCACCACTAGGGCAAATTGTCCAATTAATAAGTAAAATGTCTATGTTCCTGATACTTTTGGTGTGTTGGTTGTAGTATAGATATCCTGTACTATATAGCTGAAATCCAGTTATAAGTGAATACATGCCATATGCATCTTTATGAATATGGGTTAGCTCACTCAGGATGAGCTTCTCTAGTTCAATTCATTTGGCTGCAAATTGCATAATTTCCTTGCTTCTGATAGCTGAGTAGTATTCCATTGTGTAAATGTACCACAATTTTTTAGCCATTCCTCAGTTGAGTGGCATCTGGGTTGTTCCCAGTTTCTAGCTATTACAAATAAAGCTGCTATGAACATAGATAAGGAAACTTCCTTGTGATTTGGTGAGGAATCATGTGGATGTATACCCAGAAGTGGTATGGCTGGGTCTTGAGATAGGACTATTCCAAGATTTGCAAGATACCGCCAGATTGATTTTCATAGTGGTTGTACAAGTTTGCACTCCCACCAGCAATGGAGGACTCTTCCCCTTTCTCCACAACCTTGCCAGCAGGTGCTGTCATATGAGCTTTTGATCTTTGCCATTCTGACAGGTGAGAGATTGAATCTCAGAGTCATCTTGAGTTGCATTTCTCTGAGGATTAAGGATGTTGAACATTTCTTCATGTGTCTCTCAGCCATTAGAGATTCCTCTTTTGGGAATTCTTGGTTTAGTTCTGTACCTCATTTTTGATTGGATTATTTAGTTTCTTGGTATTCAATTTCTTGAGTTCTTTATAAATTATGGATATTAGCCCTCTGTTGGAAGTGGGGCTGGTAAAGATCTTTTCCCAATCTATAGGCTGCCATTTTGTTCTAATGACAGTGTCCTTTGCCTTACAGAAGCTTTTCAGCTTCATGATGTACCATTTATCGATTATCGATTGTTGGTCTTAGAGCCTGAACTATTGGTGTTCTATTCAGGAAGTTGTCTCCTGTGGCAATGAGTTGGAGGCTTTCCTCACTTTCTCTTTTGTAAGGTCTCTATCACTTTCCAATAGACTTGTCATCATTTTCATGTGTTTCAGCTGTGATGAGATGCTCAAGGCTTGCTGTACTAGCATAGCTGCATTTTGTTGGAGTCATATCTCCCTGACTTTTGTCAGTTCTGTTCTTTTGCTGGCCTTTAGCCATCTGGTTGTTCTTAGCTGTTTGTTCCTGGTGCCTTCTGGGCTTGGTGCCGAGAAGGGAGCTTTGGTGTAGAGGCCACATAACTTGGTTATCTGTAGCTCTCCACAGGCTGGATGGGGCCTTGTGTGAGGGTTGGTTCTCAGTGTGTCTCCCAGAGCTCACCCATTCCTATTGAGTCCCAATTGGGAACTCAGGTAAGAGGTTGTAGTGGGATGTGTTATTCCTGCCTGCAGGTTCCTGAGATTCAACTGGTCTTCTTAGTGATGTAGGTGTGGGTTGGCAGGCCACAGACTGTATGCTGGAGCTGCAGCTCCCCTCAAGCTTATGCGTCAGAACTGTGATCATGTTCCTCCTAATCTGCTCTCAGGGGTTTCAAAATTTCAATGTAAGCCTTAAATCCAGAAGCACTGTGATCTGGTAGAGCCCACGTCAACCAGGCGATAAGCAATGGTACAGGGTGGTTTCACTGCTCCCGGGTCAGAGCTCTCTCTATTGTAGCCTGGGTATTGACTGAGGGACAAGGCAGGTGCAGTCAGGGAGTTATGATGTGGAATTCACACCCTGTCCACAGAGGTTGGATTCAGGGATCCTCAGCTGCCTTTTCCCAGACAGAATCACTGTACTCCAGTGTAACCTGACTGCACCAATGTGGCTTCTGCAAGTTTCCCTGTAGCTAGGGAGTCAGGACTGTGGTTGTGGTCCTTCCATGCTCTTCTGCAGGGGTTTTAGGGTCAATCTGTGCCTCTCAGTCAGAAGTTCTTTGGGTCAGTGCTGCCCACCTACTTGGGCCGCAGGCAATAGTTCAGAACTGCTTCACTGCTCCAGACTGAGATCTAGATGCTGTAAGACTGAGAGCCCTCCCAAAGTGGATGTGGGGAGTGAGTTCACAAAGCATCTCCATCACTTAGACTCAGAGGATCTCAGTGGTCTTCTCCCTGTCAGAGGTGCTGTGTTCCAGTGTAACCCGTCTGGGTCAGCGGGGCTTCGAACAGATTCCCTGTAGCTAGGGTGTCAAGACTGTGGCTATGGTCCTCCCAATCAACTCTCAGACTAGTCTTAGAGTCAGTCTGTACCTCTCAATTTGAAACTCTATAAGCAGATGCGGTCACTGCTCTAGGCTGAGATGCAGATTTTGTGCCCTGATGCACAGCAGGGAGCCCAGCCTAGAGGCCAGGCAGAGGGGGAGAGGCTGGGAGTTACAATATGTAGTTAACTGAGTAACTCTCAGTCACTGTTTCCCTGCCTGAATCGCAGTGTTCCAGAGCAGCCTGCTTGGGTTGGTGGGGGGGGGGTTCCACCAGACCCCCTGTGTTCGGGGGGAGGAAGGGGAGTTTCAATTTGTATTCTATATCCTGCCCACAGTGTGCTTGGGCTCAGGGAAGTTCAGCACTGCCGAGATGCCACTATACTGAATATCCCAGGGAGAATTATCCTCATCCTCCCTCTTAGTATAGTGACTCTGATAGTAATCTCCTGGGTTTCCGAACACCTGCACAGATGCTGCAGGTACAGGAAACTGAGGAGGTCCTCTGTTTGGAGGTTGAAACCACCAGCTATCGGTCTTTAAAGGATCTGATATGCTGACTCCTCCATTGTGGCAAGGAGTGTAGTCTCCGGGTGGGAAGTGCTCGAAGTCCAGTGTCTGGCGACTCTGATCCTCCAGTGTCTACATTTACAGTACTGAGTTCTTTATTGTCCCTAGATTTGCTGGGCAAGCCCAGATAGGCTTGCGCCTCACAAACTGCCATTCAACAAGAGTATATCTCTGCAGTTGTCCAATCGGTGTTCCTGATGATCAGAATGTGTTTGACTTGATCACCCCCAACTTGCCCTACTCCAAGGGAGTACTACTTTTTAACAACTACATATAACACTACCTTTAAATTTCTTTTCAACCTGCAGTTTAGAAAAATGTATTCTTCGGGCTGAGAATATCTCAGTGGTAGAGTACTTCCCTAAAGTGCATGAGGCTCTGCGTTTTATTCCCAATACTGAAAGAAAAAAAAATTTCCTTTGCTTTCTTCCAATATAAAAGTCATGTATGTTCATTCAATAATCCAGTTCTACATGAAAGACTAGGATATGAGCAGAATTGTAGAAGAAGTCTACAAAACAGTAGATGGTAAAGGACAAATACACAGTAAGATTGAAATGTGACATGAAACAAAGTCAAAGAATTGGTGGATAATATGCTGCCAAGACTTGAAGGAATGACCATCTAGGAGGGGGAGTGGGTCATACACTTGGAAAGCGTGTGTTTTAAGAGAACAGTAAATGTTTAGGGTGAGGGCGAGTGGTTTGTGAATGACAGTGAAGAACAAAAAGGACACTGAGGTCATTTCCAAGCTGAAAGGTACAAAGAGATAAAAGAAACAACTCAATTTCCACTTCAGTGAACTTCAGGGAACACTATCTACAGGAGACAGCCAGAATTTTGTCAGCAGAGGGGTAAAAGAAGAGAAGCTCTGGGCCCAGGGCCATATGAAGCACACACGGTGGCCTATGCTATAGATCAAACACTTAGATGGTGGGCACATTATGATCTACAGTTCAATGTCAGGGCTGGATAGATGACTCAGTAGTTAAGAGCGTTGACTGCTCTTCCAGAGGACACAATTTCAATCTCCAGCACCCACATGGCAGCTCACAACTTTCTGTAACTCTTGGTTCAGAAACATGCAAGTAGGGCACAGATACACATGCAGGCAAAACAATCATACGCATAAAAGAAAGCTATATTTCAAAATAGATCAGAATCATCCTCATTTCCCTTCAAAGGAAGCCTAGGATGCACGAAAGCCTGTTTTTCGGACACACTCAAACGATAACTGCACTTTGTTAACATTTTCTAAATGTCAGGCAATATTCCCAGCAGTCCATAGGCATCACCTCAGGTAATTCTCACTATTCATGTAGAAACTTGTACTAGTCCCTGTAAAGGTAAAATTTGGCCTGCAGTACAAATGCTATAAAGTCATACTTTTACCCTCTTGGTGATACTCTCTAGAAACTACCCAATGGAGTGAGTGATTGGATTATTGAATAGACATATGTGACTTTTATATTGGAAGAAAACAAAAGAATATTTTTCTTTGGGTATTGGGCATAAAATGCAGAGCCTCATGCACTCTAAGGAAGTATCTTACCATTGAGATATACTCAACCCAAAGAACACATTTTTTAACTGCAGGTTGAAAAGAAATTTAAAGTTAGCATTACATGTACTTGTTAAAAAAATAGTATGCCCAAATTCCAGCCCCCCAACAAAGAAAGAAATTCTAAGCAAAACAAAGCAATAAAGAACCAATGCAGACTTTACCTTCTTTTGAGCCAAAAATGGAGGTCATCCCAGAATAGAACACATGAAGAGAAAGTGACAGGACATATGAATGCCCACAAATGAAGTATACAGTAATTAAGGGTGAGGTTGGCCATGATTTCATGATAACATCAGGTGTCACTGCCTCTCATATTCAATTTTTTTAACGTCATGCATTACATATATTCAGAGAAAAAATGTTTTTATAAATTTATCTCCAGTCAGCATATATTTCCCTCCAGGCATAAAAATGGACTTTGAGTTTCAAAACTAGTGAGCCATAATGTAAAGTTCAGGCAGATACACAAGCTGAGGTTTAAGAAGGAAACAGTGGCTCACTGAGAGAAAGCAGCCCTGTACAGACAAGAAGAGCAGAAAAAGTGAAGGGGGCTACTGTTTCTGAAGGTGTTAACCCTCCTGGTTGGCTTTGATGACACACACAAGGTGGGAAACTCCCAGGGGGCCTCTGTATTCTTAGTAACTGTTCTGCCTAACACTATAGTCCTTCCCATGGCCTTAGCGTGTTTACCTGTCTAGTCATTTTAAAATTGTGTTTTACAACTTTGAAAATCAAGTGTCAAATTAATAACTCCAGTGTGAAATTGGCAGTGCTTGCAAACATACAGCACACAGTTCACTTGGCCTCATCTGATGGCAGAGTGTATCTGTGTTATTCTACTACACCTATGTGGAAGCACATGGCTCATGATTCTTTCTCAGTGTATACAATGCTGGCTGCATATGCTCAGCGTCTACTATTGTTTAAGAAAATCTCTCCATGGCTTGGCTCAAAATGCCCTTTTTTTTCTGTTGACTTCTTTTTTTTAACTGATTTACTAGATTTTGCTGCATATTGTAAAAAAAAAACTCCCAAGACAGCATTCTTGTTGCTGAGGTTCCACCTGGAGTAGGAGTTTATAAATGTTTGGGAGGAAATCAGAAATGCAATAACTGCTTTATTAAGTACAAGGGATAACTACACACAGAGTTTAATTAAAACTTGGGGAGCTGTTGAGATGTACAGGCAGATAATCCAGACCAGGGTAGTTTCTACAAATTCTACTTCCAGTCGATCACACCTGGAGAATAGTATAGTGTCCCTTGGATTCAAAGGAAAAAGAGCCAGATCTTGTGGATTAACCCCTCCAGGCACGCTGCAAAGGCTGAGAAAGTTATAGTGTCTCCACTGCCACCTTCAGGAACATAAATGAATCAGGATGTTTCTCTCTGAATATCTTTTTTAACTTAATGTTGATGCTGACATACGTACTTTCTGTAACATACATTGTTTTCTATATGTTCATTGTACTATGTCATGTTGCAAAGAGCTATATGCTAAGATTTCTTCATGGTTGATGTATCCCTATTTGTAATAGAAATATGTGGAGACTTTATGACTAAATATAAAATAGGCCAGGGAAACTATGGCTATTCGATTTAAGATATTTAAAATCAGTTGCATTTGGTGTCAAAAGGACTCTTGTAGGATATAGGTTTTTTTTTTTTTTTCAAATTTACAGATAAATAGAATGAGCTGAGTCTCCTAGAAATTCTATTTCTTACCAGACCTGGACATGCACCTGCAATCCCAGCTACTTGGGAGACTGAGGCAGGAGAAATAAAAGTTCAAAATCTGCCCGGGGATTACAGAGAAAGTTTAACAACAACCTGGGCCCATTAGTGACAGGGTCTTGCTATCTTTCAAAGTAAACAACAAAAATTAAAGGGTCAGTGGGGAGACACTTGCCTATCATATAAGGCTCTGCTTTTAATGCTCATATCTTGATCACTGCCACTCACCACAGTGGCCTTCTCTGAAGCTCGCCAAGAGATGCGGAGCTTCCGCCTTTTCTCCCGCACACACTCGGTTCAGGTCAGTGGTCATCTGCGGCAACGGCCCTTGCTGGCTGACTCCAAGCTGCCTTCATACCTGTCTGAATCAAGCTAGACTCCTGAAACAGCTCCAAAAGCACCTTGCAGCTGCTCGGCCCAGTGCTGGGTGATTAACTAAAAGAGTTGTAACCTTTCGCTGCAAGAGAGAGTTAGGGCTATGACGCTTTCTCCTGCAGGTTTAGCTACCAGAGCTGTGAAACTTGGCAGTGAAAATAAACTTTTCTCCTGCCTCTCCTCCCCGACAGGACATCTTAAGGGTCTGGATCTCCTCGTCCATGTTCCACCCTTTTCTGTCCAGACCTTCAGGCTGAGGAGCAAGCATTTCCAGTCTGATATCGGACAAGGCCAGAATTCCCTGCTGGATACAGAATGGCACCTGTCATATTTGTAATCTCTTTAATCCCATTGAAAATGCTTTAAATTCCAATAAAGTAATTATATGCCAGATATTGTGAGTCCTTCATGCCTGTATAAGTATTTATATTCTTAATACCCATGAAATAAATCTTTTTGGTTTATACTGAGAAAACCAAGATGTGGTGGGGAAGAGGGTCATTAAATGGTTAGCACCACAAAAAGACTGAGCTGAGATTTGTTGCATTCAAATCAGTATGTGAGTATGCACGTGTATTTGTGTACACATGTGAAGTATGCTTATTGTCATCTGTGTGCATATGGAGGCTAGATGCTATTGTTAGGTGTCTTCCTTTCTCACCATCTTACCTTTGAGACAAAGTCTGTAGTTTAACATGAACCATGGTAATTAGCTAGACTAGACTAAATGTCTAGGGAGCCCCTGGCAATCCTGTGAGTGTAGATGCCAGCCATCATGCAGACTTTTACAAGGGTACTGAGGATGCATATTTAGAACCACAAAGACCTGTTATCCACTGAGTCATCTCTCCAGCCTTTAGGCCGAGACTTAAATCCAGGCATCCTGACCACAGAGTCCAGATCCATTCTTCTATGGGGCACTGGCATGGTACTGTGTGGTACTTTCTATTCCTAATTATATGCCAGCTCCACATCTTGATTTTATCACCCCTTTCTTCCCTCTTATTAGATGACAGAGATTGATAGTACCTTGCGTTCAAGGAAGTTTTTGTAAAAGATACTACTGTAGGGGCTGATTAATATAAGTTAGATTTAGTGAATATATAGGTTTCTGATATAGTCTTTTAATTCGGGGCATAAAGATCAACTGCTGTGAGCAATTAGCTTATCA